>OZ026625.1:76326538-76381538 GCA_964020975.1 Hermodice carunculata | reverse complement strand
ACTTATCATTCCGAAATTTATGTACCGAATCGACACTGGGACAATTGGTTACTAATGATCACAATAATAATGACATCTCCGGATATAAACAGTTTTTAAAACAAGAAACCCTTTCTCATAATCACTTATCATTTATAAAATTTAGTTTGACAACTCAGATTTTTTTATGCCCTGCGAGGGATAACTAGCAAATGATTAAATTCAGGTAGGTGGAAGCAGCTACATAAAATTCCAATCCCTATTTCAACAATTTTTTACATCTTTCTTCACTGGGAAAAAAAGGAACAAAATATAAAAAATGATAAGCCAGTAAATAGCGTAAAATCTGAATAAAAGTCGTATTCTAGAAGAACTCACACTGCACACTGCGTTTCTTTTTACACATAGCACGTGACCATTACGTCTTGCCATCTACTTACATGAATATGAAACTCGCATATTACTTTACAACTACAAACTAAGCCCTTACAAGACTTAATCCTTTATTTCAGTTGTATACCAATCATTGACGAAACATGAAAATTTCCAGCCCAAATTTGGAAAATATCCGGACATAAACAGGGAAACTAAGCAAAATTAGGGGCCGAACTATGTGCGCCCAAAACATCGTGTAAATTTACGAAACAGACTCAATCCCGACAACCAGGGAATACTTCACTTGTCTATACATTTAAGTATATCAGAGACTTTCTGGATCGCGGAGAAATGAATAATATATAAGAGCACACACGTTTCTAATATTCAGTATTTAATTTGTCCGATGGCAAGTGGGCGTATGAACTTAGGCATGTAAGAGCGTTGCAGCTTCGCCTTCGTAAGTTGCATACCATACTCTTGGGACCATATACTGCTTTGTTTCTCAGCTATTTCCGCGAAAGTCTATTGTCTCCATATGAAAAGAAAATATCCCCTGGCGTATTGCATAAGACTCTTAGCATGATATGTGACGAACCCGTCAGCAAGCAGGAGCTTTCCAGACAAACGTCTTAATTAATATGATTCTACAGATATTCGTCATGTAGAAAAATAATAAGGAAAGGAATCATGCTGAATCAACAAACCTCGCACAAATTATAATCATTAACCCCTTCTTGAGCAATTACAATTGTTATAAACCCAGGCTCCTACAATATCATACCCGTATTTCTGGAATTTTTCTTTGCACAGTAATACATTTCTTTTCTATGTCGAGCCCATACCTTACTTGGCTAACCGTATGGGTCGTGACATTATCTTGACAAAAATGTTCCTGTAAACTCAGTACATTGTGATAAGGGTTAACGTGACCTGGCATGGCTTCCAACCTCCCATGTTTTTCCTTCATACACCATAACTCCAACTGTCAGAATTAACAATTGCATGCTTCATCCTCGCATAATCTTGAGTATCATACACAACGATTTACCGTATAATCTCAGCATGAAATGAACCTTCCTTGCCAAGAAACAATTCAATTATATACTTGTTTGCACGTGAAGCCATTCAAGGGAGAGAAATGGGTTTCCAAATCTGTAGAACACTAATCTTACGAACACTATCCATAATATTGAGCAAGCATGCCGCAGGGATAAGTGCTTGGTCCTCTTCTATTTTTGATTTATATTAAACACAAAGGTAAAATTGTTAACTCACCAATTCGATTACTTGCGACGATAAAGTTCTTTATGTATCCGTGGAAGAACCAGTCCTTGCAGCCGATGCATTAAAATTCCAATTTTACAAGAAGTAGAAAAATGGACACACAAATGGCTAGTTTCATTTGATCCTGCTAAAACTAGTGCTATAATTGTATCCAGGAAACGTATTTTAACAAACAAACCAGTTTAGTTTTTTCGAAAGAACCCTTACAGACCGAACAGCAACAAAGGCACCTGGCATTGTTTTTACGTTCAGATTAAGTTGGTCACGTCATATTAATAATTCGGTTACTACGTGTGTGAAGGTGGTCAATATTGTCAAGTAGCTACACTTTCGGCTAACGAGACGATCTTTAGAAATGTTGTACTTTGCTTTTGTTCATGCAGCTCTGGAGTACGGTGCTGATGTATGGCATGGTTCATCCAATGACTGTCAGCATTTAGAAAAGGTAAATTTGGCTGTTACAAGAGTAATTACAGGAGCCACAGCTGGGTAAAAAACATTGTTTTCAAATCAGGAATCTGGAATTTAAATTTATCAGAAACCAGAAGGAAGAATAAAGTAACCATTTTTACAAAATTTTAAATGGTATTGCACCTCAGTATTTCAGATATTTCCTGCTAAGATCAGTTGGTCAGCGGAACCGGTGCTATGTTAGAACTGGCTGTAACGTATCTTTAATTCGGGGCTGATCAATCCATTTAAGCATCCTTTTTAGGATCAGTTGTTCGTTTTTTAAACCACCTACCGCCTGCCATTCATGATGCTGAGATTCTAGACGATTTTAAATAGAAATTAAGCTATAATAAGTTAAGAGTTCATCCATTATTGTATGATCGTACCAGGCGAGTAGCTGTTTCACACGCGCATTGCGCATGAAATGTGGCATGCTTAAAGCACACCTGTTTAAAAATGGTCTTGTTGACTCACCTCGGTGTGCCTGTGGTGGTGCGAATGAGCAAATTTTGGACAGAGCGACATAGACTGCAAAAAATTCTAATCCCTTTGGCAACATTTACAATCTGAACATTATTGATTGGTTGTAAAAACCTTACTGAATGTATTGAAATAACTTGTATCCATATATCCAATCAATTAGCAGGCCTCGGGCATTCACTCGACAGTAAGAGTATCCATATGCGAGCAACAAAGCACGTAATCATTATGTCACACCATATTAGTCTTTTAATCTATCAGTGATGTCTTGTCTTGTCTACAACTCTCCTGGTGTGAGTTTGCCGAACTATATGCCTTCGTGTAGTGGTATCCATCCTAAGGTACCAGCGTCTACTTGTTGTATATCGTCTTCTTCTCTCTTACTTTTTCACGTGCATAAGGGATTTATATGGGACTGTTCCCTTTTTCTCAATCGCCTTACCCAAATAAAATGTGTTAAACCCAAGGGGCCAACCCTTAAAAGGATTACATATAAACCAGCATGCTATTTAAGCAGGTGTAGCTTGTCCATTGATACGGTCGGCCATTTCCATGGACTTACAGTTTTCTTAAATGTATGCATAAATCCAGCTCTAATATAACTTTTAAGTCAGAGCAATAGTCCACAACGTAAAGAAACCAACATATTATCGTAAAAACAATGAATAATACCTCCATTTTTATGACATCCTGTGGAATTTGAACCTTCGACATTTGGCCCCATGGCCTTACCAAATATGAGGTGCAACACTCTGACCTATGAGTCATCGGGCCAACACCCGAAAGGGTTGATAAAGAACACGGGGTATGCTTAATGGTAGTTACTATTCACGAATCACGTCATCTCACGGCGCGGCTGTTTGCTACAAACGGCTTAACTCTGATGGCTAATCTACCAAGAATTAAATTGTCGGCTCCACATCACCAGGGAACACCGATATGAAATGGGACATTGCAGCGTGGTCCAGACCTTTCCCCTCGTACTGAGCTAGCTTTCACAGGTCTACACCTTTGAGGCGCCTCAAAGGCTAGATGTGCCGTGAAAGCGAGCTAGTTTTTACAACACACCCAAGAGACAAGTTTGAGATTTCGCTGATTTTCCTCGAGAACAACACTTTGTTTTGAACCGATAGGTACCTTTCACACATGATGGAGACCTCTTTGCTGAGAAAGCTTTTAACCGTGGAAGACATCACAATAGCGAGGTCTAATAAATGCTGCAGAGTATAGTTGCTAGTAACGGGCCCAGAAATGTATTTAAAATGTATCACATAATATTCGACAGACACAGGTATGGATGCAAATACCCACTCCCCACTCCACCACTCTTTGTCTTCCCCCGGCGCTGTCATCAATATTTCTATGAACCATTTAAACATTTAATGGTTTGGTATTATGTCCCCCCCCCCTCCCCCCGTAAACTAAAGTGGGTTTTACGTTGAAATTGCACTTTAACTCCGGGTAAATGTTGGGTTCAGAGTACTTTCTCTGCATGACTGTATATCAGTTATATACAAATATGTTGTGTACGTGTATAAATATTATCTGAAAGGATATGTTCTCTCTCTCTCTCTCTCTCTCTCTCTTCTTCTTCTTCTTCTTCTTTTTTCTGCTTTTGCTGCTTCTTTTGGTTTCTTCTTACACATGTGGTTAAATTGTAATGTGCCAAACTGGTGAGTACATTGCTCCCGATCGATTGCCCAACAGGTGCATAAGACGGCCAAACGGGCATGATTTATGCCTCCAAGTTGGTGGTGAAGATTCAGCATGGTAACTATCAAGTATACCCTGGTGAGCAGGCAGTCTTGATCGAATAATAAACAACAATGGGAAGCAAAAACAAACAAACAAACGAACGAACAATAGGGGAAAAAATCAAAGCGAGAAAACGAGCAAAACAACACAAAAGGAGAGATGCGGAATATACGGTAATCGAAAATTACAATGTTTATTTCTACGAATTTAGTTTCCAACAATCAGACCTGTGAATTTTTGAGCATTGTATATTTTGTTTACGATAATGTAAAGATGACAGGAGAGAATCACCTTTGCTTTTGCTTCGCTTGTGAATCGAAATGTCCTTTGGACGCTGAATTCAAGATAGAGGATCGGGAGCAATTCCATAATCACCACAGCAAAATCTGCACACACATCATGCCATTTCATGTTATTATTACTTTTTTTATTTCCTACTTTATTTATTCATTCTATTTTATTCATTTATTTCTTGACCAGATTTTGTCGCTCGTTTATAAAAACATCAAATTGTGATGATTTCCTAAAAGCAACGAGCGGTGCAGATACCTTGTGAGAACTGCTTTCGATTCCATGGATATAAGCTATTTAACATGATTATACGGGCGACACAAGCTGGCGATCGCAGGCAAATAGGCAATGTATGGCCGCCAGGCTCTCCGAGGAAATCCCGCTATTAGGTTAAACGGAGGAGTTACATTTAAGCGGACCTTTTGTGAATCAGTGTAGTGACGGGACGGGGAATCAGAAGCGATGGTTGATTGCCAGATGGATTTTCCCACATCAGAAGCTCCCTGTGGTACACGCCACAAACTAGCATGTGGCAGTAACCATGTACTGGCCAGACGTATAGCTAAATTGCCTCTCTTGGTCCCAATTGAAGTTTCTTCCGTCAGCAATTGTGATCTAATTGAAAAATAAGATGAAAAAGACAAATGTCCATCTTGTGTGGGCGCTGTATGGCTACATAATTCCTTTGAGAAGTCACTGCGCTAAAGAACAATGCACCATTATCTTGATTCGTTTGAGAAACAATGGTCAATCTTGTCCGATACCTCATAGCCACGCTATTTGGCTCCTTAGCCGTCTCTACACGCTTCAGTTTTGCAAGCCCAGTATCCGAAACCTAAGAGTTGGAGATCCACGACTGGAGTAACTGCTCACAATTAGTAACTGGCTGACGGATAAGAACACGCAGTCTCAGCACACTCTTTGATCCCACGAGAGAGATCGTGTTCAAACGCATAGCTTATACATGTTGTGGTTATTAGCACTGGGCCACTAGTCTATTTATATTGTTTTCTCGTCATTAAACCAGTAAATAACTAGAGGGCTTCTTTCGTCCCTCAAATTGCTCTGTAAGAAATGATTTTTTTCTTCTTTTTCTTTTTTTTTCATTTCTCTGAATATTTTTTAGGGTAGCGGTCTTTTTGCCTCTAGACGAATTCCATGCACTTAATAGCAGGCAAGAGCACTATAAGAGGTTAAATTCGTTCTTGCCAAGTTGGATCTTACTTGTAACACCCAACGCTTTACCATTCCCAAATTATTTTGAAATGAATATTGAAATTACAGCAACTGGAAAGTGCTGGCCAGAATACTTCGGTATTCTGCAAGGTTCTGCTCAGTTTGCCGGCATGGCTGAAAAAATCAGTTCGAATACTACTACAACAACTACTACTACTACTACTACTACTACTACTACTACTACTACTACTACTACTACTACTAATAATAATAATAATAATAATTGGCTAACGACGCCAAAGAAGTGGTTCTGGACAAAAAGATATATATATATATATATATATATATATATATATATATATATATATATATATATATATATATATATATATATATATATATATATATATTATTATTATTATTATTATTATTATTATTATTATTATTATTTTTAGTTACTGTCTGTTCACGGGACACCAGAAAATATCCAGGTGAAAAGATTTGTATACAAAACCTTTTTACGTTGATATTTTCTTGTATCCCCTGGACAGACAGGTAGTGACGATTTTACCTAGTAATAGGACTATAAATGTGAAATAAAAAGTGCTGAAAAACATGTGAAAAATACATTTACTTATTAAATAACATCAACCATTCAACAACATGTAGATTGCTGGATTTGGCTATTTTTTACTGATATCAGTTATTGGACATCGTGGTGAATATGGATATTAACACTGTTAATTTTGCATCCCTGGAAAAGTCCTTACATAGGCCTAACTGGTGACTTATTTACAGACAAGTGTGTCAATTCCACTTGGTCAATGGATGCAAGAAGATTTTGCAGATCATTATGTGGAACAAGTGGACTCCAATTATGAGGTGATACAGGAGACAAAGGTGGGGTTTTCCTGGGTATTTGAGCAATGTGTCCTTTAGAGACAGAGCTTTGACTTACAGGCCCAGCCTGTGTTGTTGTCACCAGGTTTACCTGAATAACAAATGTCTCTAACAATATATATAGTGGTCAATGGTGGGGCAAGGGTATGCTCATATTACAACCTATAAATACTAGGACTGGTAGAAACAACTGGGTCATAATATAATGATCCTAAATTTACATTAGTAGGCCTACTGGAATTACTGGATACAGGCAGTTTGTTCTCAGTACTTGAATCACAAATTGAAAAAAAAATGTCTTCCAATGCATTAAATACTGTCAAATTGTGGTTTTCAGTAACACTACTCACAGCAGGCAATTGCAATGAAGAGACTTCAGAGGTATTAGGCATAGTAGTACTAGCAGTAGGCCTAGTACTAGCAGTACTGGTAACTCTATGCTTAAGTACTAGATCACTGGGATATTTGTTTACTCTACTACTACTGCTAGAACTGTCAATTATTGCAAGTCTCTGTCTCGAAATGGGTACATCTGCTGGGATAGAGGCAGTCCCATCGGCATCAGAAGCCACTGGAGATGCAAGAATGACAGCAGTTGACACAGTTCCTAAGGCATTAATAAGAGAATGGCCCATGAGGATTTTTTTCTCTGTCTGATATTCGTTCATAAACAGCGAGTGACTGAATGCTTTTTGGCCCGTCACACACATGATCTGCTTGTCACCAAAGCCACTCCGTGTCGAAAGAGCAGCACCTGTGACTCGCACAGAATGATTTGTGTAAACACGTGACAAATTACGATTTTCCCTCAAAGTTTTCACAAAAGACGACAAAGTGTCCTCTCCCACAGGTCTTTTGTAACACCAAATGGGATCAGTTTTTGCGACCTCTGTACGTGGCCGTTGTCATTAAATATCACATTCGGGATTCAAATGAGCAATCAGTTTCCCAATGTTTGTAACAGGACATTGTTGGCTTCCTGGACACTCGGGCATTATTCCAGCGTAGGCCTCGCGGTCACTTTCATTATAATTCTTTGTAAGCTCTCCGTGAGCAAGCGTGACAAACCGCAGTCCTGTGTCAGGATCTGTTCTTTAAATGAAAGTGTCAATACGCATTGCATGCATGTTTTCACAGCCTCATCTAGCAAAATAAAAATAGATATCAAACAGCACTTCGCTCTGCAGTTCACGAGCACTGTTTATGTCATACTGCCGCGACTTGTAAAGGGTATGGAGATCAGTGTCTGTCAGCGGTGGATGTTGATTCACCTCGCCTTTGCCAACTGCTTTCAACTTTCGACGTGCGGCTTTAAAACTAATGAATCATTGGCCATACGAAATTCTAGTTCCTTAACAATATCAAAGTCAACATTATGTGGCGGCGATGTCAAGTAACGATTAAGTGAATGTCTCAGGTTTTCCATACTTGCTATTTTGTACTGGCCGCCATCCCATTTCCTTGCGTCGAAAATAAAATCCGCCACAGGTCTGTTAGTTTCCCCCTTTTATACTTCTCAAACTGTGTATCCGCCTCCTCTTTTTCTACCAGGTACTGTGGGAATGCTCAAACTGGTTTTTGGTTTGCTCTTACAGTACTTTTGGGGGTGATTTTGCTGTGTTTTTCTTCAATTTCCCCTTCTGTCAGGTGGGCAAACCTTGCAGATGACAACATATGCGGGTGCCAAGTCCAAAACGAGGCTAAATTATGTACATGTATAACCCTGATGGTGCTCATTAATATCAATGAGCCTGATTGCAAACAGATAAACAGAATCTGTGTACCTGTTTGGTGATCAGGAAGGATGCCAAAGAAGGGATACGGAGAATTCTCTCATATCTTTAAACCAACCAGCAGATGTAAATTTCATCTATAACAGGATATAGATATATATATGTATATGTATATATATATATATATATATATATATATATATATATATATATATATATATATATATATATATATATATATATATATATATATATATATGTCTTGGGAGGTTTATGGGCAAGTATCCTAAATGCAGTGTTAGAACTGCCCTCATACTGCAAATTTAGTCTTGTAGCATACAGTGTCTTTCAGGGGACATACCGACACCAAAATAAGGGAGGATACTGAAACTGTCCAATTGGAACACATGGATAATGTTACACTAGCAACAGCCAGTATCCTCCCAAGGGAAATACAATCTCCCAATTTAAAGAACATTGAGAGTCAGTATATCCCTCACGTTCTATGTTTGCGGAAACAGCGACTCTAATGACGTTTTGCGCCATGACGTCACTCACGTTGCAAGGATGTCTGCCGCACGAGATGCATGACCTGGCCGGACAGTAGTTTAGGCCTATTTCTTCCTGAAGGGGAGGTGGGCTTTTCTCAAATAAAATGATGAACAAGAAATTGTATGTTTCGGCTACTGAATAGGTATGTAGCATTTTACATAATTCCAGGAAAAGCTGCATTTGCCTTTTTCGTCTTATTATGGCATATACATTTAGGATGCAAAGATCATCCCATGGCTAAATCTGTATCCTACCCTGTACAGTTCCCCCCTCGAGCTGTATCCTCCCTCGACCCTTCGGGTCTCAGGAGGATACAGGCTCTCAGGGGAACAGTACCGGGTAGGATACTGATTTAGCCATGAGATGACCTCTAATTGTACACTGCCTACTATATATATATATATATATATATATATATATATATATATATATATATATATATATATATATATATATATATACACACACAAAGGAATAGGTCCTCCAGCCGGTTTGTGGCTCATGCAATGGCCATTGTCTGCGGTTCAATAATAATCCTCAAACCGGACCGTCGGCAGTATGTACCAAGTATGGCTTACCCCAATTTCTGGGCATTTATAGCTTCCCATAATATCTGGACAGATTTGCTAATTTGTACGTTTCTAAAACACCCTAGGTAGCGCATTGAATTTAAGGCAAACATGGTTTATGGGCCTTTTTCAACTGCCGATAAACCGAATAACTGCCCACAAGACGGTCTCAGGATTACAATTCTGCCCATAGACCACCCAAGACATATATATATATATATATATATATATATATATATATATATATATATATATATATATATATATATATATATATATATATATATATATGTACATGGTCACTTTGAGGATTCATGGCACAGATACTGGACTTTATGTCCTAGTCTTCATTCAGGAAAAAGTATGTTAGTCCGTAAACATGTCCCTGGCTTAAGTTTCGGAAGACAATAGAGGAAGGGAAGTGCAGACTATAGATTAATACTACCTGAACTCATGGCTGCAATCCAGAGATTTGACCAATGACCGAATTCATGACACCTTCCACAGATACGTGATGGTTAGCATGTCGTGTATGCTTATATTTGGTGCACAATGGCAGCTAGCATTTATAGAAATGAGAATGACCTATTTACCTGTGTCAATTTTAAATATATCAGTTGACAAGATAGCTAAACCGGGTGCACGATTGCTTCGATTTGTAAAGACCGAGCGCTGTGGATCAGGGACATATGTGGCATTTAATTGACGTATAACGAGGTCCGTAAGCGGATTTCCCTCGCCTTTGCAAAATTTTTGTACGACTGGGCATGAGCTCCCTTAGCTTTGACGAACTCTGACTGATGTTTCCGAGCCAACATTGGCCTATCTACCGCCGACACATACATATTATCTGTGAATCATTTTGAAAGATATTGTTCGTTATATCCTGGCTTAAGTGAAGTTAACTTTCAAACTTTTAACAAAAAGGACACAATTGGATGTTCTCTCTAGTCATGAAGATGCAGTGGATATTACAAATTTTAGTCGTTATTCCGTGGCCCTTTGTTGAGAAAGACACCCCATAAAGATTCATACTTGTACAAGTTAGATAAAAAAAAACACATATTCATTGTAATATAGGCCTTATGAACTGATAATTTATTTAGGTCTTTTCTCAGCAAAATGTAATGTGGAAATAAGGTGCATCGATGGAATTCCTAAAAATATGTGTACAACTGCACCCACCCCGGCTATATATATACATATATTTCACTTCTTAAATTTGTTTCATCTCTTGTGAATATGATGTACATGCATATTGTCCCCTTTGTATCCATTACACTTTATTTATTATTATTATTTTTTTTGGGGGGGTGGGGGGGTCTTTCTACTGTAAGTTGGTTACAAATATATTAAAATGTAGTATCTTTTGTCGCTGTGTTCATCTTATAGAAAGCAAAAGAAAAAAAATCACTTAGATGCACACAAGTTAAATTCCATTGTGTTCCTTTCAACATGTTTACACGGTCATATATGGTGCAGTCAAAACTGATTTTTTAATAGTTGTAATGAAAAGATTTTTGTTGTCGATGAAAGTTCAAAAATTCGGATTGCAGCATTAGGCGGACCTATACTTTTGCAAATATCATAAGTGTTTCATTTAAATGTGATGTGTTTTAATAGGTATCAGCACATGTTTGTCGAAAAATGTGGTCAGGATAACACAGGGCTACGTGCTTTATTTATAGCTGGAAATATGAAAAACAGAGTTAATTACCTCAAGAATTAACAACCCCGTGAAAGCTACTGGTCACCTGATATATCAACACAATTGGCAGCGGCATGCCACATGGTAGCTGCAGTTTATGTATGTGAATTGCCACGTCATAGCTGCACTTTAAGTAATATGTGATTGTTCTGATTGTGTGTGTTGGGTCACAGCAGAGTTCCCTGTGTTTATAGACCAGCTATGTCTTTCTTAACACTCCAGTTTATATCTGAGCGCGGTGCAGGACAAAATTTCTGTAAGTGGGGGATAGGATAGGCCAATATATTGAACAAAATTGGCAAAGCGGCAAGTAGTAGGGTAATAATCTTGATTTTCAGTAAAAATGAATTATTCTGGTTTAGGTCGCTAAAAGGTAAAAAAGAAGAAAAAAAATACACACCTTCAATAAATGAATGAAAAAAGCCTAAGACCTGTCCTCAGCTCAGAACGTATGTAACGGCAAAATTCAGAAAAAGATAGTACCAGCTCTTGACAAACATGCAAAATGTACCTACTGTAAGCTGCATTTTTTTCGAAATTTGTACATACCAGCAACTTAATCAGGAGTTCACACTAAAATGTGCATGCACTTATGCGCAAGCGCTTCTGTCTGGATTAGCAGCCTGAAACTTTGCTTCGATGTCCAAATACAGAGGTGAGTAACCGCATGGCAGTCTGTAAAATGTATGAAATACAAAAATCGCGTTTAAATGGAGATGATGAGTTTTGCGAAAGCATAAATTTTGTTCTGGAACCTATAGTTGTATCAGCAATTTGAAGTGATCGAAGACATGACCGAGGCCAAATCTTTCGTTGCAGCTCATCCTTTTTGCCAAATTACGTAGTGCAGATTATGATATTAACGGTGCTCCTTTCAGCATCAGTAACATGACATGTCTGGTGATAGAAGACTCCAGCCACCATCAAGAATTTAATGCCATTCATATCACAGGAAAGATGCATGTTTTTATCCTATTTTGAGACAGAATCGAGGTTACGGTGCTGACAAATGATTAGGACGAAACCCATATTCTCTCCAATGTGCAAAGGTTACCTGAGATATATAGGCATGATTACTGTAATCCATTCTGCGTTGACTGAAAAGCCTGAGCATGCAATGAACTAAGACCTATTATATGAAGCGACAGCTGCACACTCTGTCCCGTGGAGTCCGCATGTGTGAACCTAAGTATATAATCATTTGATTGATCATGTCGTCGTCTGTTGGCTCTTAGATGTGAATAAAGTTTGTTTGTTTGTTTTTTTTCCTTTTTTTTTATTGTTTTTTTCCTTCCTGCTACAAGGCAATATCCTGATAAAACAGCGTGGACATCGGAGTACGAAAGGTGTCTGTGACAGAGGTCCATTAAATTTATTCAAAATTCCTAGCAAGAGTTGATTTTTTTTTAATTATTATTGTTTCTCTTGCCTGCCGCTTGTCTGAACAATGTACACACACACACACACACACACACACACACACACACACACACACACACAAGTGTATCCCTGTACTTAAGTCACAAATACAGTGTATTAATATTGTTAAATCTACTCTATCACACAGCCTACCTACCAATATATATATATATATATATATATATATATATATATATATATATATATACATATAACACCAAAATGTAAATGAAGATGGCAGAGCTGCCACGGCCCCGGGAGCTTCAGGTGCACTGTACTCAAGTGAATACGATTTTTATGTGTTTTGACGTGACAACTCAGAGTTAAATGTATGAAATAAGCATGGAAGGATTTTCATCCCGAGTAACACCCTTCCATGTCGAGGAACGCATGATTGCGTGATTTGGGAAAAGTTGCTTTACCTTTTGGATATTGTAATGATAAACTATGAAAGTGGCAGTCACTGCTTCTTCAAGCCCCTGCATTGAAAGAAGAGACAGGCGAAGCTGCAGCACCTTTAACTGACAAAACGATTCAAGCTCTTAGTGATCACAGATACTGAAAGCCAAACCACTTAGGTCCATATTATACTAACAGGACCAACACTGCCACATCTTCAACGTGGTAGTCCAAAAAAGCCCAAGTCACATCTCTGTATGCTTCATAGCCAATTAAGTAACTGTTTCTATTAAAAAAGTTATCCTAATTAATCATAATCGCATTCGTTAAAAATTATGAATCCTGAATAAGCCAATGAATTTATAATCTGGTCATCAGCGGGTAACCATCAAACATGTTTCACAACCTCGAATTCCCTTGTAGGACACAAATGTAACGGAGGAGAGTAGGGCAAAGCCAATGCAGCATAAAAACAACCTCGATATCACGACCTTGCAAGCGGTTCTGTAGCTTCGTCGTCTGCGAGGTGTTCTTTACACGTGAAACTGGCCTCGCGCTCACACGCTGAGCTCCCTTCGAGACATACCTCGCCGTTAAACGTACCTCGCGGAACTGAATAAACACGATAGTAGTTAACAATGTTATCAGAACATAAAATTAGGAAGTGTGCGTTTGAAGGCACTATGGCATGGTTCGAAAATGATGAAATCCATCACATATATAAGTCACAGTTACTGCAGACAAGCAAATAATAAGCTTACCAAAAACACATAGATAAAAAATAAAAATAAGCCCCAAAATATATCTATGTCCATACATCTCCGTATGATTGTACGTATATTACCACTCATGAAATGGCCATTGCGGGCCGCTAGAATTGCTTGACTCCAAGCCTTGAGACAAAAAGGCGTCAAACCTGTAAAAATGCAATAGCGAGCTACTACAACGCATGGCAAAACAACTAATAGCGTGCAATGCAACTATAAAACACAAGCAATGTGCACAATTTATCCGTAAACAGAAAATATATTATATAATTTTGTGTAGGCACTATTAACAGCTGCTGCGAAGGGCAACAGCATTTTAGTCGGACAAAAACGGTAGTGGGAACCAGGTAAGCTTTCAAGTGCGCATGCTCAGGAAGCGAGTGTTTTATGTGTGAATAATATCTCAAGCTCAAGACAGAAGTGCGAGGTCTGGATTATGGCTTTGGAGATGACGTGAAAGCTCACTAGCTTTCACGGGCAAGTTCTCTATCACGCAGTACCAACAACATAACTAAGCAGCTAACAGCTATGGAGCAAGTAGTTTGCTGAAAACATCCGAGAATGAGGGAAACTAATCCCCAGTGCAAATAACAGACCCACTGCACCTTGGGAAATAATGCATGTAAACTGCCGTAATTATAGTACATATTGGTGAAATTCATGGTTCAAATGAGCCATTGGAGATTGCAGGGGGAGATTACAATCATATTGAGGGAAAAAAACTCTACTGCAATAGAACTTTACAGAAGGGCAAACATTCACATGGAGTGGGGAACAGCACTTCACGAAGGTGTTTGCACTCTTTGGTAATGCTAACAGGGTGTTTAATGTGAGACTAACTGGGTGGCATGTCCACCTGGGGAGATGAAAGGAATTTCCTGAAGTCATGTAATTAGCAACGATTTCCAAGCGATGCCACATCCTCAGCCATTCCTTTTCCCTGTTTAACAAAAAAAAAAAAAAAAAAAAAAAAAAACTACAACAACAACCAAACAAACAAACAACTTTAGGAGCGCCTGACACTCTTGATCTGGGAAAGGGACACTTTGATAGAAATAACAGCGTTTTGCCATATTTCCCAACAGTTTATAAGCATGCGTGAGAGAGCAGAGTACATTTGGTTCCTATTGTGTGGATTTTTGCAATGCAACCCTGTAATGCAAGAGAAGGGCTGGTTGACAAAAGTGTTACATATAAACAGTAGTTAAAGTTTAAACAGGTCTGGGGTCTCATCCCGAAGCGGAGCTGGTGGTTTTTTTATTTATTTGGTTTTCTATTGTATTCAGCGTTATTTAGCAGACTGATTTATACAGTAGTGAATTTAGATTCAGTGTAAACAAAGCTACGGATTGTTATTATTATTATTATTATTAGTATTATTATTATTATTATTTTTTTTTTTATTTTCATTATCATCATTTTTAGTTATTATGATTGTCGTTTTTATTATTTCCATTATCATTATTATGACTAATGAGGTAGACGACTTCTTCTTCTTCGTCTTATCTTTGATCCCAATATAAGTGTAATATAAAAGATCCAATGGGTATACTGATTGCCTATCTATTGTTTTTCTTAAGCTTACTCTTGAAGATACCAAAATTTTCTCATCACTCTAAATTAAACTGCCATGTCATGAGGCTTTCTGATGCTTGTTTTATGATGTCGGGGAGTCTTCACGGGAAATCAGTATTTACAGTTATTTTCATATTGTTTGGTACCTTGGCTGTACGTCCCTAAGTGTTTTAGCTCTGTCTTATGTACATCTTATCTGTACAGCCTAATTACGTGACATCATGTTTTCATGCGCTTCTTCATTTTATTCGATTTCGGGGCTTATTGGACTACAGTGAAATTTCCCTGTTTACCTTACCCAAGGAACGGAAAAATGTTATCTTTTAACAGGGAATGCCATTCGTAGGTTTATAATTTAATAAAGTTAAAATCGTGGTTTCAACATAGATTTGCTCTCTATGGAAATTCCACATCATTAGCAGTTGGGATGATGCTTTTAACAATTGTAACAGTGCCATGTTAATGGTACTCGTTACCCCCTTCCTGCTAAGATCATTTGTTATAGTGAGTTTAAACAGGGAAGAACAAATGACAGTTATGTCTTGGCTGATTACCCAGTGGGCACATGGGAATTCTTCAAATGCCACGCATGTATTCTATCTGTATCTGACATAATTGTTGTGTAATTTAATTCCGTATTCCTTTTTTATGGCTTCTGAGAATAAAAAAAGAGAGCTACCAGCGTATAATTAGGAGATTAAAGTAAATAATTTCAAGCATAATGTGCAATGTTATGAGGCCAAATGTGACTCTCTATATCAATTCAGGTCAATTCATCCGTTTGATTACTTCCGCTAGCTTTTTTGTCTTCACTTTACGTTTCCTATTTTCTCACTATATATCTCATTGGTAGTCTAAATGCTCATACTTTTTTCTCGGACATTTTGTTTCTGTTTGTTTGTTTTCTTTTCCTTTTTATTTCTACTGGCAAAACATATATATTTTCTTTCCCACTCATTTATGCTTTATAGCAATGCTGAAACTACTTCGCCCTTTATGTTTTGATTTTCGTCCATCACCTTATTATTCCTCTATATTCGTACAGTTCTGTCGACTTTTTCCCTATTCTCTTCCGCCGCATCTATTTCACATTCAGTAAGGCATTCGAAAATAGATGCAGGGCATAAAATACTGAACAGTGGGAACAGGGACGAACTTCCTTTAACTCTTATTTCGGCAACAGCCTTTAGTTCATTCTTAGGCAAAATTGCCAAAAATAACGTGAACAATGGCGTTCACATTTAGGTTCTTGTGAGGCAAACTGGTGGTCTGGGTAACTGAGCCATCACTCTTATCCTTGATCATTACAACTTCCTTACTATGACATTTATTTTACGTGTTTTACATTGTGTACACTTGTCTATTATTAAAATCTCAAATATGCCTAAATATCAAAAAAACTTTAAAATGACGTCTAAATGCCAATTAAAGTGATCACCTGCGCCTGGTTACATCAAGAAATTATTTAGTTCATGGATCAAATACTGTTCAATAAAAGACGGGGTGTAATTCGAAAGCATGTCATCGTCCTGTGAAATCGCCCTGTGCAACAAAGATTTTCAAAAAGTTGTAGAAGCATGCACAAAGCCAACAATGAGAGCTTTCAGACACTCATTGCATGCTGATTGTTCCCATTAATGTATGGTTGCTAAACCATACGACTTTCATCTTAATTTAATTTGGCTAAATACGGTCAAGTAATGCTTTAAAATTATTCAAGTAAAAAACCATAAAATTTATTTCACTTGGCCAATGTCTGAGGCCGTCAGTGCTATTCGCATGAATTGCGCTCTGTCACAAAAGTGAAAAGCAAAGGGCACATTATACCTCTATTCGAAAATGTTAAGCAATCTGTAATTTCTGTCTGCCACCTAACACGAGCCTTCCTCTTTTTGATTGAATGATCGTTGCCTACTAAACTTTACCGCACCGCGCGTTAAACATTTAAAAAGGGTATATCAAACCTGTGCTTATAGATTTAACCTCGTATATACATGTATGCAGTCCATACGCAACCCGTTTAGGTATTGGCTCAATTATATTGGCATTTGCAGCGATTATAAGCGTAGCACTGGTTGCATTTTTACCATGAATTTAGCTTATGAAAATTTCCGAGATAGAAAAGAACTATTGATTGGTCTATTTTAAGGTAAATCGGGTAACGTTGTCAGGTCTGTATTCTGGTATGATCCTGCAGGGATCTTCGACCTAAAGTCACTCATGGTGCCTGAGAGGACACAGCTGAACGAGCTAACATAAGACCTGAGCCAAGTCAGGAAGGCAATTTACTGTACCTGAATTTTTATGATGCGTCGACGCTTAGCCACCCAATTAAATTTCCTGAAAAAAAAAGTTATCTAGAAGGTTTGCAGTCCTTTTATTTTGTGCGAGGGGTTTGAGGTGCAAATCATGGCCAATGCAAGGGATTTTCATCTCCCCAGCTCTTCACATGCAGTGAGCACGTAATTGCTCAATAGCACAATACAAATATTCACATTAAGACATGATACAGGGTATACACTGAAAATTACGACTTTGTACATTGGCTAGACGTACCTGGTGGACATTCCAGCTAGGGTCACCGCCTGCCCAGAGTCTTTGTCAATGCATTCATCCACACTTCCCTCTTTATAGTTATTTATACTCATGAGTCAAATGAGGCTACATTTCTATTGGTTTAGCAATGGCTGATCTGACTGTTTACTTGTACACTATGTTTTGGTGTCACATATATTGTATCGTAACTTGGACAGGACAGCTTGTGGTATGTCCGAGCGGTCACACAAGAGGAACATGTCCTGGAAGTGAGATAACGACAGATATTCAATTTTCAAGCTAGACAGCACATCTATCGAACCAAGTTTTCCATCGAGTGTATATCTAATGTTGGTCAGTAAACTGCTATGGCGCTTTTCACAATGCCACGGTTACACTGTCTTGACATTAAAAGATGGGTGGGCCTGGATGCGGCAATTAAAACTACAAAAACTACGGCGACGTCCAGATATGACTATATCTACATTTTCTCTTGAAAACTTAAGTTCAGGTTTGCGCAAATTATACACATAAGATATAATCTGCCTTTTCCAATGGGCCATTACCTGGGTAAAACCAAAGCTCTGATAATTTCTTATATACTTTGAGTTATGCCTGTCTTGTGGTTGTTATTTTATTAACCAGCACGTTGTATCGTCTGCATGTGCAGATACATGAAACCCCCCATCTTCTATACACGATCCATTACTCTGTCTTCAATAAACCCTCCTTCGCCATTCCTATCTATCTATCTATCTATCTATCTATCTATCTATCTATCTATCTATCTATCTATCTATCTATCTATCTATCTATCTATCTATCTATCTATCTATCTATCTATCTATCTATCTACCTATCTACCTATCTATCTATCTATCTATCTATCTATCTATCTATCTATCTATCTATCTATCCGCCTGCCTGTCTCTCTCTCTCTCTCTCCATATATATATATATATATATATATATATATATATATATATATATATATATATATATATATATATATATATATATATAAATTGGGTTGTTGGATAAGCGCTTCACTGTCTCCGCCGCTCCATGCAAACAGATAGCTTTATCGCACTCTATACTGGGTTGTTGGATAAGCGCTTCTCTGTCTCCGCCGCTCCATGCAAACAGATAGCTTTATCGCACTCTGTTGTACAGCTGCATATGTATATTGTTCTATTTGTGACGCAAAAGCCAGTGTATGGCAAGCAAAATTCATTGAAACTCATTTATTAGATCAAGATGTCATGATGCAGATTTTTTTTTCAGCATATAAGCGCCAGATTTTTTTTCTGTCAAAGTAACCGGATTTATTAAGCAATAATTAATATGCACTCACATTTTTGGCATTTACTTTTATGTTGGAGCCAAACTGTGCGTCACAAAGTCTATCAACATCCCTATTCCAATCATTCTGAAATCAGTCTATAATTTGTGAACCTTTGTTGCTTTTAACTACTGTGTATTTGTTTCAAGTCTTTTTTAGGAGGTTGAGTCTGTAGGGGCAGCAGGGAACTACACTTTGATGGGGACAGTGCGACTCAGTAACCTTCATGATGTGGAGAGCGTCCGATTGCCAGATTAATCATCCTGTTTCTTTCCAATAATGATGATGGTGATACTACTACTACAAGTATTACTACTAATACTACCATTACTAGTACTACTATTACTACTATTACTACTACTAATAATGATAATAATTATTATTACCAACATCAGAGAGACAGAGTCTGTGTGTGTGTGTGTGTTTTAAGATGTACTATGTACGAGCAAACATGGGTGTTAAAGAAGACAACATTTTCAGTAAGTGTTGCTTTATGCCAGAAAGAGCAACAAGCCATCCCATCACCCATGCTCAGTGGCTTCTTATTGTGTCCGACACAACTCTGAAATCAAGAACAACATCAGATATCGACATCACTCTGCCGCTTTGTGTCCCAGGCTTACGATAATGCAACCCCTTATCATTTTGATTATCCTTGTCACATGACAGTACAACGTCTGCATCTATTCTGCATCCACACGTTACAAAAGAGATTCAAAAAGACGCGTATTCATAGGGAATTTACTTTATTATCTATGATCCAACAGATAATATCATCCTGGTACCAATAAAGCCACATTTGTTTCCCATGTAAATCACAATCTCCCTTGAACTAGCATAAAATATAATGTGATGGTTACTAAAACCTTCTAAGAATTGGAGTCTCTTTAACAGTCGCAGTTGTTGCTGTTTGTACTTAAACAAGTGCGTTTGGCTCAAAGTTGCCGACAATACCAGTCAAAGGTGTAGGGGTTATTCGTGCCCTCTGCCAGGTAATTTTATAACCCTTTGGCGACAGAGTCTCCTTAGTCACAGGTGTAGGGGTTATTCTTGCCTTTCGCCACGTAATTTTATTGCCCTTTGGCAACAGTGTTTCCATTGTCACATGTGTATTATTTTTACCCGCTGCCACGTAATTTTTTAACCCTTTCGCGACAGAGTCTCCGTGGTCTGAGCACGTTGCGCGTCTTAGGCCCGGTGTGCATATCAGTCATCCTTGGGCATCAACACTGTTATGTACAGGAGGACGGGAAGGCAGTCGGCGTACCCTTACTTGCCTTGCAAGTTCCCCACATGGCATCACTCGAGTGAAATGGCCACACCATTGTCTGCTCCACCCAATTATGGGTGTTTGCTTTCATGTCTTTGTACGTGTGATATCCGAAACTAACTTTTTAACATTTGTACTAAAAGTCTTTGCTTGGCAAAAGATGTGTTTAAACACTCATTTGGTCCAAAATCTTCTCAGAGGCACGTGCACTTAAAGTACAACTGCGGTATTTTCATCACTGAGACTGCAAACGTGACTTATGTGCAATATCATGGTCCCCCTGCGTTTGCCTAGAGAGGTTCCACGTCTTTCGCGAACTGGTTTCTCGTTTTAAATACTCTTGGTTTGGGTCTTTTCTTTATAGGACTCAAGTCTATGTTTTTTTTGGGGGGGGGGTGTTTTTTGTTTTTGTTTTTTATTTTATATTTTTGTTTTTGTTTTTCTTTTTTTTTTTTTGTTTTTTTGTTTTTGTTTTTTTTTTTTGTTTTTTTTTTTTTCTTTTTGTTTTTTGTTTTTTTGTTTATTTGGTTGTCATTCAAATTTTAATAGCCGTTTGGGTATACCAGCATTCGGGCAAACAGTTGTTCATGAACCTAATGGTAGCAGTTTGCTCAGAAGACTAGACTTGAACAGTTAAATTAGCTTTTTCTGTGCACCTTGTCGTCCTGACGAGCCGGTTATGTGGACATCTACTGTAACACCTGTATGCTCATTCAACAGGACTGACAACGGGTGCCCTGCTAATATCTGAATTCAGAGACTCATTACCATGTGGGAATTGCATTGCAACATCGGGGCTCATTTTCTCATTGGATGGATTTAAGATCATTGAAGAGTGCAACCATATCTGCCATGAATGAACTGAACTAGTACAGTTATTAATGTCGGCATTCAGTTCAACATTGAACATATTATCCAAGTCTTTGCCAGCGCACACATTTGCCAGTGCCCGTTTAGACCTGAGTGAACGATGTCAGGATGTCAGATGCAACTCTACATTTACATATCCGTTAATGAGTCTTTTTTTTTTCCCTTATGCGCAAGGAACTTGTATAAAACCTGATCACATGTTGTTTTATTGAGACACGACATTCTTTCCTGTTCCTGCCCTAACCGGCAGATCAGGTTATCCTGTTCACCAAATGGGAACACAAGGTCAACATTCATTAAGCTATCTGGAAGTTCTCTTTAAAAACACGTCCATATCAGCGAGTTTTTAATTAATTTATTTATTTATTTATTTATTTATTTATTTATTTATTTACATATTTATTTATTTCTCTATCTATCTATCTATCTATCTATCTATCTATCTATCTATCTATCTATCTATTTATTTATTTATTTATTTATTTATTTACCTGCTTGTTTCCTTGCTTGCTTCTGTGTTTGTCATTTTGTGACTGTGACTGTTGCCGGACGTAAATGTCCAATAATCCGCCCCAAGCGTCTCTGTAGCTGCAGGTGGTGTTCATAAATTGAGTTCTGGCATACTTTTACCAAGCTCGGTCCCACCCGAGGGTGTTTATATAAATAAATAAATGAATGAACGAACAAACGAACGAGCAAGCGAATGAAATAAAATCAAACAAAAGAAAAAAAGAAAAAGAAAGAAAAAAAAACCCCTAGCTGCCAGCGTTTCAATCGTCAAAGGACCGGACCAAGGTATTACTGCAGTATACAATCAGATGGCTTATAAGATGCGAAAGGGATTAGGAGTGTGTGTGTGTTTTTTTTTGGGGGGGGGGGGGTTAAGCAAACTATTCAACAGGACCTTTGCTCGGGGTAACGCATGAATGACGGAATAATTCTGAGCTACTACGACCAGTTTGTAGTTGAATTTTCCGGTGTTTCTAAGGATATGAGTACACGAGTGTGGTCAGGTTGAGGGAGCGTTGAACATTTTTAGGTTTATAAGAGTTTTCAAACAGTTCCCTATAAAATTATATTGTATGCATAAAGCATCCCATTCCATCTTACATATGGTGAAAAAAAAATCCACAACTAGAACAAATTCCCGGCAGATGCAGCAGGCTCCCTGCATCTGAAACATATTACAATTAACTAAAGCACGAGCTGCTCATTTGGTTGTATTTAGGAACCAAAATTACCAATGCACCTTGTGACTGACAGTGAAAATACAAACGTAACTTAAATCAAAGCTGCCGTATACGACTGATCTCTAAGTGGGCCTGGTAGTCGTTACAGACACAGATATCTTTTTCAACGGAGGTTTTGCTCTAAGTGAGCAACAAAATGGGAAACAATATTTTTCTCTCGTTATTATAAAGAGAGACACGCTCTGCACTTTATCATTCTTCACGCAGCAATTCCACGCTTCGGATGCTATATTGAAGAAACTCAATGCATACATGTAAAACCTCAATATTCATGTGATCCGGACGCCTTCTAAGCCTGGCAGAAGGTACGTATTCGCAAATGCAGACCTATGTCAGCATGTATAAGCTCAATGACCTTTATTAAGACCAGCTGTGAAAATGCTACACGGCTTCATCTAGTTCCGACTCAGTCCTGGTTTTGAGCATTAGATAGTAGCCGTTCTCACATCCGACACAAAGATATTTTCTCTCTTTGTTGACAGAAAAGAATAAATTTGACGTTGGGTAACTCATCAACAATATATATTCCGACCTTACTCCATGAAAAAACTAGATTATCAGTGTCCTAGCATAAGTAAATGAGGGACATCCCTGTATAAAATAAACGTGTATTTCGAAAGAGCATGCGCAATGAGGTTGGACCCCCGTTTCAGATTTAAAAAAAAAATCCCTCGTAAAGCTTCCGTCTACTCACATTGAAATACATAAAGGCGAATCCTGAACATTTGGAAGAAAAATGTTCAAGAAATTATCATCGATGTGATTTTCGATTGATAAGAGGGGTGTCAGTCTTTGGCTTTGTCAAAGTGGCTTGCTGTATTTTAGTCAAGCTGAGATACGCGCAGCAGGACGATGAAAACAGAAGTTTGGTGGTGGCCACCAGAGTAACCTTCCCTCATTCAATTGCCAAATCATAACCTGAAGGGATGAAAGAGAAAAGATCATAACGCATGTTAACCCCCCCCCCCTCCAACATACACAAAATGCCTGTTTGGTCTGCAAATATGAAGACTAGGCAAATTGGAAATTGGCCGCTTCCTTATACATGCTAATTTGCTGGTTTGTGACATCTTAACACCAAGCGTGTTGTTGTTAAAATATACATGTACTTGTTTTTCAACGTTTCTATGTTAGAGACAGGACATATAAACGAGAAGTGACAATAGTGTGTCAGTGCATTTGCTATTATTATCAGAAACATAAAGTCAGTAAAATTGATTGCTAATCCAAGAGTACGCGTTTCTTGTTACACTCGAACATCTAGCCAAGAACTTAGTAAAATGCAATTAGTTTCCTCTCACCCTATACATAATGTCATATAGCTGCAAAAGCTCTAGGGAATAGATATAATGCTCGCTCACAAGAAGCCAAGATCAATCTAAGACATAGGATATTTCTACCCACCAGGTCTCTCTCTCTCTCTCTCTCTCTCTCTCTCTCTCTCTCTCTCTCTCTCTCTCTCTCTCTCTCTCTCTCTCTCTCTCTCTCTCTCTCTCTCTCTCTCTCTCTCTCTCTCTCTCTCTCTCTCTCTCTCTCTCTCTCTCTCTCTCTCATAGGCGGGATCGTAATATTTTCATTCTTCACACTATGTTTCTGTCGATACATCGGTTAGACTTATTGAAGTGTACAGGACTTTATTAAAGTTTGTAGATGAGTTGAGGCTTGCAATAAAGTGGCCTCCTTTAGTCAACCAAAAGGAAAGCTGTTCATACGTTCCCGATCCAACCAGTCATAAACGACCAGTAGTTCAAATTTCGTCTGCTCCACCCAATTCGTTAATTTTGTGCTTCATGAGAGCATGCAATTTGGATGAAATTTAATTGGAAACAAGATAAAGCAATATTAATTTGGCCCTATAGTCAACATGCAGCTTGTCTACATCCTATATACTAAATACTAAAAAGAATAAAAAGAGACACGTGGATAGAAATTTCTATATTTTTATTTGTACCAATATATAAACTACAAAAAAAAGTGTAATTTTGCTCATTAAAAGTAGAACTTTTAAATCACAAACTGCAATATATTCAGCGTGTGGGATATGACATTCATGCAGATCAAGCTAGCATTGTGGAAAACCAGACACTGAAAAACAGGTTGGTATTAGGTACTTTGCTAATATCGCTGTGTACGTTCTCGCGTGAAGATTAATGAACCTTTCAAAATTGTGCCTGGGGTTTTTACGCACTCTGCTTAGTGAATGCATGTGAAAAGTTCCGACTAAAGTTGGCCGCAACAAGTTTTTTCTTGCCGTCTACCATGATTACTATCTCCTATGAACAGCTTTTACACACAAAATCATGCCTTGAGAGTATTATACTCTCAAGGCAAGTAATTACTAATATATGGTATTGGTAATTATCACCATAATTGAATTGAAAGACCTTGCCTTCTTTGAAGGATACTGGCCATTTGTACTGAGACAAGCTGGAGAAAACAAAAACACCCCCCCCCCCAAAAAAAAAACCCCTGCCCCCCGCCTTCCCATATTGTTGCCTCATATGCTCTTAATGCCAGATAATCAATTTCTAAATGCAGACTTATCTATTCTCCTTGTTTCTAATATATACATTTTTTTCAGTTCTATTTATTTGCTGGGTTTTTTTTTTTTTTTTTTTTTTTTTTTTTGATGTATTTATTCTGAGTATGCATCTGTAATATGTGAGAGGAATTCAAAATAATAGTCTGAAAATTATCATGTTGCATTGGATTAGACCCACAAAAGATCTATTGGTTTTATTCAATACAAATTATAACAGGGTTTATATTTAAAACGTTTCATTTTAAAATGAATTTCAGCTTCTGAAGTGTTGAATATTGAGATGCTTATGATAGGCTTGTTTTTTCACAGAATTGTCAAAGATAATCTGGCACCTGTCTTTCATTAAAATATTTCATTCAACTTGCTTCATACCCTTCTGCCCAAGGTACCAAGTTATTCAAAAAAGTATTTATTAAACATAGCATAAATGCATGTGATACTTCTGAAGACTTACTAGTTAGTGTGCCATCTAGTGTCATTTTGAGAAATCACTGAGAATGACCTGTGCTTCAAGCTTGAATGTGAGGAGATAGTTCCACACCATTGGAGCTTCGGGATTATACATCAGAAAGGATTTATTGAAAATATGTTCAAGGGACATACAAAATGGAATACTGCATGAGCAAAGTGAAAATTTGGAGCTCAAGTGAAGCTTTTGAAACACCCGTAGACAATGACCTCTATTATCTCTCATCGCGATCCTTCCCGTGCTGTTTTGATAATAAAAGCACTGTTTGTTTTACGTCTTGAAATTGTCCTTGCGCTGTGTCGGGTTCTAAGATATTTTCTCTCATTGCACAATAGTTTTCAGGATAAAATGTATCATCTGAGGTCCAAGAAGTGCAGTTTTCCATGGTGAATGCTGGATCCCGCTACATGTAGTTTCACCGCTTAATTCGAATATAGTGTTACAATGTGTATTTCAAATAGATTGGTGATGGACATGCAAGCATGTGCAAATTCTTAATTTATTGTTTAAACACAATAAAAAATTGATCAAAAAGTGTTTAAACAATAAATTAAGAGTTTGCACATTTTTGTAGGTCCTACACTCCTTTAGTCAATAATTAGGAATATTTAACTTTTTTTCAAAGTTTTCTTCATCACGAGGTAGGTATTGTCATTATTTCCCTCAGTTATTGTATGTTTGAAATAATATCGGTATTCACAAACCTACAGCCTATACTATAAATTCTTACACTTATTCCGTGCATTGGCTGGAGAAAATAATGATAAATGGATACATAATTACACAACAATGCCTAACATTTAATGGCAAAACAATGAACCTAAATGTCGTTCTGCATGGATCATTTTGCCGTTTTCAGAAATAAACAACAATAAACTTTTGGGAGTACTGGTGAGGAAATTAGGACTGTAAATGTCACTTCCAATGAAACAGTCTTCTCTTATGCTCTGCCATTGAGCGCGTCAAGAAAAACCAGTCGCAGTCTTCTGGAGCATACTGTGCGACATAATAACATCAATATTTAAGTGGTTTACATACTCTTGCTCAGACACATAATGGTTGATTAAGTCAATTACGTAACACTCTCGGGGTTTGTCTTGATACATATCAATCTATGTCATGCTCAATTTCTAAATCGGAACTGATCACAATGGTTTCATTCTGGACCAAATGGACACCACTGTCATCTTGGTCGAGAACAAAACCATCGCTATAGGCATCATCGGCAAAGATGTCTGCAGGTCGTCGTCTTTTGAATCGTAGAACAAGTATCCAGCTCGAAAACATTGGACACCTAGAAGCGTCCATCCCTCACTTTCAGTTTCTGTTCCAGTGAGCCTACACTCACAGTGAAAAGGCTTCTTATAATTGCAGTCTTCCTCTGGATCGCCAACCGCTTTGCTGAGTATTTTTGGAATCAATAAAGAAAGTGGCATGTATGGGGTAAAGTACCGAAATGTTTGATTATGAAACCGGTAAAAAATATTGTAAAGATAAATTACAAGCATTTTAATGAAGTTCATTCAGCATTCTTCCACCGGAGCAGTCTCTCCTTGTGTTTCGTTGTAAAAGAATAAAATATAATGGCTGTATCTGTACTGCTTCCCAATTGGTGCCAAGGTACAACACCGCGGGGGTACTTCCGCGTAGGATTGTACTGGGTATGTGCCGTGGGAAAGGCCCTGTGTTCATTTCTCTCAGGACTAAAAAAGACCCCAAAATGCGTACAGCTGGATTAGGATAAGGGTAACAATTAGGATGCACCAATAAAGCACTCCTTTAAACACATGACAGGATTAAGAAATGGTACCTTTTAACATCTGGTGTAGGATTTAGATAGGGTATTGTATAAAAATGTCCGAAGCACACACCCACCCTGATGTTGAGTATATGCCCCCCCCCCCCCCCCCGAGGGGGCACAACTTATCTCTCCAGGAATGTATCTACTTGTCAAACAAGATCGACCACAACGAATTTCAAAGCATTTATAGTTGTCTTTGAGTACTGACAATCCTCACAGAACTCTGGATACTTTGCATTCCATAATCAGTCTTGTGCAAGATCATCATTATGTCTCTGTCAAGGCCACACTCCGTGGTAAGTCTTCCAAGTTTGCGATGAAGTAATACTCTGGGCAGCATGTTGACATGATACGAAGCACGTTACCCATACGAGACTTGCATGACAATTGCGCCTGATCTGGGTGTGGCCTGTAGGTAATAAAGTTTGGCATAGCTGGATCACATACCATTCTGATTAATGGTATGCCAATGACTGTTTATTGCCTTTCTGTATTCAACCTGAAAATGACAAACGGTTCAAACTCAGATTCCAATTATACTAACTCCAAAAAAAGTTTTTTTACCAGTGCTACAACGTGTATGCAGCGATACAATAATACTGGAAAGATGTAGGATTAACTTAATTAACAGAATAGTCTTAAAATATGTACTCAGTGGTCTCTCAGCTTTGACTCAACAGTAACTGCTCACAAAAAGCCTAACACATGACGGCAAGCCTATGTGATTTGTAGGCCTATTATGTGGTTTTGTAGTATAATTGCAAAGTTTATATCCTTCATGTGACCTGCTAGTCTATAGGGCTAATTTAAATTTCGATGTACACTGCTATAGCTGGTGAGTGATTTGAGATAATGCCGCGGCCCTTTCAAGGGCAGGAGGCCTAAACACTTCAGACTGGCCTTTTTTCATCCAAACATTCAGCCACTTTGTTCTTTCATGCTATAACAAATGATGATTTTACTACTATAACTAGGTTTGGAGGTAATGCTACTTTGCACTAAAATATATGCAAGAGGGATTCATATAGGCGACACGCTTAAAACAAAAAATCTTCTGGGAATAAAACTATGGCCAAAAAATGATCGAACTGTATGGTTATGACAGCCTGTGTTGGCCTAGGCATATGCTTTGAAGCAGGCAAACCCAAAGTGATGTCTCAGGACGTTAGGTATCGGAACTAGTCATGGGCATAGTGTCTGTGAAAAAGACCAAAATATGTTCAAATATATATTTCTTTTTGTAGAGTAGGCTAGTGTTTCAAACGTGTAATGAAGTGGATCATACTTGTAGGTTTACCTCCTAAAATGAAATATATAAATAAATAAATAAATAAATAAATAAAGAAAGAAATAAATAAATAAATTAATTGATTAAATAAACACCCACCAGAATCGCTAAGTTCTACAAGCAGGACAATCGCATCGAAACCGTTAAGTGAATACCGTATTCATTGTAATTAGCGCCCTTACCATAATTAGCATCCACATTCCCATTTTTTTCTATCCTTACGGCACGTTGCGCCACGGGTGTCCTGAGTAAACAGATTCGGACTCTTAATCAAATGTTTAGCTAAGTCGTTGAACTGTACTTTTTAAGCCCTCTGAACATATCTATTATAAACTACATCCATTGAGCCATTCTTTTTCACATGTATAGGCCTATGCTTATTGAGAAATTTCGTCAGACAGAGATTTCCAAATGTGCACCAAATTTCGGAATCAATTTAAGAAAAAAACCTAAAATTTTATTTCAGCGGAGATTAATTTGATGTCGACCTTAACTTACTCCAGTCCTAGTATAAAAATATCAAGCTCAAGTGCACTGACCAGTGCGTACGGGTATGCCGTGCCGCCATGTTGGCGTGTGTCGTCTCAAATACGCAACATTCGTACGCGGAATATATCAATGTTAATCAAAATCATTGAAACATTCATAACGCCGTCGTTGCATTTTCTTTTTAACCATGAACCAATTCTTCCTTTACTGTAACTTTCATTTCGTCAGTTGTTTAATTGTTGCGTAATGTTGATGTTGCATTTTCATCATACTCTCAACGGAGTCCCACTCGCTGATCAATTCACCCCGGACTAACAGGATAACGAATTTTAAAAGACCCCCCCCCGCGGATTATATATATATATATATATATATATATATATATATATATATATATATATATATATATATATATTATTATTATTATTATTATTATTAGTCAACCTACATGTTTATTCTGATAATTGTCAGGAATGAAACATTTGAATGTGTTCTCAAAATACATTTAATGCTATCACACTTGTTATGAATGATAATATTTTGCCTGCAGGCTATTAACAATTTGTATCAATGGTTACTATAGATCACGGTGTCGTTAGAAGCAGGGAAGTATTCCCACATCGAACTTTCCCTGATGCATGCATCGTTGTACCCCCAAGGCGTAGGGTTATGACGATGGCTGCATGTTGGCCTGCCCGAAAGTCAATAATTTATGCCAAGTTGCGTCAGTTCTAAATAGCATGCATCAGTTTGCACAGAGGCACACATACTCAGAGGCTTCCCATGCTATCACTGAGTCCCGGGGGAGGTAGGGGGCACATACTCAATATCAAAGTGGGTGTGTGCCTCGGACATATATATACAATACCCTATCTTAATCCTACACCAGATGTATAAAGGTACCCTTTCTTAATCCTGTAATGTGTTGAAAGGAGTGCTGCATTGGTGCATCCTGGTCCGTTTTGATGACCAACATTCCAAATTTAAACAAGTTATCATATTCTTACTTCCCAAAAATATTCCCCCCCCCCCCCAAAGTACTTACTAATTATACCCTATATCTGCAGTTCCCTTAAATAATTGTTACCCCTGTCCTAATCCGGCTGTGTGCATACGGGGGCGGGGGGGGGGGAGGCGCTTTTTGTCATCCTGGTACTAATGAAAACAGGGCCTTTCCTGCCACAGAGGCAACCTGCAAAAGAGTTGTCATCATATTTTGATCACTACGAATCGATTCATACTGAGCGGCAAAGTCACTGTCCACCGAAAATACTGACTAGGGTAAGAAGGGAAAAAATAAAAATCGGCGCCCCCCAAAGCTGTTTTCTTGTTTTAAACACCATCTGCTACCGGACGCATATAATCTATATCTCAAAAGATTTGTCACAATCCACTAACGCGATCCCTGTTTAATATTGAGTTGTTGCACATAGTTAAGCCCGCTTGGGCCGCCTTATTCCTCGCAAAGCGTCTGAATTCCAAATGAGCCACTCTTGGTTGAACGGAAGTGACCCCCCGCGTACGGACTCAAATTTCTCCTTCACTTTAATTGGCCGACAGTGAATAAATTTGTATTTTCATTTACTTTATTACGCACGTGTGAACAATTATGCGATTAAAGTAAACTGGTTAGTAAACGAAAATACAATTATTCACTGGCGGCCCATCAGAACGAAGGAGTAATTTGAGTCCGTACGCAGGGGTCACTTAAATTCCGTTCAACGAAGAGTGGCTTATTTGGAACCGAGACGCTTTGCTAGGAGTAAAGTGGTCTTAGTGGGCCAAAATACGTCCGACAACTTACTTTTTAGGCAGGGATCGAAAGAGTGGATTGTGACAACTCTTTTGGCAAATAGATTATATGCGTCGGGCAGCAGAAGGTGTTTAAAACAGGAAGACACCGTGGGGGGCGCCGATTATTGTTTGTTCCCTTCTAACCCTAATCAGTGTTTTCGGCCGGTCAGTAGGCCTATGAATGGGTTCGTATCGGCCAGAATATGATGACAACCATTTTACTGGTTGCCCCTGTGTTTTCCGCGGCACATAACAAGTACAATCCTTCATGGGAGCCCCCCCCCCCCCCCGGGGGGGGGGGGTGAGTTCTGTAGTTCTGACAAATTAATAAATGAATAACGAAAAAAAAAAAAAAAGAAAGGCCAAATATTTCTTTACAATGGTCTGATGTCATTATAAACAACACAACTGAATCTTTGGGAGCTACATTGCCGATCTAGCGGTATTTGAACTGCATTCAACAAGATTGTTGTCTCGAACAGACAATTGTCAATGGAAAGCTACTAGTAGTAGGCTACATACATGCGTACCGGTGCCGAGTACAGTCCATGTGCGCTGTAAGTTTTAACTGTTAATGAATTTTTTTTCTTCGTTCTAATTTTTATTTATTTATTTATTTATTTATTTATTTATTTATTTAATTGTTTATTAATTTATTTATTTATTATTTATTTTATTTTATTTTTTTTTTTTTTTTTTTGTTGTTGTTCATCTTCACATTTGACCAAGCAATCTTTGTATTAAGTAAAGCACACATTGGGTATAAACAGTTGATCTGTTGATGACTATTGCATTTAGAAAATGGTAATTTTTGAGACATGGGCCATTTTAGATATTCACGGTCAAATGTCCTATAACGTATTGCTTTATTGCTTCCAATAAGCGGTTATTACCCCCTGGCCTTCTTTTGTGTGTGTGTGTGTGTGTGTGTGTGTGTGTGTGTTTTAGCGCCAAGGCGGACGCTTAATATAACGAATAAATGCATTCGTGGTAGTATGCAAATACATGTTTCGATATGTACGTGCTATTGACGGCGTTCACTGACGGTAAAGATCTGTAGAAGTGTGGAAAAACATATATTTCAGGCAATTTACAGTAAAATCAAACTTCTCAGATGAATAGGGACTACGTATTTAGAACAATAATATAGTTGATACACGCATATAACATATGAGCTGCGATCTTTCTTATATTATGATATTAATAAAAAAAAGTCCTAATGTCAGACATGTAGGCCTACCATAAACATAAACAGACACGTTCTGTGCCTAGTGTATGGGTCTGCATGTGCAGAACGAAAGCGATCTCAAACATGCGCCAATACCCAATTTATCATTGGGCCTATCAAAAAGTCTTAATGGGACCAATATGGCCGAAATACCACAATACAATCCGCCTAGCAGTGCGTATCATGCTTTATTCGTTTGTGTGCGTCTATAAATAAATGCAGTTTATACCAAAAATATTAAGCCCGAAATGAGAATAAACATCATCAAGTTCAGTTTCATTGGCTAAAAATACTGAAAGGGGCGTTGTTGAGTACACCGATGTTTTCCCCTTGTGGGCCGCATAGGATCTATTGCAATTAATGAGGGGGTGGCTAGAGGGAATATCTATTTCGTTATACGTGATTGCACACATTTTCATAACCGTTATTTGTTGTCGGTTATGTACTTGTGATCCGTTATTGAACCCATAATAAGTCATTACTCGCGATCAATGTTTAAGGACTTATCTGTGATCTGTAAAACGGGTCTTGAAATTTACTGCAACCCGTGACCGGGGGTGTAGAAGGCCTAGGCCTACCACTACCACCTACTCACCCCCTTCGTCAATATATGACCATGCAGGTGCATCCTTGCAAATGTTCAAACCCTCGATAATAGTATTAAAGTTTTTAAATACCATGCTTTCAAAAGACATACACAGTCTTAACCTGTTTAACAGAAAGCCCCCCCCCCCGCCCTGAAAAAAAAAATGCAAAAAGCAAATTGGGATTTCTCTGATTCAAGGAGAATAATCATTATCATGTGTCCTTCATCGAACTTTTCAAGTGCACGCGAATCTGCAACAAAGCCATGTTCAAATAAAAATAAAATATCGCGCATATTAATATCCGTCGCTGAAGGTACTGATTATTTTATATGTAGGACGAGCCTAATTTGGTCCCCAGCCTAGGCCTACAATTATACGTTAAAGAGTTCACATAGTGCCATGGTTGGCATATGCATGCAGGTAATTTAGTTTCTTATCTATTGGGTTAAAAGCACAGGTAATTTGGTTGGACCCTATTTAGAGTTCAAGCGGAAAAAGTTTGTAATTTTAATATAGAGCGAAAAGCATATCGTCAGCACTACACAAACTTGATTTCTTGGTATACTTTTCTTGACATACAGAAATAAATGCCGTATCCGCTTGGAGGTTGACTGTTTCCAGGTACGGATCCAGGATTTGTCAAGGGGGGAGCTGAACATAGCAAGTAAGGCCGGGGGTCCGGGGGCTGCCCAGGCCCCCGGCGGTTCCAGGGCAGAGCCCTGGCGGGGGATTAAGGGGGGCGGAGCCCCCGAAGCTCCGGGGTTTTAATGCATTTAAAGGGGCATAAACTGCTTTTTTCTGTCAATAAAAAACAGTGGCTCCCCTCTTACAAGGCACCCAAAATGCAGCCTAAAAGTGGCCTTGTAAGAGGGGTCGCCCCTTCTAGAGGGGGAATATATATATATAATAAAATGTTACACTTTCTGCCTAAGAATGGCGACTTTTCAAGAGGAGTGGCCTCTGGTGACGTATATCCATCTTGCAGTTCTGTTTTCTGCTTCATTTAGTTACTTATCTCCAAAAACACAGTCAAAACAGTCGTAAGAAATAATGTCTGTCTATCTATTTATCGGACGCACATGTAAATTCCCAAGTTTAAATGGCAAACTTTCCCGAATTTATGACGTCAAACCGGAAATTTACAATGCATGGCGGGAAGTAAAATAGCCTGGCTCCTTGCGATTCGCTACTCTGGCTTATGCATTCACGTTGGGAACCAGTCTTCCTGCACCTGACGGAGGGCGCTGCAGTATTTGTTGTTGTTTTTGTGGCTGTCAGCCTGAGGATCTTTGACACCACGTTGATTCATCGACTCTGTGCCTTTGAAATTTGTCGATTCGGAAAGCTCGGACCAAAGATGTACTGGGTAACCCCCCTATACTTTCTCGTGTGACCGGAGATGACCAACAATTTTTGGAGGCGCCAGAATTTTTTTTTTTTTTTTTTAAGGGGGGGGGGGGGAGGAGCGCGCTCCCGGCTTCCCCCCCCCCCCCCCAAATCTGCGCCTGGTTTCATTGTCCGGTGCGTGACCTCTTTCTACATGGTTTGCAGTAACTGCAGTGCTCCACCCAACTGCGTGAAAGGAAATAGTACGCATGTATGGCATTCCACAGTCTATTCATGGCGAGCAGTTTTCAAATCGTTTACTAGCTTCATCAAAAGCAGACACTTCTATACGTAAGTAATAAGGTATGTATAATTTATAGGTTTTAAAAAATCAATTTCAACAGTAAATTGCCTTGTAAACTCCGTATAAAATTTGTAAGGCAAAACTATGAAATTATAATGACCTTGTTATTGTAGGTCTAGGCCCATTAGTATACTAATATACTATACGTAGGCCTACAGAGATGTGACATATAAGCTCAAACAAGAAAAACAGAACAGATACAGCGAAGACATGCAGATTATACATTTAGGCCTATTCCGTATAAAATGAATTCTCAAGTGTGTACCTTATCAAAAGTACCCACTCTGTTCATTTTCAAGACTGGATAAGGGAAATTATTATATTTCTCAAATGGCTTTCTAACAAGAAGCCAGATGCATAGGTCTATGCGCATTCAATTAGCATCAATCACAGTTCTTATAGGTCTATAACGATCAAAGGCACCAAAATAATTAGACCTATAGCCTTATTCCGTTTTAAATTGATTAAAAGGTGCTAAGTTTATCATAACAATACCAAAGGCAGTCAATTTACTGTACATTTTGCAAAATGGAATAAGGGAAATGTGAATCAAGTTCAATGATATTGGGGGGTGGGGGGGGTGGGGAGATAGGGAAAATGTACCATAAAAGACTGTCTAATTGCTTATTAATTATTTCACAGTGCTTTTTAGCAAAGTACAAATTTTATACCTTTCGAAAGACAGAATAAGGGAAATATCTATTGTAAAATTTAATCATTATTTCATTAGGAAGTCAAAAGATGCATAAATGGCACATAATATCCTCTTCCTCACCTGAAATATATTTCAGTTTTCTACTCAAGTATCAAATTGGAAACATAGTTGTACGGCAGTCCAAAAGAAGGAAAAGGGAAATTTATGAAAGTGTTATAATGTTCGATTTTAATATATATATATATATATATATATATATATATATATGTGTGTGTGTGTGTGTGTGTGTGTGTGTGTGTGTGTGTGTACTGATACAAGTGCATTTAATAAGAAATCACAGAATAGTCTTGTCGCGGATTAAAAATAATTTACATTCTTTATCAGAAACGACAACTTCATACATCTACATGGATATTGTAAACTGCGGAAGAAAGTGAAATTATTAATTAATCTGAATGTTCTTCTTTAATGCAACCACAGGTTTTATTGCATATTTGTGATAATTAAACAAAGAACAGATATAATGACAGCCTCATAATGTGCCATCCTTCCTAGGCCTTTTCAATTTAAATTCAAAGGTTTGCAAAATAGTTAGAGGTTATCTCATGGTTAAATCAATATTCTAACCGGTACAGTTCCCCTGAGAGCCTGTATCCTCCAGAGACCGGAAGGGTCGAGGGAGGATAGAGCTCGAGGGGGAGCTGTACAGGGTACGAGACTGATTTAGCCATGGAATGATCTTGGTATCCTAAATGTATCAACCATGACTAGACGGAAAAGGCAGCGCAGCTTTTCCCGGAGTTATGTAAGATGCTACATACCAACCTTGCAGCAAAAACGTACAATTGCTAGTTCATAATTTTGTGTGAGAACCCCCCCCCCCCCCCCGCCCCGGACGAAATAGGCCCACACGACTGTCCTGTCAGGTCATGCATCTTGTGCGGCACGCACCCTGGCAACGTAAGTGACGTCATGCCTCATAACGTCACCAGCGTCACTGTTTGCGCAAATATAGAACGTGGGGTGGGGGGGGGGGGTATACTGACATTCAGTGTTATTTTAATGGGGTGATTGTATTCACCAGGAAAGATACTGGCTGTTGCTAGTGACAGTAGTATAATAGTATCCTTAATGTAGTGTTAGAACTGTCCTAGTCCTGTAGCATACAGTGTCTTTCAGGGGACATACCGACACCAAAATAAGGGAGGATACTGAAACTGTCCAATTGGAACACATGGATAGTGTTACACTAGTAACGACCAGTATCTTCCCAAGGGAAGTATAATCACCACATTGAAATATCATTGAGTGTCAGTATATCCCTCATGTTTTACATTTGCGCAAACAATTACTCTAATGATGTACTGCGCCATGACGTCACTTACGTTGCAAGGGTGCGTGCAGCACAAGATGCATGATCTGACGGTTGTTTTATATAAAAGTCGTTTTATATACTTGTATGTTTGTTTTTGACGCCTTTCTGTTGTCAGTACTTTATACTGCAGACGAACTTGTTAAAGGTAGCTGCCAAAAGATCAACGTGCGATGGAAATCTGAATTGCTTTCATTAAGGGAGCGAAGGGGTAAAAAAAATAGTTTTCCATAAAAAAGAACAGATGTTTAAAAAGAAAAAAAAATGTATCAGACGTATAAATATTGTGTTGCATTGATGGAAGTCTCCATATGGTTGCAATGGTTTTAAATAATCTTTTTCTTTTCTACTTTTTAATGCATTTTAATACATACGCATACGAGGACTTTAGACAAAAGTGCATGTTTAAACTTAAAGCCAAGATAATATTTTGACACGATGCGCAGATGGTTCCGTAATCAAAACAGAACTCTCAATTCAAATTTCATTTTATTTCTTGTTTGGTTATGTATGCAAATGGTAGAGTGTCAATACTGAATCCCCTATCAAAATTATATTTGTCATGCTTTAGAAATCCTTATGGTCAGTTAAAACCATTTACGGAAATTTATTAAGCCTGGCCTGTTGTGAGCTAAACTTCATAGAAGTACTCAATTGGTGAGTGATAAATAGAACAAGCATGCTGGAAACAGTACGAGGACAATTTTATTCTCTAATTGATAACACGACGTGCACAGAAAATATGTATAGAATTGTTACGCAGTCATGCGAAAAAAAAAATCCTTGATTTTAAGTTTATACTGACTTAAACATAGATTTCAATATTCCTATATAAAGCTCACTTTTGTTTTACTTGTTATCTATTACACGTTAAATGTCACGATTTTATGAATAATACAAAATCAACATGCTATTATCTTGTCATCATGTGGCTTCCTGAGAGAAAACAACGTCAGATAGTGTTTGATCAGAATTAACACATGGAAACAGCTTATATACACACATATACTGGTAGTCCGCAAGGGGAAGCTGTCATGCTTAAAGTATCAATGCTATGTATCCAAATGTCACACTCACTGATACAATCAAAGCACATTTGATAAAACAAAACAAAAATAAAAACAAACAAAACAAAACAAAACAAGAACAAAAAAAAAAAAAAAAAAAAAAAAAAAAACCCACACAATCAACTAACCAACAAGCAATTAATAAAAAATGAATGAATGAATGAATAAATAAATAAATAAATAAATAAATAAATAAATAAATAATAAACAAACATGTGTGTATGTCCTGTGACCACGGAACGGCCCGGTCTCGAATGAACAACCTGCAGCGCCACTCACCAAGCCAAAAAGGGGAAACGAACATATAAACTGCACCAAATCCGCATGTATGTTTGTGTGTGTATGTTTGTGAACATCAGTTAATATTTTAGTGAATTCGATTGACACTCTTAGCAGAAAACAAAGCGACCACCAAACAAGACAGAAACTTGCAAGCAAAAAGAAATAAACAAAATGCAAACAAAAACAACAATCTGAGTTGTATAAAATTGAATGCACATGCAAGAAGTATATTTTTTAAATCTTCCCAGGGACAAATTGTAACGGAAACACAAATATTGCCGTGGCAGAGGAACAAGGGCCTAAGTGGCAAAATTATAAAAAAAAATGGGGTTTTGATACAAAAATGTAATATGGGGCGGACTACACATGCTAACAAAACGGTTAAGTCCAGCTGTGGAAAATAGAGGGTAAATCAGCAAATTAACGACACGTGATACACCAACAAATTTTTGACTTTGAATGTAAGGATTTTTGCTCATTTGGACAAATGTACATCGAATCTATTTACTGGCGAAATTTTAATGCGTTAGGCAAAAAATACATAAAAAAAATGACGAGGGGAAAAAAAAGGAAAAAAGAAAACACAGACACACACACACACACACACACACACACACACACACACACACACAAGCCTTTGAAGATTAAATACCGAATGGGTCTCTCTGGTTTCCAATTTACACAAGAAGACAATTCACCCGTCAATCATACAAGCTGTTCACCACGTGACGACAGTTAGTGAAAGGACTCCGGTGCGTCGTGCTTCGACAGATAACTGATACAGATAGTACTGCATTCTGCTGGTAGCACTTGGTCTGACCATTGTCTGACGATGTGAGAGTGTTAGCCAAATATCTCGGGCCAATATGGATTATGAACACTTCATCAATGGCCAACAAAACTTTTCATTTTTTTTTCTTTTCTTTTCCTTCTTTTTTTATTAAGGAAGACATAGAAACAATGTAGTCATTTTAGCTTTGATTTGTCCGAATTACCTAACTAACTGTAAAGTCGTTCGAAGAAAACTAGTCCCGCAAAGTGTTTTGTTCGCATTTGTGACAGAAACTATAGTCACACCTTTCCGAGCCTTACAGGTTCTATCGATTGATGGCGCCCAACTTTTCATACGGTTTGGTTCCAAATGACTTACAAATAACATCCAGCGATTTTACACAAAATAGTGTAGTCTAAAATGATGATTTCAACGCATTTAAAATGAACCTCCTTGGCAAGCCAAAAGCACATCACGGGCTTTCTCCACATCGTGGTCACCGGCGAGAAACTGTTGCTGACGACACAAACGCAAACTTTCTCTCAGCCAGCGTGCGATGATAGCCCATAGGACTACATTAATGGAAAATATGGCAAGACAGGAGAGCTCCAGCAGTCATAGTGAGCATCATGATCGTAATGGAAATCTGAATTTAGTGTTCACCTTTTCTGACAAAGATGAACAAGAATGAATAGACAGGCCAATAGCGGCAGAAGAGCAGACATTCAAACCGTACCAACAAATGACCATCCCTTTGACACCCCCCCCCCCAAAAAGGGCTTTCTAATCAACTTTGAGCGAGCTGAAAGTAAATAGAAAAGCTAGCCAACGTGTGCCGTTATTTGTCCCGGTATTTTGCAGTAAAGTCAACTCAAACAACAGCATTTTATCCCAACTGGTCTGGACGGTAAACTTGGGGAGTCGGGCCTGGAAAACAGCATAGCTGCATTGCCATGGTTACTTGGTGATCATTATTATCGTGATATTTCGCTAGGTTCCAGGTGTCCGTTCTCCGAGTTACCTGGGCATACGGTCATTTAGTATTTTGAAAACAAAACTTACTATCTGAACTTTAATCTGCCTAATCGGTTGTGTCTAAAACAGTTATCATCATCAGTTTCAAATCCAAAATGCGGTAAGATACCCTAGCTGGTAAAACATGCACGTGTTGGTGAGTTTCATTTTTAACATAAGCAATCCGTTCTGAGACAGTCGCACAAAGCTAAGGTAACATTTGATTGGATATCAAAGTGAATAACAGCCACGTGTTTTCAGCACTCTAAATGTGCATAAATGAAAATAGCTCGATGGGCTGAATATGAACAAATGTACCCAAGTTTGCACACGATCTTATTCAATCTCAAAATGTTTGGCACGTGTTCTAAGGTTGTTGACTATCGTTGTTTATTCATAGCCTGGCTTACGCAGATATCGTAATGTCTTGCGTTAATTAAAGTTTTGCTGGCTTGTTTAATTCTGCTTTCTAAGAATACTTTATTCTAAAAAGAGGATTCGGGTATGCCAACTTTTTGAAAACAGGGTCGGAAGGTTTTATTTTACGGAAATGTATGTTTCAGTTTTATTTTAGCGATTCTGTGTATCGGTCCACGATTACGGAATCTGGACATCTCTATTCAGGTTAACACTACGAATTCCCACAACTCACAGAGTCCTGTTAAGTTTTCCATTTTCCTGATAGTATACTCCGGTTAATTATTTGGTACTGTGGCAGTTTGAGCCCCTCACTTTGTGCACATGTGTACCAACGGCCAAGTTTCAAAGGCAGCGCGAAGGGCTCTCCATCATATGACGTCAGAGTGCAAAACCAGTTGCCGAAGGGATTTTTGATACCACATAAGACTATGATATCGTTAATGGAAAGGCTGCAAATCTATTCTCAACATGATCGTTTTCGTGACAACCTGTAGGAATGTTTAGACTCATGTAATACTTCAAGTACAGTAAGACTCAACCTAATGAAGGGTTGTCACCGGCCACCACATTGAATGAGGGCTTATGGGATTGTGGTAGTATCGGCTGCCATACTTACAATCAACACACACAAAACCATATGGTACAATCTGACGTAGATTTGCGTGAGATGCCATGAAAAATGCAATGATTTGCGTGTTATATGTCAGGGTGTTTTTATAACACTGCCAGGGACAAAGTATATTTATTGTCCAGATTTTCATCCAATGAGTAAACACTAACACTTTTTTTTTTTTTTTTTTGGAAAGCAGTGACTGAAGTGTTTCTTCCATGGAAACAAGATGACACTTATATCATTTCTTGTTGCAAAAGCAGTATTTCCCTGAAAAAAAAAATCAAATTTGGTTAACATTCACCTTCTAACATGCAACAGGCAAGATAACTAAATCTATCCATATAATGATGCCTGTCATCATTGCCTCAGATCAACATAACCCGGGCCCATTATAATAAATTGTGCTTACCCTGTCTCTTTGCAATGTTTTCTAATCCAAGGTTGGTGATGAAGCCTTTATTTATTTGGGTTTCCAATCATTACATATTGCCTCGTTCTCAGTGATTTTAGAACTTTTATCAAAAGAGATATTGCAGAAGAAATATAAAATGAATGGTGTTCAATGTAAAGAATTATATCAGACAGGCCGACACCACCCCCAGAGTACAGTCTATGTGAGTGCAGCACACACGGTGTGTTATAAATTAGGGAAAATATGTTCTCAATGTTGTGAACATTGTTTAAGGAAATTCATCTATCTGACTGGTAAAATATACAAACGTGTGATTCCCCAAATGATTTCATATGCAAATATGATTAACAACGTCCATGTCGGTGCGAATTAGAATAACAGGTCCAATTTCACTTGCAGCCGATAATGAAAGTCTGTCAAAGAATTTTTTTTCATTACAGTGTCGATTATAATGATATCTAGGTTTTATGACAAATCTGTGAGTATGTGTAAAGAAAAACAAGTAGTCCAAACAAAAAACGCATACGGCACTTGATCCGTTCTGAACAGCTTGCTTGATGCGACCAGGTTGTATACATGTGCATCAAAAGTGCGACCACACTGGTAATTAATTAAAAAATCCTTATCTATATGTATATATGTATATATATATATATATATATATATATATATATATATATATATATATGTGTGTGTGTGTGTGTGTGTGTGTGTGTGTGTGTGTGTGTGTGTGTGTGTGTGTGTGCCGTGTACATAAAATCCAGGTGCTCTTGTATGACTGATAACAATCTTACTACCAAAGATAAAGGTAGCCTGCTAAAATCTACATCATCAAATACAGGAACCATTGGCTGGGGGAATTTTCACTTTTTTGTCGTTGTTTTAATTTTTTTTTTTAAATAGGTAGCTCACATAGGTTGGTATCATTATGTAACGCTATTTTTAAGAAGCCTTACATAAATCGAAAAGACATCAAACTGGTTTATGAGAGCGTTCATCAAAGATCCACACACACACACACACACACACACACACACACACACACACGTTTATACGTGTGTGTGTGGTAAAATAAATTTACTCTCTATCTTTATAGATGACACCTTAAGACGTGTAGCCTGTAATTTTATCATATTCATTGGTGGTGGAGATTTCCGGAAGGTAACAGCAGATTTGCATTTTGAAAGTAACATTATGAGCGACCTCCCCTCACTCACCCGCCGCCCTTTGGATTTCTTTTTTCTATTAGGTCTTCTTCGGCTCTTCGCGTACTTTTTCACAAGCTGCTGTGGCCGATTCTATTACACTCCAAGCAACTTACAATGAGGACTAAAGGTGGAGCATCGCCATTATGTGATGGGGTATCGCCCAATCTCACTTGTACCACAAAAAACTAAATAAAATTATGGATGAACAGAACATAGGCCCCTATTGGTATTTTTCACTAGAACAAAATTTGGAGGCGGTAAAATCCTTTTGAAAAATATCTGTTTGAACATTTTTTTGCGCGTTGATTAAAAAGAAAGCGCTAATAAGAAAACTGTGTGCAAGAATTCTGACTCCATAAAAGATAATTTCTTATAGATTACACCACAGCATATTTGCATATATATTTCATTTGAAAAAAATTACCTGGGAAATTGTTCCAATGCATGTGTTTTATAAAGCTTACTCATATTTTTTGTCAAACATGCATTTGGTTTATGTTGAAGATTTTATGTTGAGTAAGGAATTTTTACAGAGACTGTATGAACTCACAATAATTGTTTTCAAATATAAAAATCATTATTTGTTTTGAAATTAGGCCTATGTGGAAAGAACATTTTGTTTATATGATTTTATACAAAAATTAGTTTCAAGCATGCACACATAGTCCATTAAATTCGACTAGGGTATCTGTGTCACTATTTGAAGATCACACATTTTAAGTTTTTAAGTGTTAATCCTTTTTGGGCTAAGTCCACGGCTACCCACGGTGCACTTTGCAGGCGTTACTTGCGAAGTGCATCGAGGACAGCTGTTGACATAGACCGAAATTTGACCTCAATCCTCGCTTTTAAATTTAAGCTTCTTGGTATCAGAATGAAAACTTTTGCATGAAGCAATTGATTATTGTATTCATAAAGTGATACAATTAACATGATTTTAGTCGCTTGTGACACTTTGCTATATTACAACGGTATGCCATATTCCTAGTGGGAGGAAGAGGACATTTGCCTCTTAAGCCAATAGACCTGTCTTGTCATAGGCCATCTGCATGAATTTATTACTACAGAAAACCCACGAAAATATGAAAACTAAGGCGAACAATCATTCAAAAGACAGTATTATTCCTGGCTAACAATGGCAAAGGGATATTACAACTACTGATACCCCAATAACATGCTAACGTGGACATTGATGTGCTGAATAGCTTGTCAGCTGCTGTTGAGTGTTCCCAAAATGTGCCTTCTCTAGCAATGAATGCATACAACGTAGCAGCTAACCTGGCAGAGACTAGCTTTATAACAACAACAACAACAACAACAACAACAACAACTGTCTCATATTGAGACTTTTTGCTCCGTACATTGCCGGTGCCTTATCTAAACTATTTAATTTATCTTTGGAAAAGGCGACTTTTCCAACGCTATGGAAAGAAGCTAACGTTTTGGGGTTGTTCAAAAAAGAGGAAGATTTTCTGACAAAAAATTATAAACCTGTTTCCCTTTTATGTTCCGCCTCCAAGGTATTCGAAATTACCGTGTTTAACAGGTTGTATGATTTTCTGACAGCAAATAATCTTCTTACGGCATGTAATTCTGGATTCAAAAAAACTTGATAGCACAGTTAATCAGTTAATTAATATCGTTCATATGATAAGCTCAGCTTTAGATAAGGGAAAAGATGTACGCATGGTGTTCTTAGATATATCCAAAGCATTTGATAGGGTTTGGCACAGAGGTCTTCTTGTTAAATTAAAACAGCTTGGCATAGGTGATCCCCTCCTGTCATGGATTCAGTCTTACTTGAGTAATCGCAAGCAAAGGGTTGTATTGGATGGACAATTTTCTGAATGGATATCAATAGAATCTGGAGTGCCCCAGGGTAGTGTTCTTGGCCCTCTACTGTTTCTTGTCTTCATCAATGACCTTGTAGATGACCTAACGTGTAAAGATTACATCTTCGCAGATGACACTTCATTCCTTGAAATTGAGGAATCTCCGGAACAAACGGTGATAAGTTTAAACGATAATTTGAGCGTAGTACAAGAATGGGGTGACAAATGGAAAGTAGGTTTTAATCCTTCAAAGACTGAGGAAATGGTTATTTCACGTAAAGTAAAAAAAGTGAACTATCCTCAATTAAAATTTAAGGACGAACCAGTTAAGAGGGTACAGGAACACAAACACCTGGGTCTTATTATTACACACAATTTATCATGGGACTCTCATATTAAGTCAGTTTGTACCAAAGCTTCAAGTCGCCTTGGTAAATTAAGAAAATGTATGTATATTTTACCTGTATCAGCTCTCGAGTCAATATATGTTTGTAGTATAAGGCCCATACTTGAATATGCTGCCCCAATCATTGACAATTGTTCACAAAGGAGCAGTGGTATTTTAGAGTCGGTGCAGTATAGAGCGGCTTTAGCAGTTTCAGGCTGTATGAACACGTCCAGTAGAATTAAAGTTTTAAAGTGCTTGGGGTGGCCGAGCCTTGCAGATAGAAGGAAATACTACAAATTATTAATTTATTTCAAAATGGTTAAAGGCTTTTGTCCACCTCACCTCAGTGCGTTACTCCCCATTCAAAACACGGAGAGGCATAATTATCTGTTACGCAATGACACTGAGAGGCAGATACCAGCTGCTCGTACGAATGTGTTTGCTCGCAGTTTTGTTCCTTCTGCGTCTAAACTTTGGAACTCCCTACCCAATAACATTCGTAGTGCTCGTTCCGTTCATGTATTTAAAATTTATGTTAAACGGTTGCTTTTTCCTGCAAGACTCGACCATCTCCGTCACGGGCCCCGAAGGTTAAACATGGTTATGAATAGATTAAGGGTTGATTTTAGCGCCCTAAAGGCCCATCTTTACACGCGTCATTTGTGTGATACCCAAGCATGCATGTGTGGTCATCACTCTGAAACAACTTCCCATTTTCTATTGCAGTGTCCCTTATTTGCAATTCCAAGACAAACTTTCTTGACAGGGATTACAGAAATTCTAGAAACCAGTGAGAATGCAATAATATTTGACAATTTATCAGTTCCTAACAAGGTATCAATATGTTTATATGGTCATAATAATCTCACCTGTATTTCCAATTGTCAAATTTTAGATGCTACAATGAAATTTATACAATTGAGTAACAGGTTCTCAAATATCTTGTCTAACGATTCTGATGACGAGGACGACTTTCGTTAGTCGCTGACAATTCATGTGATTTTTTCTTCTTCATAATGATGTCTGTTTTATTCTGTTTATTTTACGTTACGTTAATTGTCATGTAATTCGTTTTTGTTCCGAGTTCATATGTCTCTTACTGTATTTTTTTCTTTCTTACATCGATGTGTATTTAGACAGATAGTATTGTATTTGGTTGTACACGAGGAGAGGACACTACATTAGCTATATTTAGCTACACGTCCGATCCTCTTTAAAGAAATAAAGTATATTACTACTACTACAACTGTCTCATCTGAAAATTGTCTGTCAGAGCGTACTTCCCTCCCTGCACAAGATGGAACAAATGTAAAAAAGATCACCAGAACCGTTCCACAAGACACTGATTTCAATTACGCAAATACGTATCTTGTGCAGGACTCATAATGTGTTCTCGGAAGTACTCTCTGACTTTATGCATTAGGCCTATGATGTGCCTATGTTCTGTGACCCAAGCTCACACTGCTTTATGTTTGGTACAAATTCTACACATAAATGGTAAAATGACAAATGGTTTGAGGCAGGTTTGTCTTTAAGCACACATTTGATTTAAAAAATCAAGAACAACAACAACAACAACAAAAAAAAAAAAAAATAAATAAATAAAATGAAAAATAAAAAAACACACACAGAATCTGATGTCAGAGATTCCGATGTACATATATGTGAGACCTCAGGTTCTGAAATATGCAAAACAATTTATCCGAGCGAAACCTTAGCAATTAGGCTCCCACAATATTGTTATGAAACAGCAATTACTAGAGATTCCATTGGTAAAGTGCAATCTGTGGCTCAGAGTCACACAGATGGCCCTGCAAATGGAAGTGTAAACGTTCTGCTGAGCCTAAAATGAATTTTCCAGTTGGAGGAAAAAGGAAAAGGCAGGCAAGCATTGTAGCTTTGAATTCAACCAATACAGGGGCAGGTGATATGTCTCCTGATGAGATAGAAAGTAGCGGGGATGGGAATATACCTGCTGATGGGGACAGGTCCACCGAGGAAGATAATGGAAATAGAAGTCTGCGTAAAATTCAAGTGAATATTCAAACAAAGAACGCAATAAGGCAAGAAAAAGACAGGATGTAAAATTTTGGTGGAGGCAGAGAAAGCAAAAAGAAAAGGGAAAAGTTAGTAAATGACAGAGGTGGGAAGAACAACAGTGAAAAGCCCAGATTAGACTCTGATAAAAACATGGAAACACATCTTAAAGAGAACACCAGGGACAATCAAGTGGAAGGAAAGGAAACCCACAAGGATGGGAAGTTAACAAGAAGAAAAGAAGTAGGAACAGTAGGGAGGGATATATTCATACAAGGGGCAGCAGAGTTCCTGCAAGAAAATTAAACTGGCTCGTTGTAACTGCTAATGCAAGTGTCAAAAATGCTTGGACTTTGCAAAAGAAAGGGGGAAACCAGGTCGGTATTAAATTCTTCTAAAGCACTCTAAACATTGGATATAAACCACTAGATATACCTTAGAAAAGAGGAAAGACGTGCTGAAAGACCAAATGGGAAAGGCATCTCTAGCCAATGAAATTTCTTCTGAAAGAAATGATAGGATAAGAAGTCATATACAATCATTTCATCAGCGAACCGAAAATACCTCGAGGTTTATCTGTACAAAAGATGTGTAGAATGTATACACAAGACCGCAAAGATACAAATAGGGAGCCGCTAAAATATCATCTTTATAAACGCATATTTTCCACACGAAAATGTGGGCATACAATAATAAATTCATTTTTCAGCGACACTCAAGGTCTTGAGATCTAATGGTATTGAATATTCAATTATTTCAAAAATTTGAGAATTGGTTCAGCTGATCTCTGTCATATAGTTCACCGATTTAACTCCTGCATATGCAGGTCCGTGGCTGTTCCTTTTTTTCTGGTGCTCTCTTCATCTGATTATAATGGTGATAATCTAAGGCATTTATGCGTGAGAGATGGGGTTTTCTTGTCCTGTACCGAAATTAGAGAAGAAATATTTTTAAACTACATATTATAGTTTTACTCCCTTTGGATATTTTCCTAATTTTGCTATCAGAAAGGGAGACATGTATGATGCCTCCAAGAAAGTATGTCTAAATTAGAGAAAAAAAATACATGATACGAATAAGAGAGGTCACATTTTGCAACACTCTGTGCAATCATCCAAACACACAACCCAATTTACCCCAAACGCTGCAGGGCTAGAGCTGTGAATTCCTATATATGAATTGGATGTGACTAAAATGCTGCATATTTTGGTTTCTTTGAATGATTTTGGACAGAACTGTGTGTTAGGGTTTCAGCTATACATCTTGATTTATCTGGAAAAGTATTACCCATCTAAATGCAACAGCCACCAACTTATTAGTTTCTGATTTATAACACACAACCCTAGCCCACATGCATCAAAAAAACCTCTACCGGCACCTACATCAACCCTTTGATGTTGGTATGAATACACCATTGCGGCCAATCAGGTGCAGGTTACCGCACTAAATAGTTCTTGGTTGTCGTGTGCTGACACCTTTGGGGGCCATTTACCTGTAATTAACCCACTGTTTCAGCTAGACTATTACATGAGCTTATCAGCCTGTTTGTGTTGTATGGTTTGACAGATATTTTTTCCATGATGAGTTTTATAAACAGAGGGCAAATCACATATTCATACGCAGTGACGTAATGCTGGCAAGCCGTGCTCGGAGCACGTGTTTCCTGGCTATGACAGGTAAACACTGGCATAACTTTTGATTCTATCTATAGACTCGCCTTTTTTATTTTGAATGTTTTCAATGAAAGGTGTCTGCACAACACCAACTGCATACTTTATTTTAAAAAGTGACGCAACAAAAGTTATACGCCTTTATGCTAATATGAGAATATACAGTAAATATAATGGTGGTTTCATCCCTGAAGGAAAACTGATGCTGACAGATGAAATTTTAAAATTTCACCTTCATGTCAAATTTATTTGCTCTAAATGTTGCCTTACCACTTATATTTGTCAGATCAAACCATTTGAGATGGCTATCTTTATTTAGTTTATGTAAAATAAAACAATTTAATTGTGTCAATGGTTTACAATAGGGTATATTGCTGAATTTTCATGTAATAACCAAAACTACAATGATATTTGCATATTTTGGGGGGAAATGAAGAAAGAGTGACTTTTAAATTGATATTCAGGTTAAATTCTCCATTTTAATAGAAGATTGAATGGGGATGAGTGATATTTCAAAGGAAAATATGTTGAAATTGACTTTAATCTTTGCATATTTAAAAACAGCTGAAAAAGCCCCCACCTACTTGATAAATGAAGATGGAAACTAGGAAGGATTACAAAGTGATCATGATGGCCTTGTAACCACTTGATGGTAGAAATAAGACTGATATATATGTGTAAAAACAAGTGTGTATCATCAATAGTTAAAATTATATTAGAGCAACAATGAGGCAGTTTGTACCACTCAGCAGCCATCATTTTTAAGGGGGGGGGGGTGGTGGTGGTATCAAGGTCAATGTAGGTTCACTGACCAGGTTTTTTCTGGCAAGCTGTATTATTTTGTTACAAACAGATAATAATAATGTAACCCAAGTGAAAAAAATTAAGATGAAATCAAATTTTTGAAGAAAAAATAATGAATTTTATTGATTGATGGGGTCAGATAAAAACACTAAAAATTGCATTGGGAATCCATTGTGATAGTGCATAGAAAAGGTGTTATATTTCCAAAAGTATATCAGTTAGCTGAATTTTCTTTTCACAGATTACACTTGTATGGGTCAGTATTGCATATGCATAATTAACATGAATATTAATTGTCATTTGCATAATGAAAGTATGATTACACCATTGCGACCAATCAGGTACAGGTTACCGCACTTAATAGTTCTTGGTTGTCGTGTGCTGACACCTTTGGGGGCCATTTACCTGTAATTAACCCACTGTTTTAGCTAGACTATTACATGAGCTTATCAGCCTGTTTGTGTTGTATGGTTTGACAGATATTTTTTCCATGATGAGTTTTATAAACAGAGGGCAAATCACATATTCATATGCAGTGACGTAATGCTGGCAAGCCGTGCTCGGAGCACGTGTTTCCTGGCTATGACAGGTAAACATTGGCATAACTTTTGATTCTATCTATAGACTCGCCTTTTTTATTTTGAATGTTTTCAATGAAAGGTGTCTGCACAACACCAACTGCATACTTTATTTTAAAAAGTGACGCAACAAAAGTTATACGCCTTTATGCTAATATGAGAATATACAGTAAATATAATGGTGGTTTCATCCCTGTTGACATCTCTTATTGCATATATTTAGCAGAAGAGAGGCCTAAGAGACGCAGAAGCCTCCGTGATGATGGTACTTAAAAGTGGAAGAAAGTCCTATCTGGCACTTAAGCCTCTAATCTTTCTGGACTACCAGATATTATACTTTATGCATTTGATCTCCTTTTTTCAACGTATGCTTTTGTTTGACATGTAAACATAGTTGTTTTGTATAATTCTGCCACAAAATTGGATTCATCACAAGTGTATTCGGAATTAATGGGCTCAAAACATTTTCTATTGGGGGGGGGGGGGGTCTCACCTGTAAAATTGGAAAAAATGCGTTTAAGGCCTTGTAACAGTAGCACATCAATATAACAAATGCAAAAGGAACCGTTGACTTCTGTTCTATTACACTCTAGTAGATTTTTTTATGGCGGTAGCATTCAAAATGAATTTTATAGTGTTTTTTTTCCAAGAATTACAAACAAAACAAAAACAAAAAACGAAAAAAATAATAAATTAATAAATTTAAAAAAATAGACGACACTTGAAACTAACAAACCTTCTCGACCCATCTCACAGACTGCTGCTTTTTGTGAGCATCTGATGTCGCCATGGAATTAATAATGTTATCTCACTCCCTATCAAAACATCCATGCAATGCATCACGTTTTGTTGAAGAGCATAGTTTAAAATTCCATAATATGCCATAGTAATTCAAACACAATTTATTAATTTCCACATCCTCAATTTCATATCATACCCCGATGGTAACTTTGATCATGCAGCTTTACAATGCATCAAAGGTTTAATAAACAAAACCGTAGATGACTAATTGCTAGAATTATGTGCTTTATCTGATATTGTGAAATTGGAACCTTCAATAGTTTCATGCATATTCATCTGAAATCAGGTTAAAAGCAGAGCATTGCACTTAAATGATTCATTCTTCGGAAAGCCATGTTGATTTTAATAACACTACATTTTCGGTGATGTTTCGTTTTCACCGTGGACCGATTGCTAAGTAAATTTACACTCTCCTTTATGTCATCAATGTTTTTATGGTATATGATTGATTCTGATGTGTCAGCAGAGTAGAGAAAATAAAACATTATGAAATATCACCAGTTATATAAAATATGTAAATGTCTCACATTAACAATCCATTAATGAAGCAACAGTCACAAGATATCACAAAAAGAGAAGAAGAAAAAAGGAGACAAGACATGAAGAGAACCAAGCTGTCTATGGAGAGCACAGGCGGTCTAAAGTATGAATACAAATCATGGCAACTTGACAACGAGGACTCAAGACAAAAAGAAAGGCTAAAAGAACATCTTATACATATAGCCAACGCGTTCTCTGGCAATCTCAATGTGAATTATGTCGGCCAGATTGTATGGCATCGGGAGAATAAGTACACGATAACTTATTCACTAGAAAAATTACATGTTAGAAAAATATGAACAAGCGGTGAGCTTGGTCCTACTGAAACAGAAAATAATTGACGAATCGTCTGTGAATGATTGTAGAAAAAAATTATGCCAGGCTCGATGAGAATACATTGGCTGTTTTGAGCACTATCGCAATTACGAATAACAAATGCAAAAGAAAAAAGTTGCACTCAGTAAGTTTTGACAGCAGCTTAAGGCTGCATTTAGCAAAGATACATATGGATAGACGTTTCAGATAATGAAGACGCCACACTCTGTGAGTGTTCTGCAATATCATTTATTTATAGTGTGTTTGCTTGTCTGCCTGTCTGCTTGTTTGTATGTTCAAACATTAAGCAGTCGAAATAAACAAATTCATGTTCCACAGAGATCACAACAACTGAGTGTGAACCGTGTATTATGCCGGTATATTCCTTCCTCAGCTGTTTGTTCTGGCTATGTCCGCTTGCTGCTTCTGGCCTTCTGTGCAAAATAGATTAGAAATCAAGAAAGGACACTGGCATTGCCTGCTCAAACAAGTTAACTTCAAAATACATTTCAGAAGGCTTCAAACAACTTTGAAAAAAAAATCTGGGAGGAAGAAGTTTTGGTACAAAAAGATGAAAAATAGAAGAAAAAGAAGAAATTATATTCTGGAGATGGAAACAGCTGGAAACATTGGAAATTTGGCTCTTAACGGCTCGAGACGACAGCTTCGCTTTGGGTCAGGTTTTTATTAAACGGCTAAGCGGGCTCGGGTCTTCATTTGTAAATAAACAAGCAACAAAGTGGACTGAGTTTTTTCTAAATGCGTGCAATAAACTAATTTTCAATTTTTGTAACAATGTAGAAAATTTTTCTTTGGACCATGTAGGCAGACAAAGAGAGCGTTACATATATTCTCAACCATGAGAGAGAGAGAGATTTGAAATGAAACCTGCATGCAAATGTGATCAGGTTAAGGGTAAGGCATTGTTTTTGTGCGCCTCCCCCCCCCCCCCATATTTTTTTTTTCTTTTTTAAATCCACGATGTTCATCTAGAACAAATAATGAAAGGATATGTCTCAGCTGTCTTATTGCAACGTTCTGCAAAACTCGCATAGCGATACCAGGTTAGCATTGACCTTGCATTTAAGTACCAGCATACCTATATTTATCAGAGTAGAAACCGTTGGAATGGTCCCAATCAACAATCATCATGGAAGCAGCTAAAGTCTGATCAAATATCAATCTAAGGGGACACTTGCCTGCTTTACGGACATCCACACAGTTACATGATCAAGACACAAGAAATGTTAAAGGAAAACAGAAGTCCCATTATATAATACATTATTTTCAAAGCCTACGAAATAAAGAATAAATATTTTCTCCTATGTATTTCCAAATTTCAGAAAGTCTTTTTAATGAGAAAATATATGCTCAGACTGTGTGGACGCCTCCATGGCCTGAAGCCATCCAATGCAACCTCCCAATCAGAATGCTTTATTAAGCCGACCAATCACCAATTGTGTTATAAAATGATTCCAATGACAACATGACAACAAACTTTAGGGGGGAGTCAGACAACCATAAATGCAGCTTATTGCAATGATGCCCATTCCTCTTGACGAGGCTGTGTGATCACAAAACTGTGGTAAATGTTTTTCTCGCATTCCAAAAGAGGTCATGCGTACAATGACCAGTCTATTGTTCTTGCTGATGCCTAGTCAAGTCAAGTGAGGCAGCAAGTGTGGGCAGGGACCTGTTCTGAATAGCAGTTCCCAGATGTGTGTCTGCAAATCGCCCAATCCAAGGACTAAAAAAGTCCCAGAGGTTCCAGGGTGTATATATATGTATATATATATATATATATATATATATATATATATATATATATATATATATATATATATATATATATATATATGTGTGTGTGTGTGTGTGTGTGTGTGTGTGTGTGTGTGTGTGTGTGTCTGTCTGTGTCTGTGTCTGTGTGCAATATGGTAACCATAACTATGCAATTTTATTAACACAATTTCATATGGTAACAAGCCATGAAGAAAGCTTTGTATGGCAAAAGTAAAAAAAAAAAAAAAAATAAATAAAAAAATAATAAAATAACCTACAGCTTTTATGAGAAACAAAAATGTTATATGCTCTCACATACACTTGACATTCCCATGATCCTCCCAAGCCTCCGCTTTGCTCTCCCACGGGACGCCACTTAGCGTAATTAGGGAAATTTCAGAGTATACCCTAGCATTAAAATGCTAATTTTTCGGGCCTGTTTTTACGGTTGCTTTAATCATTTCACACATGTATGTTACCAACTTAGGTCCTCCCCAAAGCATGATATATAATGGGACTTTAACCATCCTTTAAAAAGTATATCTATTGAGTAATTGTATGTTTTGGGATACCGTAAGCTAAAAAAAAAAAAAAAAAAAAAAAAAAAAAACTATGCCAAAAAGGTTTGTTGGGCAGACGCCATTGTAAATATTGTAAATACAGGTGCCTTGATAAGACACAACCATTTTACCATAGTTGGTTGTGCTGGTAACGCTTTAGGTGCTTGCAGTTAAAAGAACAAAAGGCATTGTTTCAAATAAAATGTGTGATATTTTTTGGGGGGGTGGGGGTGATAGTCATGAAACAAAATACACTTTAGATTTAGCGTTCATATACCGTTCCCTCTTAAAAATCAATAAGTATATAGATTAATAAACGAGATGCAAATAATAATAATAATAATAATAATAATAATAATAATAATAATAATAATAATGACGATGACGATGACGATGACAATGGTGATGATGATGATGATGATGATGATGATGATGATGATGATGATGATGATGATGATGATGATGATGATGATGATAACAATACATTGGAAAATGAAAACTGATTTCAGTTTGGTTGTGCTATGGCACTCAACCGTCTCCCTCGATTTGAAGAACAAAAGGCCAATACTCATGCATTCAATACCTCCGGCAAAGTAAACATGGGGTCATGAAATTTAAAATGGTATGTGCGTTATAGATCGGTGATATAAATACGATAGTTCTGACGCATGTCACTAAACTTACACGCGTGCATAATGTGGTTCACGCTCGAACCAATTATCTTTTTGACAATCTCATCTTTTCTTGTAATGAACTTATTGAGAGAGAGAGAGAGAGAGAGATAGAGAGAGAGAGAGAGAGAGAGAGAGAGAGAGAGAGAGAGAGAGGACTTGACTTGGGTTAAGCAGCCTTTATCATCCTTGTGCATTCCTGAAATGTTTCTAAAGAGGCACTGAGTAAAGGTGGTTCCAGAACTGAGCGCATGTTGTGGATATACGAGCAATGGAAGTACTTATATTCGCACCTGGGCTGGAGGTCTTCATGCTGATCTAAACACTTGCATGCACAGAACTTCCATTCGACTGGAAAAACAAGTTTTCATTAAAAACCTCCACACACGCTCACATATGCTAGCAATTCGATAATTTCTTTCTTAGATGTTATACCGTCAACGAAAGAAGGATATACATATTTTGTTTTGTTTCTCTTTTTTAAAGCAAGTCCAAAAATTTCTTTTTTTCATTATTCCTAATGCTTTCAGTCATTCTATATTTGATCCACTCTTCTTCATAATTTCTCTTTGCCCTTTAAACGAGTCATATGCTGCCCCTTGCTTTGGTAATTCACAGCTACACCACAATGTATTGC
>OZ026625.1:76216538-76324038 GCA_964020975.1 Hermodice carunculata | reverse complement strand
CGTGACTACAGCATACAAAATGTATTTTCGCATGTGTGCCTCAATAGAAACTGAGTTCTTTGAATGTAGGAAAAAAAAAAAAAATAAATAATAATAATAATAATAATAATAATAATAATAAAACATGTTTAGCTGGCCTGTCCTAATGAAAACATAAGCCGATGAAAGGACTCACATACGGATGTTTGAACGCCTGTTGCCTATTTTTAATGATCGGAACGAGCGGGACTCGAACTTGCAACCTTTGGCACCAGTCGCCTAGCTGAAATGGGATGTTTGTCAGAGATTTTAGTTTTCAAAAGTTCTGTCAAGTTCTCAAAGTTGTCAAATTAGCTTGCTTATGACAGTTTTCCTTCAGTTGTTGGACATGAGCTTCAATTTTGTTGACAAGTTCACACAATCCTACCATGTTTCTGGCAACATCTGATTTCATTCTTCGAAGCATTTATAAACCTTCAGGTACACTCTCAAAATAGCTTGGTTAAATACACCAATAGATTGGCTGATATGTGTCTAACTAATATGACTGGTTACTCTAACCAATCTATTGGTTAACTTAACCATACGATTGGTTAATTTAACCAATCTGTTGGTTCATTCAGCCATCTGCTGGTCAAATTATTATATTATTCAGCCAATAAATTGGTATTTATGCTGTCAGATAGATGTTTTCCAAAGTAAATGTATGCATTACACAAGATCTAATTTGTACCAGTCGTTTCCCATGTCGCCTCACTGTTCTATGCGCTTTCCTGTCCAACACTGTGAATTTTGCGTGTCATGTCTCTGTTATAATTTATTCGCCGCCAGTTCGCTACAGTTTGTATTTCGTAAATTATTTCAATTTCATTTTTCACGACGCCCCTTCGCTATACATCACAGACAAAAAAGCCTACTGGAAAACCCAGCCGCACGTTTGTACAACAGCTTGCTATGTACATTTGGCCCTGTGTGCTCTTTAGGCCGTCTGCCCGCTCAATGTGGATATCAGCATGCTCTTTGTTTCTATCCAATATGCAGGGGTAAAAAATGAGATCAACCCACTAAATTTCCATTCACTTCGTTCTTTGCTCATTCAGAATGACACATACGCGACGGAATACGGTTTGCAGAGGTTCCGAACAGGCTGAATCTTAATATTTGAAAAGACTGCTTTATTATGGTTGTGATCAGCGCCACAAATACCATATTTATGCAGCGTGCCATTAACCATACAGACATGCTTAATTTGTTACAGATGTGCTCAGGTGTAGTACAACTCAGCTGCGTGACAGTTGTGTATGTCAACACTTGTGTGATGTTATTTTGAGGACACGTGGAAGGTATTAAGTACTCAGGTCAATTAAATGTGGCGAATTTGTTAAGTAACACGCGTTCGAAATATTTTATGCTGGCACTGATCCCGTACCACACTCGGTCCATAATTCCTCTCCTGCAATCACTGAAGACACAGATGACCTGTGGTGGGACTTTCCATGTATTAGCGCGCAATACGATTGATGGCAACTATTATAGTTTAAAATGAGATGGCTACCACCTTGCAGGCAGTATGACATTGAACAATTTAATCTTCCCCAGACATCCCGCTGCACTGGGGGACATTGTTACTTTCCAAGGCTTGAATATGATCCAATTATGCATCGGATGCCAGAGGGAGCAAAATATTGGGATGATTGCATCTGTCGTCAAATGCTGTTCATCGATTCACAGTATTAGAATATAAATGATTGTGGAACTTTCACAAGATAGGACACCTGGGCTTGAGTCTTTAGGGCAGTCTCGACCACACTTTCCCTTTCAAAAAAACATGTTTGGCGTTAGTAATCTTTCTAAGTTGCTTAATCCCTCTGGAAACAAGAATGACAAGACATGTTGCTCTATGCGTAGAAATATAGAATCGTCATTTGTTACCATTGACTATGTTCTGGCAGATTATAGATATTTGGGTCACATTTTTTCTAAATTTATCGTTTTATTTGTTATTATTATTATTATTATTATTATTATTATTATTATTAGTAGTAGTAGTAGTAGTAGTAGTAGTAGTAGTAGTAGTAGTAGTAGTAGTAGTAGTAGTAGAAGTAGTAGTAGTAGTAGTAGTAGTAGTAGTAGTATTGTTATTTATTTTTTTTTTATTTATCTCGTCTGCCATTCAAAGTTTATCCTTTGGCCAAATAACGTCTTTGTGTGGATAAACTATTTGGCAGTATTTAGGAACACGTCAGGCCATTCATATACTACATCATCAATCGAATTGAATACGTTGAAGGCAGTGATCCAGGGAGCAAAGTATAAAGGAGTATTAGGATCTTGAGAATCAGCTTTTTTGGAAAATCCATACACCTCTTTTGAACTGGCGGTCACTGTGGTGGGAGAGTGAAAAGGAGCAAAAAATAACCGAGTGGTCAGAATTTGAAATAGGGGCTAAGACTCCACTCTCCAGGATAAGTCCAGGCGAGTTAGCATTTAGAAGGTCCAACAGACATGGTTAGATACCAGTTCTTTCTAGTAGGTTTATCTATCATCTGGCAAACGATTAAGCTACGAGATTGAAGTGAGACATGCCAAGTTCACTATCATTATGAGTGGAATTCCAATCAACACACAACTATTACTAAATGCACCATTTGGTATCAATATATGCGGGTTACTTTCAATTGCGGGTGAGATGGAATTAAATAGCGACTCAATAAAAGTATCACGGACCTCTGCAGGTTGACTGGGATGTCGATAGTTATTGCCTATCAAAACTGTCCCATGTTGGATCAAGATTTCCATCGGGATGATTTCATTTAAACATATTTCATTAGTCAATTGAGAAACAGGCCCAGGCCTTATATGAATCTCTCTTAAAAAAATCAGAGATAGGAATGATAATGTTTCATACAAATGAATCCAAGATTAACATATAAAGATTTACAAAGCCCCCACGCCTTCGATAGTGGGCTTATACATGTTCGAGGCACAAGGAGGTTCCCAAGTTACTTACCTAGGAATCTCTTCATGTCTTGAATATATTTATGAACCAGTTTAAGTTCGTTCAAGTTGGAATCAGTTGAACCTGTTTTAGATCCATACAGAATGGTGGCTAATATAAATGGAGCATATTTCAAAATATTGCATAGTAATCCTTCTCAGTGCAACATAACATTAAGATAATAAAAGAAAATAAAGTAGAATATCTTCATTACCTCTTCCTCAAGAACAATTGGGAGAATGTACCATTTAAATTTGAATAAACAAAGGTTCAGTCGGATGCAGCCCATTTGCATCTGTGCATAAATTCTACCAATATATCTATCACAAGAAGTTTAAGAGGACCTTTGCTGGAAACTTAAACCCACATCTCTTTTCAAAATGCTCCTAAAGTCAGACACATTTTCAGAATCCCGTATCCGCGCTGCTAATGCGTTCCAAAGATTAATGGTAAATGGAAAATAAGATCGGGAAAAGGATATGGTTCTACTTGGACAGGGCAGAGTATTAAATCTATCACGACGTCACATGTTGTACGTCGTTTTTTTCTCCAATTGTGGGTAATACATTGTACAAACAGTCCGGCGTTAATCTATTAAATATCTTGTACATTGATACCAATTTTTGGTGTTCATGTCTTTTCACAAGTGTTTCCCGTCTAGTTTCTCCATATAATTTCTAAATAAATGTCCTTTTCAATGCCCCAGTAACTACACGGGCTGCCTCCAACCAAACCTTCTCTAATGCTTGCTCGTCTGTCTCTGAACATCCCACACAACACTGCCATACTCAAACATCGGTCCTATTTAAGAGTAATGAATTATTTCTAAAATTGTTGGCTTAAGTGAATATCGTAAACATTTGATAAAATTAAAGTTTTCATATGCATTTTCCAGGAAAGGTCGTTTTTGAAGGTAGATCCAATATTTTAATGAGAATTTACATCCACTGATTCACAATTTCAAAATAACGTAGGGAGTGAATACTTTTACGCTTCCTAGATGTACTCATATATTTGGTTTTAGTGAGCTTGAAAGTGACCAACCACCTATTAGCCCATTCGTTAATGGACATCATATCAGTGTTTAGGCTATCAGCGACAGTTACAGACAGGATCTGTTACATCAATATACAAAGTTGTATCCTCAGCGAGTTATCTGATATTTGAGTTGACATCGTCGATAAAGTCATTCATATATATTACAAATAAAAGCGGACCAAGGTTAGAACCATGCGGTACAACCTCTTTTAAAACAACCTATCTAGAAAACTGCCCTCAATGACCACTCTTTGGGAACGATCACAAAGTTAACTTTGAAACCAGTCCAGCAGATCGAAATGCCATTTACTTGGCAAGCATGTGTGTATGTTAAGAGGCCACATTCTCTCTCTGTTAGGCGGTCTCTTCTGAAGGGAGGTTGACATTTATTAGTGTGAAGGAGTTGGTCTGGATAAATTTCATCTAACCAAATTTCATAAATAGTAATTATATTAAAGTTTTCATTTTGAGCAAAATATTGTATTTCATCTAACTTTCCGCACCTTTGATTCTGCGAACGTTGCAATGACACAACTTTAATACATTGACAATATAAGTATCAATAGGGCCGGGGTTGGGATGGGCAACTGATGTCTGTGAAACCATAGCGGTTCAGTGTATTTAGGCCATCCAAACAGTATCATAGTAAATAAAATTGCCAAAACATGAAGCTAAAGACATAAGGTAAAAACTAACAAACCATTAAGCGGTCAGTACACGGAGTAAAAAAATGAACGAAAGAAACATGTAAAACTGATACAAGCATGTAAGTGCACACACTGGACTGTAGTGGAAAAACAAAAGTCCCAGTCGTAGGACTGCATGTAATGTGTTACAGATTTCACATTGAAGCTAATGAGTACATGTACACGTATTTAATAACCGTTGTGGTTATATATATATATATATATATATATATATATATATATATATATATATATATATGCATATACGGGTCAAAATCTCAAAACATGTAAAATTAGTACATTTTTCTCTGTCTTTTATTCATATTGGTAAGTGGAATAACCTCACACCTGTGCCTTTTTTCCTTGTCCAAAGTTTCAGAAGGAAAGATCATATACATGTGTTTCCAAAAAGGTTCTACTGAAAGAGATCATTACATTGTCATTCAACACAAATGTTGGTGGGCAAAAATGTGTTACACACAAGATGAGTGAGGATTACTTTCAACGATGACACAAGAGCAGAAGAGATCTGTCCATGTTTTCAATTTAAATCCTCAACTCCGTCACAATTCACTTTTCTTGGGCTGATTTTGGGGCATAATCTATTGTGTGACAGGCTGTGACGTCATCAACTGCAGACGACGCGACCCGTGTTCAGGTAATATCATGATTTTTACATATTCACAAAGTTATGAAGTTCTTTCGTAGGCTGTAATCTTCATAGCAAAGTGCGTACCTTTTTGTAGTTTCAACTCCGTCGCGTGATTTAATCAAAACTGGAAAGCTTATTCATTAAATATGCTGTGGCATTCAAGTGACCCCTGAGTCCCAAGCAATATGGCAAATGTCATGGAACTTTAATTCAGAGCAGACAAAAATCAGCTTCCAAAAAAGTTTAAATGCTCAGCTCCGGCACGCTCAACTCCGTCACCTCAACTCCATCACGGAAAAACAAGAAAAGCCTTTGCCTTCTGAAATGAATTAGAAGTCATTTCCTTTACTACTGGACAAAGCCATCATAAGCTTTTATCAAACAGCTTTGTAGCGAGGTAGCCCCTATTGGTGTGGGCAAGTGTGGAAATATTCAAATAAATGACAATACAATGATCGCCTTAGATACTAAGATGTTCAAAAATACCAGTTCTCTCTCTCTCTCTCTCTCTCTCTCTCTCTCTCTCTCTCTCTCTCTCTCTCTCTCTCTCTCTCCCCCTCCCCCCCACACACACACATTTGTAATATGTGGGGACAGTATTAAAGGCTCTAATGCTATGATATGAAAAATAACCGTTTATTCTCAGTGATGTTGCCCCTTACTTGAAACAAGCAATTTCATGAATCCCTAATCTTATAATCTGCACCTTCATGTGTTGCTTGTTAGGCCTAGAGTAAAAAAATGTTCTAAGCCCCTCCTGTACATTTTCTTCCTGTTTATTTACATGTATTTAGGCCTAGACTTTCCCATTTTTGGCAAAGTTATAATAATATATATAGCTTGTTGAAGTGCTATGGTACATACTTTAAACTCTTTTACTGCCATAAGGGACCCGAGTCGAATTCAGTTGAATTATACCAATAAGATAATTTCATATTCAGATTTTATGTGGAAAGAGCTTTCTTTTCAGTACCAGCTTGCCTTGTCTAAACTTAGTTTCAAAATCATGACGTCAGTCAACAGGTTGCCTCGGCACACTTTGCGTGCAATGTGAGCAAAGTGCGAAGAGGCAAGCTGTTGACTCAGTCTTAAATTCAGCATTGAAAGAGTTGATAGGCTTAAATGCATTAAAATTTATAGGCTTTCATTATGACAAACTTTTAATTTTCTGGAATAGGCTTCGTTGTTGTTTTAAAGTTTTTGGTAGTTTTCATTAATTTTTTTAACATTGCAGGTCCAGAATGCCTCTGTCTTGTGCTGAAGGGCAAAGACGAAGGAGAGAAAAACTAAAAGCAGACCTGGAAGTTTATGAACACCATAAAGTGAATGAGAGAAATAGATGGCACCAGCGTGTGAGGTCAGGAAAAGTTGTACGTGTGGCAGAACTAAATCAAAAACAACAAATACTGAAACGTAAAAAATGGCGAGAAGCATACCACAGAAGTGCACAAAGAAAAAAGGCATTGGAGAATATGCAAACTCCCCCAGGGTCTCCCGATGAACAAGCAGACCTACATCATCCCAACGCGATACCACGATCTCCACAGAATGTAAAAAAAAGTACATCAAAATGTGTTTTATAACGTGTCAAAATATGTTCTCTGTGCGCTTTTAACAGACTTAGCCCTCAGGGCAACGGTGAATATGATAGTTACTTGCGAATTTGCATAACTATTTTAGGCCTTAAGTGTAATGTTTGAACATCAATCATTTATAAATGGCAACATTGCATTCGATTTTATATTTAATAAATATTTATTTCTGAAATTTTGGCTTGAAAGGTAAGCCCTATGTTGGGTGTTAAACTTTACAGCTTATTGCTTAAGAGTTTATCTTATTGAAATTTTTATGAACCTAAATGTAGCAAGTGATAAAATATTGTATGTTGATTTCAGGTTACCAAAAAAGGACTCGAAGGAAAAAAAGTAAAAGCTTATCGTTTTAAAGTGTATCGAGACAACTTTGAATTAAAGGTGAAGTTGAAGAAAGCCACAAAGAAAGCCGACATGTATCGCAAACGATTGGACAGAACCAAGAGACAAGTGGAGTCAAGACGCACGTCTTCGCCTATGAATGGTAAGGGATTGTTCATTATCAGTGGAACAAGTGTATATAAAAAGTAAACTTACGCATGACACTCCTCCTTCGACAGTACATACACAAAAAAATTATGGTCGATTGTGACAGTAAATATTTCCACCAAGGTACTTTCCTTACGTTTATATACTGGGCTGCTTGTTATTAAACTGCTTTCCCGTGAACTTGTAAGACCATTTTTATTAAAAGCATAGTCAAAAGAAAAACATAGCTCAAATTTGTCTTGGGTGTGAAAAACTTTCCTTTATTATAGGCTTTAAACATCATCATTATACTTGAAAGGTTACTGAAAGGTGCACACTGCTGGTCCCCTCTCCCCTGCCTATAGAGTTATGTTTATGCACTCGTCATAATAATCGATAACAACTGTTAACGATCCCTATTATGAATGACCAACATTATTACTTTCTATTTGATAAACCCCAAATGCAATTTAATTTTTAATCCGAAACAAATGTTTTCTGCTATAATATTTATTGTACATGTAGCTTGTAATGAAATTTGGGAAAAAGTTTTATACTTTTCGGAGAAAGGTATAATTGTTTTTCACAGCTGCAAAATTTGTTTTAATTGAACACAGATGTGTTTTACAAACCTGATTTTCTTTGTGATCTATTTTTTCAGTCTGCAACCAAATAGCTCTGTTTAAACTTTGGAATATCCAAATGAATTTACTGATACTCTTAAATGATGCTTTTAAGGTGAACTGTTTTATTGCTATGATGTAACATATTCTTAAACAGTGATTCTACAATGACAGTAATGATAATGATTCATCTTGATTGTGGCTTATGGCGACAAACAATTATTTCATTTTATAGGTACGCCCAGACGGAAAACAAAAATGATGATGGATCTGCTGAAATCGAACCCACAGTCAACAACTGTTCATCGGTCCCTGTTATTTGCAAATGCACTCGCCGACGGGTTAAGAGAGAAAAGAAATATGCTTGGTCATAAAGACAAACAAGTCTTTAAGAAATCAATACCAGGCCATATCCTTAGGAAATACCGCCTGTCATCTGCAGCACAACGCAAATTTGGCTATAGACAAACAGCAACAGGTTACAACACTTCTAATCTGAAATATGAAAGGAAAAAGAAGGTCAATGCTATGGCACAGGAGGTAAAGGACAAAATCATGAAATTTTACGAAAGAGATGATATATCTCGGATCACGACTGGCAGAAAGCAAACGATCACAAGGAAGAAAACAAAAAAACAGAAGCGGCTACTAACAGATACTATCTCGAACATTCATCTAAAGTTTTGCTCCGAATACCCCATGACGAAAGTTTCTGTAAGCACCTTCAGAAAACTGCGACCATTTTGGGTGGTGAAACCTACCGAAAAAGACCGCGACACTTGCATGTGTAAGTTATGTGAGAATGCACTACTGAAAGCAGAGAGACTGAAGGAGATAGGGTCCTAGAGAGTACAGATTTGAGTCTGAATGCCTTGACAGAACACCTATGCTGTAGCAAAAGACAGGAAACATGTGCCTTTGGAAAGTGCACCATCTGCAAAGACAAAAAGTTACCATTCAAGCCTAAATGCAGTCTACTTACAAAACAGGTATATTGGTATCAATGGCAAACTGACACACATGAGTATGAAAAGAACGAACAAAAGTACAAAACCTACAAGACTACAAAGACGCAGAAGCATGGCAGTGTAAGGGAACTCATTGCACAACTGGATCATGATATGAAGGAAAATGTTTGCCAGCATCTCTTCAAGATTCGAAACCAGTACCTTGCATACAAGTCCACTGTAAAGCAATGCCAAGAAAACAATGACAGTGTGTTAGTCCACATAGATTTCTCTGAAAACTATGCTTGTAAATATGCCAAAGAGACACAGGCAGTACATTTTGGCTCATCAAAAGAACAAGCCACGCTTCATATGGGCGTTTACTATTCCAAGCAGGATGGCACAGTGTCCTTTTGTTCAATAAGTGACTCCAGTCGCCATGATGCTGCTGCTCTGTGGTCTCACTTAAGCCCTGTACTTCGTTGGATTGTTGTCAGAAATCCACAGGTCAAGCAACTTTATTTCTTCAGTGATGGGCCCACCGCCCAATACAGGAACAAGGCAAATTCCTTCCTGACATCAACAGTACCCTTCGATTTGGGCTTCACATCAGTAACATGGCATTTTCACGAGGCAGGACACGGTAAAGGTGCCCCAGACGGGGTGGGTGGGTCACTGAAACGTGCTGCAGATGACATTGCTTGTCGGGGACGAGATGTGAATGACCCTCGTGTAAGTTCATTAATGGGGTAAAAAAAAATGAAAATATGAAAACATCTGACTGTGTATATTCTTCAGATAACTTCAGGAAGATCTAACCACCATAGTGAAGTACTTCTAGGAAAAGACTTGCCTGCTAAAGAGACCAAACCCCATGTTATGAATATCTCAACCCCACTTTAGGATTGTAGATAACATGGCGATTGGTCACTTCTGCTGGCAAAGTAACCAATATCAATTCTAGGCTAAAAGTTACTTTTAGAATTCATTAGTTTCTCCCAAACACATGAAAAATACATACATGTTTAATGCATTCTTCCTGATATTTCACTCTACTATATAGTTGATCCTGTGTGAGGCATATTTGATCGAGGATTCAGTCAGATGCATGGAGCTCTATATACTGTATTCGCAAACACCCACTCACACAAACACACACACACACACACACACACACACACACACACACACACACACACACACACACTATTGTGTCTTTGTAAATCAATAGCCATCTGTAATCTGAAACATAATTATTTCAGTGTGTGGTTTCTCTTATAACAGGTAATGTATGAAGCTCTTTCAACAAGACAAAGTATGATCAAACTCTTCTGGGTGTCCAAAAACGAGTTTCAACTGATGGATGACAAAATTCCTGGAGTCCTTTGTCCAGTTCAAGGGACAATGCAAATCCATGAAGTAAGGTCCACCAAGAAACAAACCATCGCTCATCGTTGTCTGTCATGCCTCTGTAAGGAAGCTTGTACATGTTCTTCTCAGGAGGTTTCCTTTCTGGCTGGTCCGTCGAGTGTCAAAGGCAAGTTTCCTGTATAGATTTACTTTCCCATTATGACCGAAAAGTTAAAAGCAGCCAAGTGCAAGTAGCATGACATTCAATACTATCCTTTAAACTAGTGTTGTAATCATGATCATTTTGATCCTTGTCTATTTCTGAACAAAAATATTGTAATTCTATGAGAAAACTAAGGTTAGGAGTCAACAATTTTATATTGCCATAAATTTAACCTTTGAAATCTTTTATTATTCTTTAAGATGGGAAAATATCAAATGTTTTATGTGTTCTATAGAACAAATGTTTAATGTTTGCACCATTTCTTACGGTGAGACTGTACAGACAAAATTGGACCTACGTAATGAATGTTTCACTTATTTTATTTATTCACTTACTTTACAGATTCCAGCACTCGCCGGGGCAGGAAGCCAAAGAAGGACTCACAAGAAGCTGCTAAATGTAGGTGCAAGGCTTCATCAAAGAAAAAGAAAGATGACGAAGAAGATTGCCCATGTATGTATTGTGAGATCCTTTGGTCACAGAGTACCAATGGTGGTTCCTGGATCCAGTGTAATTCTTGTGCAAAATGGGCACATGAACTGTGCACTGGCTACAGCGGACATGGGCCATTTAAGTGTGACTTCTGTTTTAACATAGTGGAGCAAAATAAATGAAGCAATTTCGTGACCGGGAGGGTAAAAAATCAACCCCTCCTATTTGTCTTGACCAGTATGCCAGCATGTAGCCAGGATGTTGTCGTTTTCAAAAATATATAATATTATGATAACACTTTGAGGAATGTGTCCACTATCATGTGTCAAAGACCATCATACCTCGCTAAAAAGTGTACTTTATTTTTTTTAGCAAACTCTGACCATATAAGCCTTTCAGCCCTCCACAGTTTGTTCAAAATATCTGACTTTTAGCATGGTGTTCATGTTTTTTTAATGAGTATACAAGGGCAAATGCAGCAACTATGTGCAACTGGATAATAAATTTTGGAATTTAAGGCCAAATTTCAGAGATGAGGTAGTAAAGCTGTCCATCATTCACCTTTATGCTCTATAAGACCTTAGCAGTAATTGGTTAAAATTTGGAAATGATATATGGTACGGTTACAAATCCAGAGAGGTTATTATTTAGAGTATTCATATAGCAAAATTTGGTAATGCTTTGGACATTTACTAACCTATGTATGGTAAGGTATAAAATGCATTGTGCTGCTGAAAATTCTGACTTTTTTGTATCAAATTCATATTTGTGTGATTATACAAGGGTAGCTGCTGCAACTATGTGAAAGTAAATCAATTTTTCTTAAAAATTTGAAGCCAAATTTCAGAGAAAGGCCAATGAATCTAAGCTAGATTTACAATATAGTTTTTGGGGGCAAATATAAGGACAGCGTTCTGGAATAAATTTTGATCTCTCTATTAGATAAACTTCAAGACCATAGCAGTAATTGGTAAAGATTATGAAGTGATATGTGGTACCGTTACACGCCCAGAGAGGTTTAAAGTCAGTGTATTCATAAAGCAAAGTTTGGCAACGCTTGGGACACTTTCTCACATATGCAAAATAAGGTTTATAATAAATTTTGCTGTTGAAAAATTGACATTTTTGTTATGAATTCATGCTTCTTGTGATTATACAATGGTTACAACTGCAACTATGTATGAGTTAATCGTAAACTTTGGGAATTGGAAGTCATATTTCAGAGAAAGGCTAGTGAATCTTATCTAGATTTAAATAAAATACTTGAAGTGATTTGCAGTGCCCACAATTAAAGGCATAAAACGACATCGCCTGTCCTATTGAAGGCTTCATTTGTTGAGTAGTTTCTTGTTTGGTTCCATGCAGGGCATTAAAGATCACAAGCCAGAAGGCCGTCCGTATGTAAAGTTGACTATCAAATGGCTTAACAATACAATATCATATGATTCACAAACATATTGAACAATTCACATTATACCAGTTTTCTCAACATTTCATTATGCAATGTCATGCACTGAGTCGATGTACATTCCGTGACGGAGTTGAGGCATTCGATCTCGTTTACAAAGTTACGTTGGTTGATCAAACAGAACTGATAATTATTGAACCTTTCATTACAATGAAGATTATATGTTGCGTTTCAAGAAGTTCTTTACCCTTGTTCATACTTCATCTGTAGTGGATGTTCCCAATCGATCATAAGTGAAAAGAGAAGAAAATGTTTTCCGCCTACAAACTTAGAGAAAAACCTAAAAGTGTGCCTATCTACTGCTTTGTCTGGATATTAGTGAATACAAAAATTCATATGATGGTGGTGAGTACATACTTAATGAGTATAGTACACTTACTTATATTCAGCTTCCCAAAGTATGGGCCATATGCATAATATTGTAATACATTAGGGATGTATCTTGAGATTCTTCTCTCCGTAGCACTTGGTTCATCGTCTACCCCGTCACATCAGGAAAACAAGATGTGAATAAAAGAGTGCATTTTTTCTTAAATAATTGCTCATTGTAATGCCATGTGTTTTATTTTTCCATAATACCAGCCTTTTGTAATATAAATTACATATTTACACATTCATTATCACAGATCTCATGTGAAAATACCATTCTGACAACAATGCATTTAATTTAGTATACCCAATCATTAATAACCAATCAGACAAATTTGGCATTTATTTACTCGCTTTACATACATTTTTAAAAAATGAAAATTAGAGTCAGTTATTTTTTTACTTTTTACAATTAGCAGTGATGAAAAATATTCATTTTGACGAATCTAATCACACTTTCTCGACTAAACGTGATAAGTAATTGCACGTATGTTCCGTGACGGAGTTGAGGCACTTGAAAAGCACAATACAAATGTTGTGGTATGGTACGTATAAACAATTGAGAGAATAGCGAGGCCGTTATTACCAGGAAAGAGCATCATGCCTCTGGATATTATTTTGATACCTTAAAGTCATATTTGAAACCATCGACTTTTTTCATTTTGTTACTGTCTAATTTAGTATATTATGAAATTTTGACTCTTACATAAATATACACGCACACACATTATGACGGACCTTCCAAGCCTTAATCTTTCCCTTGACTTTACGCTCAGTACGTATGTATTTTTGCCATATCTCACTCATGACATTTGGGTCACATTCGGCGTGACTTTCCCAGTACCTGCAAACTCTAAGTGACTTAATTACCTTGTCATATTCATAGCATACGTGACTTGTGAAATTTGTTTCTTCACATTGGTATTGGAATATAAATGTTGATGCTTTGGTAAGTCTGGTATCTCTTGCTGTCATTGTTGGGTTTGGACATTATGAATATGGATCATGTTTTTCTGTACTATTTGATAAATATTCCATTGGTTATGTTGTGCTGTGGGTTTTGTTCTCCGACTCATAGTTATAGTGGACGTAGAGTGTGTTTATTATGTCCCCGATTCATAAATATTTCAAAAACGATGTAGGCCTACTTTACTATTTTGCTATAAACTTAGCTGACTGACAAGTCGGGAGAACTAAAAGGTGATAGGCCTAACAGGTCTCTTTGTATTTTTGGCAGAAGTATTGAGATTCGTTTTTGGTGGTAGGGCCTATACAATTCGGAAAACAACTAGTGTCTGCAGTTAATGATGAATATTTCGTAGGTTGAGAGGACCGGTTTAAAACCACCAGTTGCCTTTTATGGGTGACTTCCTGTCTCAAGTCAGGAGTGAAATTTGTTTCATCACATTGGTATTGGATGATAAATGTTGATGCTTTGGCAAGTCCGGAATCTCTTTGCTGTCATTGTTGGGTTTGGAATTTATGAATGTGGATCATGTTTTTCTGTCCTTTTTAGCAACACATTGTTCACCTTTCTCCAGAACAATGTGTTTTCATTCAAGCCATGTTTTGTCGACAGGTTTGGATACGTCAAAATGAAAATCAGACAGTCTTGCAGACAGGAGTGACTGGAAATTTCCTTATTCTTTTATACTTTGGAAGTTCCATTTCATGCAATTTGCGGACTGCTTTTCCGGGACACTCTATTTTTTTATTAAACGAGCCATAAATAGTGCTATGGCCACTGCCTATATCATAGTCTCCAGATTCATCAAGGTCAATACTGTCAACCTATATTTCTAGAGGTCCACATACAATAGCAGAATAAATTGTTGACCTAGAACTCCCGAGTGCCAAGTATATATACTAGTACATAACGGCGATTCGTTTAGAACTTTCATTTCTGTAGTTTTTATTATATCCTCCATCAGATCCCCGTTCAAACTTGATTTCCCTTTAGAACGATAAGCAGTTAATTAATAAAGTCCGCAAGTAGCATACAGTTGTAACCACGTGACTGCAATGGAGTTACATTTTCTATCAATTCAGCCGTCAGATTAGTGCTGTTGACTTATTCCATATTATTATTAGTTACGAGAGCGTTACCTATAGGATATCCTTACTTTATAAAGACCATAAAAAGCTGCATTGGCCACGTTTCCGGGCTTTATGCCCCTATTTAGCGGGCTGCGGGCTTGTAATGAGAGCGCAAGTCATTATGGTCCGCTGCGATGACCTGCCATGACCTACCACTGTGATCATGTGATTCTCACAGCAGACGACAACTTATCGGCGCCATATTTTGATTGGTCGCAGCGGAGGTCTCTACACAGCTTTCTTTCTGTTTGCTATATTGCTGCCAGTTAAAATGCAAGCAGGCAATGAAAATTGTTCACAGGCATCGTCGGACATGAATGAAGATGGAATGCAACAAATGGAGGAGGCGGCGAAGCCTAAAAACACCACCAACTCCACAGTATATGGAGTAAACAAATTTTACAATTGGCTGAACAAGCGAAACAAAACATGTGACTTCAACACGATAACGACACAAGAACTGAATGAATTGCTGCGAAAATTTTATGCCGAGGTGAAGCCAAGTGATAAAAAGAAAGGTGGGTCATTAACACCAAGCACATTAACTTGCCTAAGAGCCGCAATCCACAGATATATGACTGCGGCGCCATTTCACCGACCGTTTAATATACTGAACCCCAATGAAAAGTATCCACATAAAAAAATTAACACATTAATTTTGTAAGTTACTAAGTACTGTGTGTGCATATATGCATGGTTTGGAGCCTACATCAGGGTCATTCAGGACAACTTTTTAACTTTTGCTGGGTTGTTACATATTGCATGTGACTTTTGTGCACCGAATATGGCTTCTGACCACCACTCCTATTGGATGGCTAAAATGACCTGATGTTTTCAGTGGCTTTAAAAAGGGATGTTCAGCCAAGAAAAAAGCCAGTGGTCTCAGGTGTGTTGAGGCGATCATGCCGCATCTGAGCCAAGGTCAAAGACACCATGCTTTGGGGCTTGCAGAGGGTGGAGTCCCAATCACTCAAATCGCACAAAGAATGGGGTGTACTCGGCGCACCATCCAACGACTAATTGAACGGCAACAAGAAACTGGATCCGTAGATGATCGGCCTAGGCCTGGCCGAAAAAGAGTGACAACACCTGGCCAAGACCGTCACATCCGGCTGATGCACCTGCGAGACCGTTTCCGTACAGCAGCCCAAACAGCCCGTGAGACTCAAGGGGTGAATCACCGTCCTGTCAGTAGTTCTACTGTGGAGAGGCGACTGAGGAGCAGTGGCCTAACAGCCAGAAGACCTTACAGGGGTAACCTGCTGACCCAACCCAGAAGAGAAAGATGACTGCAGTGGTGTAGAGCACACTCCAGGTGGACTCGCCAGCAGTGGAATACCGTCCTTTTTACTGACGAGTCCCGTTTTTGTGTCAGCAGAGCAGATGGCAGAGAACGTGTGTGGCGCCGGACTGGGGAGAGATATGCAGATGCCTGTGTCCGTCAGGCAGATCGATGGGGTGGACCCTCTGTCATGGTGTGGGCAGGCATCAGCAACCGCTACCGGACACCCCTAGTGGTCATTCAAGGGATCCTCAATGCTAGGCGGTACATTGATGAGGTGCTGGAGCCGCACATGGTCCCATTTATGGAGCAGCATCAAGATCTGGCGATCTTTCAGCAGGACAATGCACGTGCACACTTTGCAAGATTAACAATGAACTTTCTCAATGAGAACAACATCAATGTCATGGAATGGCCAGCGTTCTCACCCGATCTGAGCCCTATTGAACATTTGTGGGATCAGTTAGGCCAAGGTATTCAACGGAGGACACCTAGGCCTACTACCCGAAACCAGCTGATCCAAGCTCTGCAGGAAGAATGGAATAATGTTCCCCAACACAGAATTCAAACCCTGGTCAGCAGTATGCGCCGCAGATGTATAGCATGTGTTGATGCTCGAGGTGGCCACATCCCATATTGAACAGAAAAATTTGTGTGACTTTCAATTAGGGCAGTTAATGACATTTTTTGCCTGTAAGTGACGTTAATGTCGGTAGAGCGTGACATTATTTTTACGCCAGAAAAGTGAATGCTTTGTTAAGTTCTAAGCACGTCTAGGTATGAAATGTTTCAAGTATAAACAATAAAATACTTCAAAATTGGCATGTGGATACTTTTCATTGGGGTTCAGTATATAATAAAAGACAGAGAATTTACATCAGCAAACCAAATGTTTGCTGCTAGATGTAAACTGTTCGTGAAAGCTGGAAACAAAAAACCGAAACAGAAACCTGCCATCAGAGAAGGAGATATGCAGAAGCTGGGGCAATACTTCGCAGACTGGAGCGCAAACCCTGGTATTTTAGTGGAAGCTTGTTGGTTTAACTTTGTTACTTTTTTGGCCGGAGAGGCAGGGAAGGTTGGGCAGCAATGAAAAAAGACACTTTCACTATTCAGCGCGACACGGAAGGCAATGATTGTAACTATGGAGTATGGTCACAGCAGAAACGACAAAAAACCATCAGGGAGGATACAAGCAGAAAGACATTGATTATTCTGATTCGCGAATGTATGGGCCAGGTGTAAATATTTACAGATTCTACACTTCGAAACTGAACCCAAAGTGCGACAGGTTATTCCAGCACCCACTTCATGCCAATTTTTCCCAAGGACACTGGTATAAGAATGAGCCTACGGGAAAAAAACACGCTTTCTCAAATAATGCAGACCATATCCAAGAAGTCGGGGTTGTCTCAAATATACACATGCCACAGAGTCAGGGCGTCAACTATAACCACATTGTACCAGGCAGGGGTATCAACACAAAGCATCATTAGTCTTACAAAACACAAAAACACATCAAGCCCTGGGCACTACATAGATCTCTCGTCCGGCCAGAAGAGGGAGTGCTCCAAGATTCTAACCTCTGCTCTGGGCCTTAATCCACCCACAAAGGTAGGCCTATGTTTAGTTATTTGATATATAGGCCTAGGCCTAATTTGATTTTCATGAAAAATAATAAGCCTACATTGCTCAATGAAATGAAATTATGAAGCAAAAGACGTGTAGGCCTAATGTCGACACTTTAAGTATTGTGACTGTGTTAGAATACAGCTTTAGGCGCTAAATTATAGGGGGGAGGGGGGCTAAAAGGGGTCGGTGGGTTAAATGAGCCAGGCTTAGTTTTGAGCGCCCCGTTGTGTTATGTAAACCTGTTTTGCTTTTGTCATGTTTGGCTGGTGAGTAATATTGTTAATTTCAAGCCCTGCTAACATTGTATTATTCAGGTAATGTCTGCACCAACAGCAACTGGCGGAAGCGAGCAAACACTAGCTAGTGATGATACACCGTCCCATGGGATAGACAGTGATTCTAGTAGGCCCATTTCTGGGCCTCTGCTGCCCCTGCAACCCCAAAATACAGAGATGGTCCCCACCGTGGATCTCGAGATGGCAGCAGATGGAACTGCGACAGTCCCCTCCTGGAACAGTATTTAACGTAGCTGTCCCTGCAGTGTCCGATCCTAAAGTTGAAAACTTCCAGGCTAATGTAGGCCTAACAACGCAGTCTAACGCACGTACTGATTGTGCTTTACAAAACTTAATGACACATGCAGCATTCCACAACTGCACCATAAATCTACAGATGCAGAAACAGTGGTTTAATAGGCTTAGGCCTACTTGCCTAAATTACAAAACAAGAAGGCTTCAACCTGGAACCTTGTTTAAATAATACTGAGGCCTAAGCCTTCTTGCTGGTGGACAAATTTCACAATTGGGCCTATTTGTTATAAATTTGAAATGACTTTTAAGTTCATTCTTTACTTGGCCTAATGCTAGGCCACTGAGTTTGAAACTGCTATTATAAATAATTTCTACTGAGAGCATTATTTGTGTTGGATCCTTCATTTTGTAACGGATAATAATAGTAATAATGTGATTTTTTCGGGCAGTTTGTTTCTTGCTTGGCCCTTCATCAATGATAAGCAACCCTTCATAGTGGTTAGTGCCCTCGGCAGGCCTCGGGCACTAACCACTATGTTGGGCTGCTTATCCTTGATGTCGGGCCAATCAAGAAACATATCGCCCTCAAAAATCCCATTATTGTTATATTATCATTTAGAAAATATGCTAATCGACCCATAACATGATTCGTTCGTACCTTTACTTTGATCGACATACGTAAAAAAATTACCGTTTCTAGAATCGAGCATGATTTCATATGAAATTTCAATATTTTTGCAATACCTAGACCCGGCCCGATATTTTTAATGTGTCATCTCTTGCTTTGCCATCCCAAGTATAAGTAGGCTGTAGATGTTTCAGCCATTGCATGTATTATGATATGTTCCCTTTCTAATAAGTGACACAGTTCTGACCGCTTTGCAATACCAATGTTTTGTGCATTACAATATGCAGCAGTGAGCTATTTGCTCACCTTACTGGACCTCTGTTTCTTTCCTCTTTGGTGGCGATTATATTTGCGCTGGACAAACCAACTGGTACTGGCCTTATATGCCTTAGCTTTTTTCCACACCTCTTATATGTGTGCTTGTACCAACACTGCTTTTTATGTCCGAGTTTAAGGCAAATGCCACATCTGATTTTGTAGCTGTGAACATATGTCAGTTTTATTATTTTTTACCCGCAAAATCTGCATTTGGAAAGTACCTAGAGTAGGACTCAGTATCTCCTTAGTGGAGTCTATACCGACCATTTGCCCTTCAAGTCAGGGGATCTGCTTTCTTACTACACAAGCCGTGCTGATCCCTATTGCCAGTCTCACCATGTGATGGCGCTTGCCTTTTGTTTCCCGATGTGTCTCCTGGCCACGCGCCTGTACATGTACTGTTGGATGTCCCGCTATTTTTTAGGCCGGTTGTTTGGACGCGTGCACATCTCTAGGCATTGCGTACCGAAACTTTGGAAGAGTCTTATTAGTATCAAACTCCGAAAGGTGCGCTCCATCAGAAACTGTTCCGTCAGCAAGACGTAGCTTTGGATTATTGTATATATATATATATATATATATATATATATATATATATATATATATATATATATATATATATATATATATATATATATATATATATATATATATATATATGAATCCAGTATCACCTGCTATTGAACCACATATACTATTTCCACTGATAGCAGTACCAGTTGCTGTAGCAGAAATAATAATAATAATAATAATAATAATAATAATAATAATAATAATAATAATAATAATAATATGTGTCTTATACTAGATCTGTGTGTGTCTGGGGGCTAGAACTCAACAAGCGCACAAGATGGTTCTTTTTGGTCTTACTTCAAGATGACAATAATAACTTTTACCATATTCTCCATGTATATTTGTGCCAGCACGCGTTTTCGACAAACTGGCTTGAATTTTGAAATACAACTAGGACAAAAAACTTCAGCGCCTGGTCATAAAAAGTATGTAAGCTATTTTTATAGTGCTGGTGAGACAGTGTGTGTTGCAGTGTTCAGATTACAAACAGCCTTTTCTTGCAAACTAACCTATATCCCATTGTTTTGTCAAAACATATAGTTTCACTGCATACAGCCATTGATTCCTGTAATGTTTGTTATATTTGTATTCATTTTTTTGTTTGCCAAAAGTAAGAAATTTTTTCCAATTTATAATTCAAAAACTTACATTGGTGCAGTTTACACGCAGGGAGTACCTGCCCGTGTTGGTCAAACGCTCAAGTACGGTCCCATGGGATACAGATGACAGAAAACAATAATATATTCTTCATATTACAAAGCGTGCTATATAACAGGAAATTTATGGTAACAGCTAACGATTCTGTTGGCTAGAAATCGTTTGTCTATGTATTTTATTCTATAAAAGGTTGTACAATTTATTCTTTTCGGTATTCTTACCTTCATACATGTATGTTTTATATGCCATCAGGAAATCAATGTATAAATTATCTAACACAAGTCAGGATACTCTTGTGATTGGTGAATTGAATTCCGAAATACTTTGTTGCAAAATTAACCACTATACGTTCAGGTAGAATATAAGCTGGAGCAACAAGACTGCTGGCTCGCACAGAGTAGGCCATTAACGCCCACTTGAATATAATCTCCCCTTACAATGCTTAGGAATGATTAAGTGTCGTGTGCCAAGCTACACGGATAAACTCACTTTATCTATAGCGAAATGTCGCTTATGGATTGGCAATATTGCAGTTCAGGCTGTGGAGGTTGCATTTGCCAGGTAACATCTGCACGTGTCGGCAGCTATTTCTGGCGGCTTTACTTCACAACTTAATTCCCCATCTGTGTAGAATACTCCGTGTTCAATAATGCGATATAAATGTGGCGGTTTTTGATGGTAATACAGGAACTTCAAAACTGGGTAAGTAATTTTTTTCTCTTATCATACCCAAATGGACAGCTTATAACATGAACAATTTCCCTGAATCTGAAAGTTGTATCGAACAGAATGTCTAGACAAAACTATAATAGATATATTCATCTGTGTCTTTGGTTTTGCTTTGTTTTGCTTGGTTCGCCTTGCCTTCGAGAGGCTTGGATTGGTTTGGCTTGCCTTGGGCTTGGTTTGAATTCTTTCACTTTATCTCATTTTAATGACCATGACTCGTAGTGATATGTTTATTTGCCCAAGTCTGATGCTTTAACAGTAGATATTCTGAAATAACCCTGAACATTTTGTGTGCAGGGCAAACGTTGATGTAGTGGTTGCATGTGGAAACAATAATACTTTGAGTTTTCAAAATGGTTTTTAAGATATATTACATCGAAAATGTAAATACATATAGATATTATAAGTTCTTGTATTGCACATTGAACTTTACATTTTTGTAGTTTGTGCGTCAAATACAAATCTCTCAGGTAAGTGGATATTCAGAGCAGATCTTATTGATACTTAACACATGCTCACCACGTTAGCTTTATTTATTTATTTATTTATTTATTTATTTATTTATTTATTTATTTATTTATTTATTTATTCATCCATTCATTTATTTATTTATCTGTCTATCTATTTATCTATCTATCTATCTATCTATCTATCTATCTACCCATCTGTCTATCTATCTATTTATCTGTCGGTCTGTCTATCTGACTGTCTGCCGGTCTATTTATCTATGTATGTATGTATGTATGTATGTATCTATCTATCTATCTATCTATCTATCTATCTATCTATCTATCTATCTATCTATCTATCTATCTATCTGTCTGTCTGTCTGTCTAGTTAGGTAAGCCCTGTATAATTTAATGTAACGTCAAGTGTACCATTACGAGTGAGGCAGGAATGTAATGTGGTTAGTCTTCATGTGAAAATTTTTAATGCGTATTGAAAATTTTAGAAAAAAAATATACATGAAATATACGTATATCACACGCGCATCCGATGTGTTGGAGGTGCATGCTGGTATTTCCTATGATCCTGTTTCCAACTTTGTCATCTGTAAATTTATCAAATTATCAGTCTTTTTCGCCTATTTTGTAACAGGACAAGTTAATTTTTATGTAAATTGTTTAAACACCAAAGGAAGGAGAAGATTTGTGAAATGAGGGATTGGGGACCAGTTAATGCAATTTCAGTGGATTAATAGATAATTAAGGGGTCAACACCCCCCATTTTTACTCAAAAAAACCCGCATATGAATCCTGCAGTCACGTCCGGGACGTTACCGTTCTTCAACTATAATTTTATCTGGCAGTAAAAGGGTGAACTCATCAACAAAAGTTACGGTGCCTTTATATCAAAGCCATCTCTCTCTCTCTCTCTCTCTCTCTCTCTCTCTCTCTCTCTCTCTCTCTCTCTCTCTCTCTCTCTCTCTCTCTCTCTCTCTCTCTCTCTCTCTCTCTCTCTCTCTCTCTCTCTCTCTCTCTCTCTCTCTCTCTCTCTCTCTCTCTCTCTCTCTCTCTCTCTCTCTCTCTCTCTCTCTCTCTCTCATTGTGTATCTCCGTGTCTGGGGAACTTGTAGATTAGCCTTTTACTATACTATTAGTATTAGGCATTCCAATTGGAAATAAATATTTAAAAACTAAATACACATGTAGCGTATGTAGGTCATAGTTTGCGCTACAGATATCGAACATGTTACCTAATTGACATATAACTGTATCTTTGCATAGGATATATCTCTGAATCAATTCATTGATAAATTTAGCTGTGTCCACAAGATTAATAAAAGTATATTCAAATCTCAATCTGGTAGTTGCACCATGCATAAGTGCTCGAGGCAATGAAATCGATAAAGTTGCTCGAAATTATACTAAACGAAATAGCCAAATTCTATGAGCATAAAGGCTATAACAATCATCTAGCATGCATATAAATTTGCCTGTTGCACGAACGCATCAGTGTTTTGATAAAAATTGTTTCGTGTTTTAATAACACTGTCGGAGAAACTTTTCTAAACTAATTGTACCATATGTTGTTTAGTTTCGCTGTTTTGGTCTTTCAACAACTGTGTACTTTTTCAATCAGTTACACAGATAAAACACTTAAATAATGATATGAAGCGTTTTTTGCGACTAACACATTTCACGTTACACCCATCAGCCTGGAGTGTAGAAGCAACTATTAAACCTAAACGTTGATTAAATATATGATAGATATTTGAAGAAAATATGGTCATTTTTTAAAATGGGCTGGTGTTTTGTGTTTTGGCCATGCTAAAATTACGGACATATCCCTACATTAAACACGCTTCAATATGTTGCTCGTGCAGAACTAACAACTTGGGTCAAATTATATGTTTCAAATTCCAGAGTCATGTTTGCTAAATACACGCTGATGTTTTTTGAGAAGGAGTCGCAATTCGCTTGCAGTAAGCTGCATATTTAGCATATACATTTTAATAACCCATAACAGTAACAGTAAATGAAGTAGCACAGTCCTCACAATCTAACTGAAATAATTTTGGTATTCGGTGTAAAGCGAACAAACTTGTGATTAATGCCGATAAGCGTAAGCCACTGATGGTCTCTGGGGCAAGAAAATAAATGAAAAATTAAGTGGATTTTAAATGAACGTTTAGTAGAACAGATAAATGAAATTCGGTATTTGGGTATAAGGGTCGATAGTACACTTCCATGCTACAAGCATACAGAAAAATATATGTACCAGTAATGGGCAACTTGCGAGTGTAAGATGGTTGAACAAGTTTTTACCAAAACAGATGTGAAAAAAAAAAAAGAATTCAACCACTCTTCGACCATGTGTTGACGACGCGGACATAGTTCGGGACACTTGCAGTGAAAAGGAAATCAGAATGGCACAAAGATTACAAAATGCTGCAGCGATTATAATCACTGGTATTTACGATTGTATAAACTTCAGGCCTTCGTTCGACAATTTAAAAAAAGAATATTTCACAGCAATTTTGATGTTTAAGTGTATCAAAGGATTTGCTCCAGTTTAGCTTTGTGTGTGACCAAACTGATTTTTTGAGAAACATTATTTTTCATGAATAAAGAAATTTTCAGAAGTTTTTTGTATTTATTTATTTATTTATTATTATTATTATTTTTTTTTTTTTTTGGTATGATGTTGCCAGGATATTCAATAGTGTTCCGGATTTTATAAAACAAAAAGTGATAGTATTTGTGAATTTAAAAGTTAAGTATATGGCTCTTGATTTTACTTGTTGTTATGCGTGCTAGGTGGTGGTGATTGTAAATATTGTTTTAAGTGTGTATTATACTACTCAGAGACTGTTTTACTTTTATATTGTACTTAGAATAATTGTATTAGAGCCCCGTGGGAGAACAGTCCTTGACTTAAAGGGTTACCCTGGGTAAATATAATAATTCTATCGAAATAAAACACTTACGGATTTCCAGCAGCACGCTATAGTGCATCTAAATATTCAATGAGACACCTTCAACCTTCCGATGTTTGCATAATATGGACAACATACCTTACAATCGTGCAGATTCAATATCTCACCAATTTTCCTTAAATGATGAATGAGATTTCTGATTCCCTGTCTCCAATGTAGACTTGTTTCAGCAAACATTCCACGATAAGGATCGCCGTCGCCACCATTTGAATTTCGCGGGCGCCATTTTGTCTACATGACCCACATTTTACAAAGGGAGCGGCTAGTATTTTTTACCGCGTGTCATACCCATTTTCCTCAGCGGGTGCGCGCATTGCGTGATGTGATTGAAGATTCATTAAAACAATTTCTTGGGTACATGATCACATGGAGCCTACTACATTGAATAAAAAAATCAAATTTTATCAATATTTTAATGAAATTGACAACAGTTATGATGATATGATATGAGCAAATAGGAAAAATGAGATGAAACATGTAGCACGTATATTTAAGTCCAAATCATCTTGAAACATGTGAAACGTTCTTCAGCTGGTAACCAGAGATCTTTGAGTGGAAACATTCCTTGTCGTAATGGACAATGTTTGCGCAGATTCCAAGTTGGAAAAACGGGAGTGATAATTAAATATTATTGGAAAAAGCGGGAGAAGACAAAATGGAGAGAGAGAGAGAGAGAGAGAGAGAGAGAGAGAGAGAGAGAGAGAGAGAGAGAGAGAGAGAGAGAGAGAGAGAGAGAGAGAGAGAGAGAGAGAGAGAGAGAGAGACAGAGAGAGCAGTTTTTTTTTTATTCTGGGGTTTCATTAAGTTTAATGTATGCAAAATATCGGAAATTTTTATTTATGTAGTCCTCTTGTATTCGTGTAGCAGTGTGAAAATAATGTTCAATTAGAAATCGAAACTATGATCATGAAAGAGGGTACTGCAGTGTCATTGATGTGATTGCAGCAAAGATTCAAATGTGCCAAAGTTCATGCATGGGTGTGTATAAACTTTATTGACTGTACCATAAAAAGCAGAATATATGGCATTTTGTCACATACGCGTATAAAGAAAAATACAAATACAGCAAAATACACACAAATACAAAATGATACATAGCACAGCAGTTACAAAATCATAGAACAAAAAAGCAACAACACAATTATACATCACAACATGTACACATGAAATTTCGACATAGACATACCAGATATATGATAATCATGATAATGCCGGGTGGGAGGAGAAATATCACAAGGAGTTTCCTCTAATTTCTCTATACGATTTTTTCTAATTTCGAGATTAATTCTGTGTCTCGTGATTTCATAATAAATTTGAATTTCTCAAAGTCTGAATATTTATCAAAATCAACGAAAATATCGTGTAATGAGTGGAATAGAATTAACCTGGGTGAGCATGTAAACGACACGGAGGCCAGGCAACACAAGTGTGGCATGAATCGTTATCCTGCCATCGTATCCATTCACTAACTACATATAGGCCCAGCTGCGACGTTATATGGAAAGAAAATTACAATCCATTAGAATTGAGTTTGTGTTAAGTCTTTTCCTGTTAAAAAGGCCTCATTCAAAACTACTGAACGACATGTGTTCTGCGGGCATGCACTTGTATGGGGGTGTCTGTTGTATTTCACGGGGCCCGTTTTCACAAACGTGCGGCAAAGCCAAGCACAAATGATTTGAAATCACGACCTTTCAGTGGAAGACAATGTTGAATGTGAGGGCATATCTTAATAAATTTGCGATTTCGATGCTTATAAAATAGTGTGTTGCAGTGTTTGACTGCGGTGGGGTTATTTTTATTTTATTTATCATTGGTCTGTTCTCCCAAACTATGTGGGTGTATCATGTGACCAGCTTATCCACAAAATGGCGGTCAAAAATCTCAACAGGCACTGCGCAGTTTGGAGTTGATAATGATATGTAATAATTTCGTCCAGGGCCGGGTGTTGATAAGACTGAAAATGTATACCACGACACATTAAGTCAGGGTTTGAAATATATCCAGACGTACTTAACAATGCTGAAAGAATTCGTTTTGCTGAAGACGACTGATTATGATCAAGATCTCCGTGCCGCATGCACAGCTTTGCTTGCCAAATCAGATACGGAAATTATTATTTTTGTGGGGGTAGTTCTCATATCTGCTTCATATAAATTTAAAATTGGTGTTTCTGATTAATAAAGCATCATACATTTCATCGAAATTCGTTAGGATTTGACTAAATCTTCTCTGGAACCGCTTATTTCGCTTAGGCCTAATTCACACACGGATGTACTGACCAGCAACAACGAATCCTTTCTCTCCGTATTGTTGTTCGAAAATTAACAATAAAGAAGATGAAGTCAATGTCGAATCATATTAATTCAGGAACGTGTATAACATGCATGAATATTTCTGGTTCAAGGATAGTTTATTTACTCAGTGGTAATACGTTGATACACCCTTGGGTGTAACATCATAGTTACCACTGAATGTATTGACTTTTTTTAAGAGAAGGCCTATTGTTTCTTGCAACTAGCAGATGTTAGAAATATCATATTTGATTTTGGTCCACATTTACAGACTCAATCTTGGGCTTTGAAGTTAATCCCCTTTATTCGCACATTTGTTTGATCGAGTTACTACATCAAAACTGAAGAATCCTGGCTCGGGTGTCGCGGACACAGGTATCATTTCGAGTATAGGCCTTTCATTTTTTATTCCTTAGTTTACGGTGGTTTTTTGGCTGTTTTTGTGGTGCAGTTTTCGAAATAAAAATTTAAAAAAAAAACTGGGGCTGCTCATTATTTCAGCTTTTTTTCCTTTTTCAAGCAAAATTTAAAGTCAGAGATATAAAATTAAAACTGAAAAATTTATAAAGTCGGACAAAAAAATCTCTCTGTGAGTCTTAAACCCTGGTATTTTGGGGACATTATTTCAAATATTGACTGACACATTTTGAAGAAATCATTGATTTTTGTATGTTTTTATGTATTTTTTCGCTAGATGAGCATATTAACAGGTGCATTTTGAAATATTTCAACATCTCCCCGGACAAATGTTCACTTCTGTTGATTCCGGGAGGATGTGGCGACAAGTAAATTATCTGAAAAGAATTAATACTGGCATTGACAAGTCTTTTTTGTTAATTTTATTCTCTTTTTCGTTCTGCTTGGCAGTGTCAGAATTAACTCTTTAAGGGCCACATTATTTTTTGTTGACAGTCATTGTCTCTGCCAAATTACTTTTCTAACGACGCAATTTTTGTAATGTTTGCGACTTTAACGTGTTTTGTAAAACTAAAGCATATCTAGCCTAACTGTAACGAATTAAGATGTATATATCCATGGGCGTTAGATATACTGCCATAATACATGCACATGTATTCAAGTGGGAATATAACAACGAAAAGAATTGCAATTTTGTGCTATGTGAGTGTGGCTGCGTGACGCCGTATGCTTGAGTTGCATGCATGGTCAGGGTGCTTTCTCTTTCAAGTTTTATACTGATTTGTAGGCGTACCACTGTGCCTGTGGATCGCAAACGGTACAACAGATTACCTCCACACTGATTCTGATTAGAAAGTACACAAAGATAACTTTCACGGCTCAACAAAAAAATAAATAAATAAACAAATAAAAAAAAGTTTCGACTTGTTTTCTGGCGGCAAGCCAGGCACGCAGCCTGTCATTTCTATTTATAAACAACCAGTTTCTGGAAAGTTTTATCACGTGTCCACCCGCGGCACACTCTTCTTGTCATCCTGTGGTCACCCATGACTACAGGACGAGTCCATCAATGTCCATAGGGCTTCACGGCGGGTATTTTCTTCAAAAATGTGTATGTATTAGCTTCGACTTGACTTTAAATAAACATACATTTTATTTAACAATAAATAACATGTGACAGCCCTCTTCTTCCGGTCGATTTTTGATAAGAGTGTCATGCAACTGTTTTGAGCCCGCCACGAGGCCTACTGCAAAGCCCCTGTGAGCAAAATAGTAAGCTGGTAACTGGCTGAAATTATTCATTCACCTGCATTTGATGGCTATATCATGTGTGGAATCATGTAGGCACATAGTTACACATTGGGCCTATATTGAATAAATTCCTGAATCGCGGTGTTTTCTTACGTTCACAATTACTTGGCAGAGAAGATAAAGGCAAATAAAACAAATTCATCGGATTTATAATGGGAAATCAAGGATGTATACATTGTCAAAATAGCCTAGTAATGACAGCTCAGATGACTTATGAATGATGCTGGCTGAGTCACCTCTGTTCATGCAATTCGTATAAGATCTCAAATTACACAAACAAGAAATTTGTGTATGTGTCATCCCTGCCCTGGTGTTCATCATCATCAGTGGTCATCATGCGTACACAAGTTAGGCCCACCAGGCGCTTGACTGCGCCGATCATTTGTCGGCCTTATTTTCTGTCATTGTTGCATTTCGTCATTGAAGTTTGTCAGTCGTGTGACCGGTCACTTACCTTGACCTGTCGTTTAACTTTTCTGATATCACGATATTTTGACATGTGGGCATTTCGGTATGACCAGCTTTTGTCGTGTCATTATTTTGAGTCGTCACTATAATTGCAATCGATGTTTTGTCATAGCAATGTTTTTTTCTGTTGTTATATCATATTTAATGCTAGGAGAGGAAGGGTAAGAAAGTGTCTGAACAAAATTGAAGGTGAACTATCCGATTCCAAGGCAAGATTCGATATGTCACTTGGACTTAGTTAGATCCTGGATCCCAAAATAAAGGTGCAGCATGTCCGCACGGTAACTTGTCCAAGTCCGAGCAGGTGAGGGTGCTGTATTACATAGTGCTCGGTCCCTTGCCGCTGCTACCTTGGGCAGCGCATGAGTCGCGCGCGGGGGTGTTAAAATGACTCTCATTTGGTACTGTGTATACATACATGTATAATCCCATTAATTAAATCGGCAACATAAAATGAAGGTGGGGAATACAGTACGTAGGGTCAAACGAGGAGTTATTTTAATTCAATCACGATTGTTTTGTGATATTGTGCTCTTGGAAAATGTGTTACAAATGACTTAAAAACTGTAGTCTACAATACTGCCTGGTGAATGAAAATAATAACAACACGTGGGGGGGGGGGCATTTTTTGGATATGGCCTCTGGAAAAACAACTTTACTGACAGGAAGGGCCAAACTTACGCAGTAAGTTAATCAAAAAAAAAATATAGTATATATTATGGAGGAAGTGAGGCATGTATTCAAAACCCGCATCAATATTCTTGGCGCTTGCTCCTTCGTCTTAAACAAAGCAGGTCACTCAGGTATCGCAGATGGGGCCTGTACTATTGATAGCTTGGCTTTGGACAGTGCATGGTTCGTCCCGTAGAAAGTCATAAAGTTTATCATGCTTATTATTTCAGTTTCAAAATAAATTAATGTGAATAAAATATAATTCATTATATAGAGAATAATGGCCTGCCCATTTGAAACTCATAATCCTTAGTTTCTCTTCGCTGGGAAAATTGGTACGGAGCGGCGGGAGGATATCAGCATAAAAGGACACCTCCCTTTGTACATCCGGGTAATTTGACAAATATGGCGGCAAGTAGCAGATGACGGACGTTTCGTTGCCTATTAATTAGCATGCGGAGTTGATAATACAGACGTTCTGTGATGTCACGGAAGGCTAAACAACACAGGAAATTGTGAGGAAATCTACAGAGGTAACAAAACAGTAAGCAAATTGCTCATGGCATTTCAGTTAAGAATATTCCAGAGTGTTGAAGATGTCTCATTGAATATCTAGATGCGGTATAGTATCATAGCGGCTGATTTTCACCCTTTAATACCGAACGAGAGAGTCAGGCCCTTTTTTCAAGCAAAATGAAAAAGCATGCCTTTATTGCTAGATCTTCAATATATGCAAGCTTTTCTGGAACTCTTCCAGTGCCAACTGCAACCAAAGTCAAACTACTTAAGACGAAGTGCTCTGAGTTATAATAAGAGTGTTATATCCATATTCCTTGTGAAAACACCTTTCATTCTAGTAGCAGATTTCATATAGATCTAGAAAATATGATGTCAACAGCTTTCGTGGGCGCGTTTGGGCACTAACTGAGAACTTTAAATATTTATGAGAGGCTCTTTGTGTATTTGTTGTCTCTTTGTGTATTTATTGTTAATTGATACCTATTTGAGAAGCCCTTTTATTGTCATGGATATATATAAATTTAAGGGCCACCTATATGATTTCGTTATTTTCTTGTTTCGATATCTTTTGCAATGTAACTCAAAATATGTTTCAGACTATGTGATTGAGAAAGTAGTGCATCGCTTAGAGCTGCTGTGGCTGTTTGAGACAGCTGGTCCATACTTTTCGCTAGAGAAAACAGCAAATCATAAATCCTCGTGCATTACCACTTACATCTATGGTAATATTGGGGTTTCGAGGCTTGGAGTCCTGCACGGAAACCTGTCAGGTCCCTGAAAGGAAATACTGTATGCGGTATTCATGTCTTTTGCGTCCCGGATACATGAATGAAAGAATGACTTTATTGACTGCACTGTTTTACACTGTACACAGTAATTTGTCAATCAAAACAACATAACAAAACACAACAGAATATAGTACCACACAGTCCAGATCAAGCTTGTAAACCAATATAATCTAGTATAAACCTGTCAACAACACATACAACACAATCACGAATACAGACCAGAAGACATTACGTTGTGTACACAGCCACAACACACGTACACACATACAAAAAAGAAGAAAAAGAAAGGAAGGATAAAAAAAGAAAGCAAAAATAACAATAATAATATACCGCACAGCTCGATGTTACCGCGATTTTCTTCTTATTTCTAAACAACATTCTATAATTTTAGCTACAATTTTGACCAGTTCCATATCCTGCAATTCCATAACGAAGTTAGATTGTTGATCCTCATTGTACTGCTTTAAATCCGTAAACATATCTTTTAATTCTCTCATCATGTCGTTGCTAGGAACTCTGAATGCGTTGCAATCTAACATAAGATGTATTGAGTTTTCGACAGCATTGCATACATTACAGGTCATCTTATGTATTGAGGTTTTGTGGGGGCGTTTGTGTCTACCTACTCCAATGCATACATTATGGACACTAATGCGTAGCCTGGATATATTCTTACGAATATTGAAATTTTTAACCACATCCAACGTTTAAGAAAGCTCAAACTTTAGTTGCTTTTCTGTTTAACACGAAGGTTCTAAGTTTGGGTTCATTCCTATCTTGTTTTGACATGTCATTATCCCGTTGGCTTTGAAATTTATGATGTAATTTATTTTTTGATCAATCTAGAAGGAAAGGTGCCCGATCTGTTTACATGTGTATGGCAGAGTATTTGAAGGCCAGCCTAAAATCATATATCTTTCACACTTTTATCCACACTGACTGATTTCTGTTTAACTTTTCAACATTACACAAGCTCATATAAATAATTAAAATAATATGTTTGCCTTCAAGTAGCCTCCTTTCTTTGGGCGCCACCCCCCCCCCCCCCCCCCCCATGGTAGCAGACTTTTGTTGGGGGTCATACAGAGATGGCTAACAGCTTTGTTACACACTGTATCTTCAAATTGTAGCTTTATTGTTGTCAAATAAACGTTTTTCTGACTCTGACTCTGACTCACCAAGGACAGCTATATTAGATGCTTGACGATTTACTTCAAGGCAACACTTGAATAAAATAATAATGTGAAACCGTTCAATTGTAAATTTAAAATAACCTGAAATATTATCAGTTGTTATTGACTTGGATGGGATTATCGTGTACCCCCCCCCCCCCCCGCCGTTTGGAAGAGTATAACAATAGGAGGGCAATAGCTTAATCAAACATGAATAAATACATCTGAACAGAAAGATTGCAATCTCTAAATACATGCTTTAGTCTCGCAAGAGCCTTGCCTCCTTTATTGCATGATGATTTCACTGCATCACTGAAATTTCGAAAAATCATTATTTTGGATTTTTTAATGTGTCCACACATGTGGGACACAGGAATATCAGTGGCAAAGAGCTCATGAATATAGTGGCATTACCATATCGAAGACGACCACCAAGTCAAACACATCCGTGTTGATTCCGGCAAAAAGACAGTGTCCATAAGTGACAATTTTGTTATAACAAATTTCTAGTATAATTTGAGTCCAAAGCCAAGACCCCAGCATTGTTTATCCAAAGGTCAACGGGGAGCGAAAGCGTGTTGCTCTAATTTCACATGGTGTGTCGATAATATCTGCCTTTAAGTTACTATGAAAGAGACTATGCTGCTATGGCAAGTATGTCTTGCTTTTACATCCACCAAATACAAGTGTGTGGATCTCTTTCATTTTTTTTTGGGGGGGGGGGGGGGGTCCAAAACGATTTTTTCTTACGACAAAACGTTTTGCCCATGTGAACAATTTGCACACATGTGTTGACTTGCTGATACTGGGATTGTTATCTTTGCAAGCTAATTAAACCCTTTCATTTCAATCACACAGACTTCTTTGCAGCTGTAATACTATGCGGGTATCAAAGTAATGGGGCTTCCAGGAGAGGAAAAAAATCTTGAAATTAAGAGTTTAATTGCACATCAAAAGAAATGTTTTGCTGTACAAAATGTCAAGTCGTCGTGTTCGTCGTGTGTAATCTCACATATGTAAACTAAAAATTAGTGTATACATGTATCTATGTGAAATAGATATGTACACATATGAGTTGTAAATTCGGACAGAAGGCGGTTTTTTTAATAGGAAATAGCAGAATGCATGTACAAAGAGGCGTGTCTTATTCCAGAAGTAGAAGGATGACCCACACTTAAGTTCTATGAATGTAATATTTAAGTTGAATTTAGCACCACAGAGTTGGACCATCATAAATATTTTATTCCAAAGCTACAAGGTGTGATCATGTTGCAGCAATTTACAATTTTGCCATAAAGAATGTTGATTGAGACATTTACCTCCTAGTTACCCAGGCCAATATCAGAAAACTTCACATTTATTGCAGAACACTGACTGTAGAGCATTTTCCTCTGTCTGTGTGTGTGTTAACCAATTACACGAGAGGACACACGGTACCGGGGTTGACTTGGAGCAGCTCCAGTTGTAAGGGGTGCCTCAAGACACGCTCCAAACAGACCCCTCCAAGCAGGAATGACTTAGAAATGTGTTATGCACGGATAGAAAAAAACAAAGTCAGTTGATCTATGCAAGATATTTAGTGCCAGTACACTTTATTACTTGCAAGAAAGATTGCCCCAATCCGTTCAATCAAATTTCCTCATGAAAAATCCGTTGAACATTCCTGTAACAGTGTAATGGAACACAGACTTGGCTTAACCTACCAATTCTTTCTTTCCGTCAACAATGACAACCTCCTGCGGCTTTCAAAACTCGTATACAAAGCACCCCGTTACCATTATTGTGGCTTGCGACATGCGCAAATTCTCCACGGGCGTTTACCACCACAATCCAATTCTCTATATTTTCATCTTTTCAACCACAATCTTGCAAACAACCATAACTATATTTGTGGTCAGGGGCGTGAAATCACAGAACACTTTCTGCTCCATTTTCCCGGGTATGTTTACGCCAGGGCCCAGCTCCGTCAAACAATTCTTGATACAACACATGACATTCTGTAACACGCTACATGCATGCTCTTAGACAGCACTGGGATGAAATTGATTTATATTATAGCAGCTCAAGATTTTGTTTCCGAAACTAACAATTTTTGAGTGTGTAAACACTTACCAGTGCATTCCATTCCCTCCCATACAAACTGTATTACAATCAAATCACATGTGCTGGAAATCGTAAACTCTGTACTTGTAGTATTCGTGCCTTTACATTTGTTGATTTTTTTTTATATTGTATATTGACTGTAGTTTTGAATATTGTTTCCACTTTTTAAGAGTGACCATACGTACTCGATGCCTTTTTTTCTATTTGTCCTGATTTGCAATCTAATTCTTGGAGTATTTCTTCATGTATTCACTATTACGCATAATTTTTGTTTGTCACTACATTGGCAACCCAGGTGGACAAGTATGCCCCTGAGAAAACGCAAACCATTGCGGTTGTACCGAATGCACCTTGGTTCAACGACGAAATCAAGGATTCCAGGCGAGAAAGACAGAGAGCCGAGCGCAGATGGAGAGCATCATCTGAAGATGAACAACTTACTGCCTATAAAAAGGAACACCAACATGTCCAGTCACCTATACGTGCCGCAAAGATAGAATACTACTCTGAGAAGATCCAAAATAGTGATAACCATCAGAAAGGTCTTTTTTGAGTCATAAACTGCTTGTTACACAGGAAAGCCACTAGTTCACTACCTCATCACTCTGATAAGAAAGAACTGGCTCAAAGCTTGGTTGACTTTTTCAGCAATAAAATATCAAATATCAGAAGTGAACTATTGACAACACCCAACCAACAGTCTGGAAAAGATGACTCTCTGGCTCCATTTCCTGGCAGCTGCATCTCAGATTTGAGCCAATAGATACAACAGAACTGAAAGATCTCATTAAATCGTCAGCAACAAAATCTTGCTCACTGGACACATTACCCATTTGCCTTCTAAAAGAGTGCATGGAAGACCTATTACTGCCTATCCAAGCTGTTATCGACGCTTCTTTGGCAGACGGAGAGCTCCCAGTTGACCTGAAAAATGCAATCATTACACCGCTATTGAAGAAGCCATCATTAGACTCGAACATGCTTAAAAATTATAGACCGGTATCAAATCTTCCTTATGTTTAAAAGCTAGTAGAGAAAGTTGTTGCCTGCCAATTGCGTGCACATACATGTATTTCATCAAATCAGTACCATGAGCAATTTCAATATGCGTATAAGTCTTATCACAGTGCCGAGACCGCACTCGTGAAAATTCAGAATGACATTTTGTTATCTCTGGATAGGAAGCAGTGTGTGTCACTTATACTCCTAGATCTATCTGCAGCTTTTGATACCGTCGACCACTCTATCCTTCTCATGAGACTTCAGGAACATTTTGGGATCACTGGACTTGCTCTTAAGGGGTTGAATTCCTATCTGGCTGACCGGGAATAAGCAGTTATCATTGAAGGTGATAGCTCCATTAATGTTCCGCTGTCCTGTGGTGTCCCGCAGGGGTCCGTACTTGGACCTCTCTTGTTCACAATGTACACGTTTTCACTAGGTGAGATCATCAGGAAACATCGTCTGAACTATCATCTATATGCAGATGATACACAAATATATACATATCGTTTGAACTATCATCACCTTGCGGGCTGAGTTAGGCAACTCATCAGATTGAAAGCTGCATCGCTGAAATTAAAACTTGGATGGCAACAATTTTTTTGAAGTTGATTGATGATAAAACTGAGTTCTTGCTCATTAGTTCTAAACATCAAAAACACAAAATCCCTGCAAATAACACCATTCAAATTGGCACCACTTCTGTTCCCGAATCTGCTAAGGCGCAAAGTATTGGTGCCATGATGGACAGGCACATGAGCCTTGAAAGCCACGTTAATGCTATTTGTAGATCATCCAACCTCTGGTTGAGACATATTCGAAACATCCGTAGCTTCCTTTCCCAATCAGATACATAGACACTCATACACGCATTCGTGACTTCCAGGTTTGATTGCCTCAACTCGCTCCTGGTTGGATTACCAAAATACCTCCTTCGTCGCTTGCAATGGATCCAAAATACAGCTGCAAGAACTGTGACTGGGTCTCGAGGGTGGGATCACATCACACCAGTGCTGAAAAACCTCCATTGGCTGTCTATAAGTCAAAGGATTGATTTTGAAATACTCCCACTTGTTTTGAAATGCCTGCAAGAAAAATGCCCCCCCCCCCGCAATATCTAAAGGGCTGCCTAATTTTATACAGACCATGTCGAATTCTCAGGTCACAATCACATAATTTACTGTCACAACCTATCTGCATGGCCCACTGCTTTGGTGACAGAGCCCTTTCAGTTGTGGCCCCTAAACTGTGGAACAGCTTACCAATTCATACCAGATCCTCCGTGTCACTCGATATTTTAAAGAGACAATTGAAAACTTACCTTTTTAAGCAAGCTTTTAATGACTAAGTGGAGATTCTATCGTGATTTTTTAATGCACATTCAACATCGTAATTTATTCTTTTAACATGTATTATCAATTGTGCAATGGATTCTTGCTATTGTAAATCGCTTATGAGCATACGTTGTATGGAATAAGCGCTCTAAAATTGAGTTTTATTATCATTTATTATTATTTTTTGTCGTTCTACATTAGTCATTCACTTGCTTTATTTATACAGATGTGTATCGTGTTGCCAAGGGAGCAAATTGTGCAAGTCTGTGGCTGTTTTGCTATCCTTTTTCTCATGAAAGAAAATAAGTTTGAACCAACGCTGCATTTCATTTTCTTTTATTAGTTGCTGATACAAATACATCAAAATTATACTCAATACCGACACCTCGCTACGAGTTTAAAGATAAAATTGCATTCTGTTTCTTTCCATGCCTTGCTCTAGATTTATGTAACCAAATACATGCATCGACATATCTCTTAGTATTTTCCATTTTCCATTCTGCTCGCACTGAGAGTGAAATTATTGATATTGAATCGACGTTTTAAACATTTTTGGTAGTGTTAATCATATTTATTTCAGCATTTCATTGAAAAATCACAGTTCCTCGTTAGTACTTAGTAAGAGTTTAAGACGGTCTATACATAAGAAAAAAAAAATTGGTCGTTATGCTACGCTACCAGAGTCAGTCCTTCGATTGGCAACTAGTTTTTACTCAGTTGAACTTTGAATAAGTAAAAGACCCTTCATTTTTCATGTTTAAGGTGGTTTTGCGATAACATATAAATGTTTTTACATATGCGTAGAAAAGTCATACAAATACGTTTAAGCTATTACTCTACATATGTGAAAACGATCTACACATATGTGCAAGATTTGCACAGATACTTGTATAATTAACAAGTGTTTCCGGCTATGACCTGGAAACAAAACTGAAGTCAAAGGACTTGCGCAACGGGGAAAGAACATCAATTTTAAACATGCTTCATCAAATGTCCAGGTTAACAAAGGCATAACAATCATATAAGTGTGGTTCTAGTAAACAGAGAGATCCCACTGAAAAGTTATGACCATAAATAAATTTTATGAAACATAGAAACAATTAAATTTTATCAAGAAAGTGGCCGTCGTATGCTGTTATTTTGCAGCATATTCAATTCAAATACAGCATTTTATTTCAACTTTTTTTAAGGGATAACTTTGGCCGGGGATACAGCAAAGCTGCATTGCCTCAGTGTTTCGGTGATACACTACAGCCCCGGTTGTTCGGTGATCGTTCTCCTAATATTTCATTTAGGCTCCAAGTGTCCGTCCTCCATGTTACCGTGACTAACGATCGTTCAAGTACTTCTATAATATGACTTACTATCTTAACCTTAATCTGCCCACTCAGATGTGTCTGAAGCAGTTATCATCGCCAGCTGCAAATACAAAAGCGACACATTACCCTAGCAAAGTCATGAACGGTGGTGAGCGACATTTTGAATATGGCACAATTATTGCTGGACAGTTGCACAAAAAATATATTTGGTTTGGATATCAAACTGAATCACAGCCACAGCATATTTCTTGCATTGTTGATACTCTGAAATATCGAAAAAATATATGCTTTTGGTTTCATATATTATACCCCCCCCCACCCCAGATCAAGATCGTCCAATTACAATCCTTAGTTACAAAATATTGGGCGTGGAAATCAAAATGGCAGCCAAGTCCGTGGGTTAGTCCTGATTGCATATTTCGAAGAGGTAGTATCCAAAATACATGTGTGATTAGCGTTGACGGAAGGTTTATTTGTCGAATGAATGTACAATATATAATGGGAAGTTTCAAGTGTGAGTATTCCCTTAAAATGTAAATACAATGCCAAAGGGTTAGGGTCAGCGGTGGTGGGCCCTAGAATAGGATTATTGTATCAGACACTAAAATCGCCTCCACGATATGAATTAAATAGCAGCACTGGGTACAGGAGCCAAGAGCCCCTGTGAGTCAAAGTACCGGCGGTTTTTATGTAACTGGTAAACATTTAATCAATTTGTATTAAAGAAAAACTCACACACACACACACACACACACACACACACACACACACACACACACACACACACATATATATATATATATATATATTGTGTGTGTGTATGGTTGTGGGTGTAGGTGTGTGAGTGTTTTTAACCTCTTTAATTGGTATTTTCCTTACATGAGCATGAGGGCAGCCGTATCGAGGCCCTTAGAACAGAGGGCCAATACGTCTGCCCAAAGGCTGATATGAGGGCAAGGCCAATAAAAGAGGTTTATAATATATTTATTAACTGATTATTCATGTTATTTTTATCGACCTACTGGATATAATAAAAGTGAAATATCCCCAAGTGTGGATCCATTTCGCGTCTGCTATCCTGTTCAACATGCAGTGAGCCCTGGACACAGCGCACGTGCGGCGCGTGGCTGCCGTCACATCTAGTGATGCTCCTTGTCAATTTCACCTTATGCGGCATACTAATTGACGTCGCTGCACCCGACTCGCTGTCTCCTCTGGACCTTTTCCCCTTCTCCCAACACTCTTTCAACTTTAGCACACAGCGCCCTGCTGGGCAGTGTCATGGCATCGTTGACTCTTTGAAATATGTTCGGAGTAGGGATGAATATGATAAACCATACAGTGACGTCATCACCTGGCCATGTTACTGCCCAAAGCTTTTTAGGTGGTAGGGGTGTCGATCAGTTGATGCATATATATGGCGGGACTGCGGACCAGGGCTTTTACAGCTTGCTGGCCTGTGGTTGGCGGTCTCTTCATGCATTATATTATATTACATGAAATTCTGGTGGTATGCACCGGGAGTGTGGCCAGGCTAGGCGGCGTGGCTGCTCTACGGGTCAAGGGTTGGTTTGATGCCGGCGCGTGACCCGTTGGGTGGCGCAGCGCGGCCGGTTGGGATGTATCTCTTGCATGAGGGGAGCTGAATGTAACAATGTTTTTAAGTGTTCTTATTTTTTAAGTTTATCTTGTGTGCACACGAAGTCATTGTCATATCATTACGACTTCCAATTTATCTGTATTTTACTTTCTCCATTTGGTTAAATAAACTATTATTATTATTATTATTATTATTATTATTATTATTATTATTATTATTATTATTATTATTATTATCATTATTATTATTATAATAATTGTTATATGCATATACACTTTCATATGTGAAGTATGTTAATTTGGTGAAATTATAATTATATTGGTTTATATATGTGTGTTATTATTTTCCCTTATATGTACATACTTAGCCATTGTATAATGTGATTTGATTTCGATGTACGAGCTATATGTACTTTACTTTCTCCCTTCGTGGAGGTTGAATAAACTTTTATTATTATTATTATTATTATTATTATTATTATTATTATTATTATTATTATTATAATATATATATATATATATATATATATATATATATATATATATATATATATATATATATATATATATGTATATATATGCATATACATATATATATAATTGTTTTGAAGCCACGATACTACTACGGTCGGTTGAATAAGGCCACATTCCTGAGGGGATTAAAAATTAAAGGGCCATATTCCAGAGGGGATTATGACACCCACCTCACCTGAAAATAGAGCAGGGGGGAATTCCACAGGATCTAAATATAGAGCACCTGTGACAGCATCATACTGACTAGGGCAACAGGTGTTCCTTACATAATAGGATCAACATTATACTGACAAGGTCAACAGGTGATTAATATCCAGTGTAATCCGGAAAATTGTATAACAAGGATTAGTCCACCCCCGCTTCCATAGATTGGGGGAAAACCCAATCTGATAAGGGTCAACAGGTTTAAGTAGACACAAATGTTCATTACATTACAGGGATTATAGTGTCATATGAATCTATAAATAGAATATTGGATTTTGATAATCTGATAAGGTCGTTCATAAATACCAACTTTCTCATGGGAACCATATCATTTATGCATTCCATAATGGGGATTATATTTATCACAATAGGACATGTATGATAAGAGGATTAGGCATCACCACTGTCCAAACAGTTGCACCCCATACTTATCAACATATCACGCAATACAAAATTTAATCACTTGCAGGTGTTCAGGATTAAGTGGATGCATTTTCGAAGATTCTAGAAATTAAAATCAAGTTTGAACTTGTCAATTTTATAAGGTGACGTGTGCAAAGTTTCAGAGCCCCAAACCCTATAAGTAGCTAGGTGGCTTCACTTCACTTTTCCTCACACTTCAAGACTACATCCAGCTAACTCATCAAAGTTCTCAGAAAAGCCGACCATTGAATTACACGGTGAGTACATGGTTTTCAACTTAAATTCTGTTTGTAGTTACAGTGTCAATGTCAGGGAGTTGTAGGTCTAACCATCACCGTGCTTGACCCAGGGTTTGACCGACAACCACACAGGGGCCTGCGGCCTCAATGGCAAGGTCAGCCCCGGCCGGGTGGAGGTCAGGCCGGAGATGCACCTATGTCACCTATGAGCGGTGTCCGTCACCCCCACCCCCCCCGGGCCATCACCGCAACCAATAAACATGTGGGTCCTACCGAAATTATTCTAAATTATTATCCAAATCTCGCAATAAGTATAGGGCTACTAAGAATATACTTGTAAGGAGACGAGCAACATTTGAAATACAGGTACTTGCGTTGAGCCTGATCCAGGTGTTGAGGGGCAGAGTTTGTATACAAATTTACATGTGCAACAAGATAACATGCGTGTATGTGGCATTGCCATTGACATTGTCATGGGGAATCTAACGTTTAAAATAGGTCACCACCAAACTATACAAAATTCATGTGTTAACAAAGCAAGCCAAGGTGTCAGATCACAGTGATAATATTACTAAAACAAGGATAAAAAGTAATCGCCAGCACTTAAAAGTTCACCGATCGGGTGATCGTGTATGCATGCTCAGTATCGTGGACGGACAGGTAAACAAACGAACGATATACCTGTCTGTGTTCGACTAGCGTTTTGTGAAATATACATATATTCACCTGAAATTTTCAAGGAAGACTGACAATTAGTGTCGCTACTTACTTGTAAAATTTGGTTACGATCTGAGCATGTGATCAAGAGTAGTAATCCTCAAAACATGTGCTTACCATAAGGCCGGTAGCCAGTGATAAACAAAGGACCGTTTCAACAGCACATAACAGCACACAACAGCACACAGATCAGTGTGCTGTTATGTGCTGTTCTCTGTGCTGTTTTTGTGTGCTGTTGTGCTGTTCTCTGTGCAGTTGTGTGCTGTTCTGTGTGATAATAATATGTAATACTTACAGAAAAAGTATGAAAGCGACTGGAAATACTTGCTACTGAAAGATCTGTAACTGTTCAATAAATGAATAAATGAAGTTTTAAACTTGTTAATGTAGGCTGATTGTTTTTTTCTACATTTACTTGTTTTCTTCCTTAACTCTGTCATTACTGTAAGAAACTTTATTCACACCAAGTCTTTTATTTGAATCACTACAATTAAATGATATTAAATTCCTGATGCAAAGCTCTTTCAATCAAACACAAACGCGGCCAGCCTTAAGATAATAGACTTAAGACAAATTTTACTTCTTGTTAACTGATATTCTTGCCGTAATCTGCATGCATTGTGTCGGAAGTGCGCCAAGAATAGCTGTTGACTCAGCCTTAACTTGGCATTGAAAGAGTTAATTAGGCATGATCATGTCATAATAATGTTGATTACCGGTTAAATATATATTAGCAGGTAAAGGTCACACATACATATTTTCAGGAATTATTTTTCATTGACTGATATTTTCTTTGATATTTTTCTGTGAATTGAATCAGATATATAGCGAAATTTGATTTATGGAGCCCAGTTTAGTGAAGTTTGCATCCCTGAAAATCCAAATGATCCTCATGAAAATGCAGTCATAAATGCCAGGAAAACGCATCTGAGCATCTAGTTTTGAACATTTTCCGGGGACACCACCACCCCCCCCCCGCTCCCCAAGCTTCGTGCCGAAATTCGGGCACGTCGCTGACACCCCCCCCCCCCACCCATTGGAAAACATCCTGGATTCGTCCGTGCTAGCAAACGTCCATATTTTTTACTGTTAATAATAAAAAATATATATTCGATTAGCAATGTTGAAAACTCTTGGTAGCTAATAAAATGCTTTGAGTATTCCGTATAAATTAGCTAGAACTCGGTATATTTTGTGTCATAAACTTGGGTCTTTTTGGCAGGGTGTCTAGGGTAGGAACATTAGATTTTAAGTGACAAAATAAGCCTAGGAACAACCTCCAAATGGAGCCTGGTTTTGTCATTACCTGTGGGATTCCAAGGGATTTGTCCCCTGGACCCTGAAATGATTTCTTTTTGGAACTTCTGTGAACACATAACTCTCAAATGGACCAGACATATTTAAGGCTTCAAAAATGCTTGTCTCGATGCTATGTTTCTCACACAATGGTAGCTAAAATATATGAATCCATGGGTTTCAGTATCAACAAAAGTACTGTGACATAGGGTGGAAAAAATAATGTACTGTTGTGGGCAACTGAAAAAAAATGTATGTTTTCTTAAATGCATACCCCCCCCCCCCTTACGATTCTAATGGTTCTCCCGTTAGTTACTTTATAAAAGTAGATGTAAATCATAATGAATTAATATCCAAAACAAGGATAGATATTTTTTTTGAAGCACGTGTACGTGTGTTTATATCTTTTATGATATAACCGGTTAACAGCAACATTTCACCGATTTGTCATTTTTCCGCCACCTTCACCTTGACCTTGTAGTGACCATGATGGAGACACTGGGCAATCCCACTGCAGCTCGAAAGTTCAGTTTTGCTACAAAATATCAAATTTGTATAGCAGCGTGTGCATATAAAAAAGACTTAGGCCTACAGCCAGCAATAAAAACATGGTTGCATCTTCCCTCAGGACATCGTGATGGAAACTACTGTGTACACTTTGCGCCTACATAGCTCGTCTAGGGGCTCTACTCAGAACTCTACTTACTGACACGGTCTCTAGCCCGCCGTTAGGGATTAAAACTGTGCTTGTACACACTGCAGTCTGAATTTATTCGGCAAGGCAAAGGCTTGGATTTTCAGGAAACGAAGCCAACATCGTAGCTGCTCCCTGCTCAAACATTTCAAGATGATCTTCTCGATTCAGGAAAACCCTTTCACGGCGAATTAAGTTGTAATTTCGGTGCTGCACAAGATTTAAGATAGACGCTATTTTGTCTTTCTAAGACTGCTCAGACCCTTGCTTACATTTTCATCTTACCTTAAGACGAATCTTGCACTTAGATTTCTGATGAATACGGCTTACACCTGACATAAAGTTTTATGCTTAGAATAAGTCAAATCTTGTGCTTAGTAAGTTTTGTGAATCTCTCACTGGAACTGCAGGCATGCTGGAGGGTGACTGAAAGGTAGATTTGAACAATATGAATTCAGAATCGTCATGAGTAGCTTCCCCAGTTTGGGCAGCTGTCAGAACTCCGGTAAACCGGGGCAACAAGTCCACATTGATGCGATGAGTGCGGAAAGGTGCGTGTCCCTCCAGTATTGGGACAATTGATGCTTTGAACATATACCATGGATCATTTGGATTATCAGAAGTTTCACCCATAGACCAGGAAGCCTCTCCAGTGTTACTTTTGCGCTTCACTTTACTGGATGAAAAGGAGCAAAATGCCATTGAATATTGACAAAACTGAATCCAAACTGATTGAAACTAGAAAGAATATTACTTAACCGGCACAAGCGACAAGATTCCTTGGGGGTGTGTACACACTCCAATCTCAGCTCGCACCCCCCCCCCCCCCCCATCATGAGGCTTCAATATATATATATATATATATATATATATATATATATATATATATATATATATATATATATATATATATATGGGGGGGTATGCATATGTATATGGCAAAGGCGATTTGATTAAAAAGGAATTCGGCAATTTCAAAACATGTTGCTGCAGACCCTTTTTAATGCAATCTTTTACCCACGTGGATTTTGTTGTGGTATCAGGGGAGACCCGTGGTATTCATCTGATGCGGAATACATCACTTTGTTGTAAAAGCGAGCATCACGTATAAATCTTCGGTACGGCATTTTAGATTTTCTTTTATGGAGTGTAGTAGGCGGTTAAATATATATATATATATATATATATATATATATATATATATATATATATATATATATATATATATATATATATATATATATATATATATATATCAAATTCGTCAGACGAATTTGATTGTAATATTGGCACCAGGCAAGGTTGTCAAGTTAGTCCTTTTCTCTTTGTAATGTTTATTAATAGCCTAATAGAACAATTCAAAGACAATGGTTGTCAAGGTATATTTATAAATAATGAATTTCCAAATGTGTGTATTTTGTTATATGCTGATGACATATCCTGTGTATCAGATACGGTCAGGAGATTACAAGAACAGATTAATCAATTATCCAAATTTTGTGATAAATGGGGTATGAAAGTAAATTTAGATAAATCAAAGATCATTGTATTTAGAAATGGAGGTCCATTAAAGACAGCAGAAAGGTGGACCTACAATGGTGTTCCATTGGAAGTAGTGTCCTATTACAAATATTTAGGTTTGATATTTACGCCTAAGTTAGTGTGGACCAAAGCAACCAAAACTATTGCAGATCAAGCTAAGAAATCTATTTTTATGTTTCAGAAAGCTAGAGGTTGTAATTTTGCATCAGTGGAGGTAGCATTAAAAATATTTGATAAAATGATCACACCAGTCTTGCTTTATGGTAGTGAAATATGGGGTTTTAAGTTATCACCTCAAATAGAGAGTGTTCAAATTAAATTTTGTAAGAAACTGTTGATGGTTGGGTCTAATACATCAAATGATGCTGTTTTAGGTGAATGTGGCAGATATCCACTATCTGTCTTATATATGACCCGGTGCATTAAATACTGGTTAAAACTGCAATATATGGATGATGATCGTCTCCCTAAAAATTGTTATAATATGTTACGGAAATTGACAGAAGCTGGGAGAAACACCTGGTGTTCTGAAATTAAGAAATTACTTTTTAGATATGGTTTTGGAATTGTATGGTTCGAGCATGGTGTCGCAGATGTAGTATTATTTTTGAGTCAATTTAAGCAAAGGATAAAAGACTGTTGTGAACAGGAATGGAGAATACGTATTAATGATTCGAGTAAGTTAGACACATATGCATTATTTAAAAGTATGTTGGATGTTGAAAAATATTTGACAAGTGTATACTATAGACCACATAGAATGGCCTTAACAAGATTACGTTGTTCATCACATTGTCTTAATATCGAACAGGGCAGGAGAGAAGGTTTAGACAGAAGTGATAGACTTTGTAAATGGTGTTTAATTAATGAAGGTAAATCTTGTATAGAAAATGAGTTTCATTTTGTAACTGAATGTAAATTATATGAACAAATGAGGAGTTCTTTATTACCAGTTTATATAACTACTAAATGTCAAGATAGTTTCATCAGACTTATGAGATCAACCAATGCACGGGAACAGTGTTATTTTGCTGAATATATTTGTGAAGCATTTAAAAAAAGGGACAAATTTTTGTCACCCTCAGAGTAAATTTGCATATTGCTGTAATCTCTGAATTATTGTACTATGGGCCGGAGGCCTTGGATACTGAATAAACCATTATATATATATATATATATATATATATATATATTGTTTTTTTTTTGTTTTTTTTTTTTTTGTTTTTTTTGTTTTTGTTTTTTTTTTTTTTTTTCTTTTTGTTTTGTTTTTTTCAATGTGTCGAGTGAGTTCTGAAATACATTTTAATATTCTTTCACAACGACATACTAAGGTACAAAAGCGGTCTGTCGTATCAGTTTGACTACAACCGCTACAAGGCTGACAAATTATGAACCCACTTTCAGGTATGATGGTCAAAGCCTCTGAAATTCCCTTCTTTACAGGTCTTTGCACAACGAAATCCGTGGTATCTTTTAAAGTACAAAAATGTTAAAGATATTTTCAGAATTTGAATGAAGCGCATTATACGTGGACAATTTAGAAATTAATTCATCAGATGCATCTATGCTTTTACTGTCCTTTCTATATCCTTCATATCTTTTGTATATTTCTCTCCCACGGCAGGGCCATGGCGAGGTCATGCAAAGGGGTATCCGCCAATCATGTATTACCCAGGATAAATAAAGGATCTCACTCTATCGCCATGTAAATTCGAAGAGTATGGACCTTTGTCGAAAATGGCCATAAAACAGTGATATGAACATATTACGGCACATTTGTTTCGGTTGCTCATTATCACAAGTTTATATGTTCGTGAATTTCGCCAGCTTGGTCCTGCGTATCGCTTATATTATCAACTATTTGAAGCGGTGTTTGAAATTACAGGAAGAATATTCATTAGTATTTTTTACGCTTTTTGGTTGTGGAACTCCCACGTCGTATAGATCACCCTTCTCTGATTCTCGCCAGCTAGAGTTGATGTTTTTTGATTAAGTCACACGTTGCTTCATTGTGTTGCTTTTGTTTACTAAAATCATAATTGGTAGGTAAAATCATTACAAAGAGTATATAACATGCCATGGTGTTGGCAAGGGAAACACAAAACACAACATTGATTGAATTAATTTCAACACCTGATATAAGCTACAAGAATGGAACTACAATGGGATCATATATCCCGGAACAAAAACAGGCACATCATTAACTTGCACCACAAATAATGGAAACGCAACAAGTAAATACAGCATTAATTCACAAAATCAATTGTTAAGTTATTGCAGACTTCAGAAATACGTTATCCCATATCATCAAAAAGGTATCGTGTAACAGATGTATGAACATAAACATCGATGATACTTTCTGAGTTTAAGTCGGTACACTATTCTAAATCTAAGATCGGTGATAGGTAATTTGCCGGTGTTGGTGCTGCACGTGCGGCTGTTGTCTGCTATTATTGTTATGGACATTTATGGTGCCATTACAAACACTTCTTATGACATTTGGAACCCCAAAGCGTTCTTTGTTCTCTCAGAGATTGAATGTGCCACAAAGCCATGCGATTGCAAGAAAATGGAAACTTAAATGAAGACATGGAAAATGTGAAAACTTATTTAATGCCCAATAAGTTAAGTTTTAATATTCCAAACCCCTTTCCCATCGGCTCCCGGCAACATTTGTCAACGTTCAATAAAACCAGCGTAAAAATAGGCGATTCTGCACTGGGAAAGTCCATTCCGCTAAATACCTAGGGTTATATATTGACGAGCATCTAAAATTGTATTTGTGTCTTTATGTCCAGAAGCACGTCCTAGTAGTTATTACCCTATTCCACCGTCCGAATTCTTTACTCTCCATATGCTCACCTTTCCCTGGCTAACCTATATACATATAGAAGTACTATTGCCCATATTGCACACGTTCCTCTTTAAAACTTAGGCTGTATTAGCCCAAATAAATTAAAGGGTCTTCAGCGAGTAACTACTCCGAACATGTTTTGGAGCATTTACCCTCACATGACTCTCTCTCTCTCTCTGAGTAGCGGCCCCTTGTCTAAAGTAATTATTCAGCAAAGACAACCGACATAATAATGAATGAATATGAACGTGGCAAATGATGAATTAGCTAAATACATTCAATTTTGCTCATAAATGCAGAGCTTCTTTATGAAAGAAGAATACTCTCAAACAATAATTACTAAATTTGATAGTACAGGTTTAGATAAGAACCATTTGACTGACCCCTGAACAAGTATGTACCCTTTCTAGCTGGATAGCTTATCCGAGTTAAATCACCTGCCAGTGTATATCTGAAATAGAGATAAACTGGGACATTTTGTTTTCCATCCCAGTGATTTTAAGATACAAAGTTGCAGCTGGACCACCTGTACAAACTGAGGGAAATCCTATCAAGAACTGCAACAATGGACATCCTGCACCAGAAATGTGAACCAAACTTCATGATGATAGCTCCTCCTCGCTTTGAAAATCTCCTAACAATGAAGCTCTATTTCACTGCCAACACTGAGTCAATGTTTCAACGTAACGTTTTAATTGAGTAAATGTGCATTTACGCTATAAAAGTCATTTGAGTGAAAGTCATTAGCATTTCTGCTAAAAACATGTTCTAAAAAGAATTTTCCTTAACACCATATAAGGTACTATTAGGTAAACTTGTAACTGCCATAGGCCGCTACTTGCTACCGATAGCCCGGGTGTGGGGGTAGGGGGTGGGGGTGGTTAACCTGACAGAAAACGGCTAAGCCTAAAATGTCTGAAAGTGAATATTAAAACAGAAAGATGCCAAAAGATGAAATTAAGTAGCAAAAGAGACAGGTCTAAAGACCGTAAAATCATTGTAACCAAACTGTCTAATAATCTTTGGATATTAACAGCAAAATTTATAGGGCAAGCCAGAAAAGAATGGAAGTCATGTGTATTTAAGTCAAGAGAATGAAATAAAAATATAGTATTTATTAACCAGATATCAAGTACAATTTGGCAAGCTTTGAACAGTAGTAGGCCACTGCTTGCTACCAATAGCCCCTGGGGGTTTAACCTAACAGAAAACCAGCTAGCCTAAATTGGCCCAAAGGTGAACAGAATGATGCCAAAAGATAAAATTAAGTAGCAAAACAGGCAAGTCTAAAATCTCCAAAATTATTGAAGCCAAACTTTCTAACCATCTCTCGATATTGACAGCAAAATTTATAAAAAAAAAAATGATCAAAGGTACATCTTTGAATCCTCTTGACTCAAGTTTATTGTAAATAAATTTGGTTCTACATGCAAAGTTCTGAAATTAAGAACAATTACGACAAAATATCAAAATCTGTGACAAAAACGTGTTATAACCAATGCTTTTCGAAATATTACTATCCGGGAAAGGATAGTTAACTACTTCAAAGTTAATCTCATCTATTTTGTGATAGACTTTAATACAAAACCTGTCATTAGAGACCTGAATACCCAAGTCCACAAACACATCTCTTTCCTTGCCTATCTTTATATAGTAGGAATCAAATGCATCCCATGTATCCTAAAAAAAATACTGTCAATGTGCAACTTGGGACATAACCAAAATTTTGTACCTTTTTTCACCACTTCTTTTAAACCTGAATTTTGTAGTGCATCGAAATTAGCTGTGTATACATGTTTATTGTAGCCATCACCAAAATTAGAATATTTACTGTTAGAAAGACAGTCACATTTTTGATTTGCTGCAATATCCTTAAGAGTAATGGAAACCAGAATTTTCTCGTGATTCATTATACTTTGTCCATTATTGTTGCCATATTTATAAGAAATAATGGGAGGCTCTTTTATTTTGCATTCATTGGTAATCATGAAAGGAACAAATTTCAATTTGAAAAGGGACTCTATGTTCAGTGAATCAATATTGTTTTTAATTGAAAGGAATGCTGCAAAAATTTGATCTATGTACTTCTTATTAGAATCTGGTTTATGAATAGTTGTTGTGTAAGCATACACAATTTTACCAAAAAATTGCGGAAATGTGAGCTCTGAATCAGTAAGACCAAAATATTGGATCTTGTTATGTAGTGAAAATGATAGTGCTTTAAGAGCTATATTTAATTGGTCAATGCCATCGGAGAAAGCCTGTAGTAGATTTTGGACAAGGTCCTTTGTATCCACGCTCCTACATTTACTGTTTCCCGTGATTTTCTTTGTCCATGACTTCTTCTTCTTTAAACACCAGCCCGATGACTATGTAAAGGTCTGTGACTGCTATCAAGAGTTGCAAAGTCCAAATTCCTTACATCACCGAAGCCTAAAAATAAATCTGTCATTGAGTCCAAAAGGAAAATGTGAATCCAGTGTTTTGATCCAAAAACCTTCCATTTGTAATGATTTCCTTGTGTTAACATAACTTAATCTAACAAATTCGGCTCTATGTAAGCAATAATTTGTATCCGGGAATCCAATGTGAATGTTCTTCAGAATTGAAATGGTTACACAAACAAGTGTTTAATTTGTAATTTTAATTGTTGTTTTATGACCACTAAATCTCTTTGTAACTGATCGAGTAGTTAGGCCCACATATTGTAATCTACATTTGATATAGGATTTTAAATGAATGACGTCGGAAGATTCACAAGACAATACCAAAATGTGCAATCAAGGGTTTAATTTGAATTTTTTGTTGGTAACGGCACTGTGAAATTCTTTGTTCTTCATAACATTTGACTTGCAGTATAGACAGTTACAATTTCCGTCAGAATATATTCCAAAATCCGCACTTGAGGATAGCGCTAAACTGTTTTTACTGTTTTCTCACTGTTCTTGATTGTTTTTGGTTTTATACGTTATTTTGGAAGCCGATCTTGTCATTTTTCTATAATCATGTCCCTACACATTTTCCTGGTTCTTCATTATTAAGTCCACCAAGTAACCAAATTAACAATAACAATAACTAAAACAAGTCCAAAATGGGTGCTAGACTAAAGACGTTACCTGGAATTCCAGTATGATTTGAAAATCATAGATCGGGGACCAGCCTGTACAGAACAATCTACCAAGCATCAATGGTTCAAAGCGAACAGAATTGTATTTGTGTCTTTATTTCCAGAGCTACTTCCTCGTAGTCATTCACCTATTCTGCAGCACGAACTCTCTACATTGCTTAAGCTAACTTGTCCCTGTCTAATCTATAAACATACGTAAGGACTATGGTCCATATTGCACACGTTCCTCTGTAAAATTTTGACATAGGCTGCATTAGCCCAAACAAATTAAAGGGTCTTCAACGAATAACTACTCAGAACATGTTACATTCACACCAGCAACTATTTAAAGGAAAATAAATACTTTTGGCAAAGTCGACCTGCTCAAACGATCACGCACAATTGTTGCCACGGAGACATTTTCCCAATTGTGGAACTCCGTTGTTCTTGCCCTTTTTTGTTTACACTGATGTTATGTAAGGGGCCTGCTCAGATCAAAACATAGATCCGTTGCAAATAATACAAAACAGGGCAGCCTATAGTTTTACGGCTTTGCGACCTTGAGCCCACATAAACGACATGTTTTCAAAACTTCGAGGCTATCTTAAAAAAAAAAAAGACAAATTATGCACAAAGGCACTCTCTATTCATAAAGCAGTAAACGGAGATACACCCTCCGAAACGCACAAGGCATATTCATAAAAAGAAAGAGTATCCATTCTTGTGAAACAAGAGCATATGATAAAGTACATGTGGTAAGACACAAAACAGGAATTATACTAAGAGTTTTGAAGTTTCCGGTGCCCTGGAGGACAGCAAATTATCACATAATATTAACTGGAGGACCAGTTTTACAAATAAAAATAAATCTATACAATTACCTGTGTTCTCGGGCACAGTTTTAATACAAGAATTGACATCTAATATACATTTTAACCTTGTACTGGACATGTCATTTTAAAGTGTTAATATTTGTATTTCAGACAGGCATTTTATATGATATTAACGGTTTACCTATTAATGTATGTATGTGAGGTGAAGCTCGGCCCACTATAAAAAATGCCAACTGAATGTGGTTGCTGAGGGTGAGTAATGTTTTATTGTATATTACTACTACTACTACTACTACTACTACTACTACTACTACTACTACTACTACTACTACTACTACTACTACTACTACTACTAGTAGTAGTAGTAGTAGTAGTAGTAGTAGTAGTAGTAGTAGTAGTAGTAGTAGTAGTAGTAGTAGTAGTTGTTGTTGTCGCAGTATGCATATGTGATCCCGTTAGACAAAGTTTGGGTCATAAGACCAAAGATATTTTTGGTTTGGTGACTTTAACGACCTTATGGTGATTTATTATAGAAAATATTATTGTTGTGTGTGCGTGTGTGTGTGATTTAGCCATTACATCCAAAGAACATCTATATACATCTTCAATTTCATTTTTTATTTGCTAATATGTATTCTTTGATCAATCTTATGTTTAGAGGAACTTCCATTCGCACATTGCAATTCCATGGTGTGACAACAATGCGCAATTAAAGGTTGTTACATAAATTGTACAAGTGTACAAGTGTTTTCTTACAACCAAAAATGTTTATTTTTCGGATCGTGAAATTGCAGTGGTACATATTTCAAGCTGACGCCAATCAACAATACCCAATATGATTTCTTATTTTGTTTGCCATTTATTTTCCTCACACAATTTTAATAAAATGTATCATGAAAAGCTCAGAAGATCAGGGCCACAGGTCTCAGTTGCTTATTTTATCTCAAAACATGAACACCTGAAAGATAAATGATTCGTCGATCGACACCAAATGTTGATCATCAATACTCGATAACCGATCTCTCTCTCTCTCTCTCTCTCTCTCTCTCTCTCTCTCTCTCTCTCTCTCTCTCTCTCTCTCTCTCTTTCTCTCTCTCTCTCTTTCTCTCTCTCTATTTATCTGTCTATCTATCTATCTGTCTGTCTGTCTATCTACCCATCGATCCATCCATCTATCTATATGTGTGTGTATGTTTAAATATGCGTATGTGTACACATACACGCATATATATATATATATATATATATATATATATACATGCATATATACATGTATATATACATATATATACATATATATATATATACATATATATATACATATATATATATATATATATATATATATATATATATATATATATATATATACATACATACATACATACATACATACATACATATATCTACAACTGGAGACAAAAGTCTCACTTAAATTTGGGGCGATGCATGGTTCCAATATTATGTTGTAGGTTGGTCTTTTGGATTTCTCTGAGTATTGTTAAATATTTGTGACATGAGGAATTGATCAACACCAATATGCTAATACTCTTAATAGAAGTTCGTGATTTATGCTGCTTGATACATTTTCATGTATTTGCTTTGCACTTAAATGTTGACAGCATTGCAGGCGATTGACTCATATTTTTGAAGTAGTTGTTTTGTTTCTGTCTTTGATTAATTTCAGATATTTGAACTGCTGTTTGTGCATAAACGTATCGAGGCAAGGGATTTCCAAATATGAGTACAGCAGCTTATTTCGTTAATGGGCATAGAATTAAAAAAAATTAAGAAAAAAAGTGGCTTTTATTTGGATTACAATTACCCCCCTTTGATTTACATAACAAGATCTGATCATCATTTAGGTGTTTCTCAACTCATAGAGGTGACAGGCAAATGCGGACGCTGTATTTGAATATGAGGTATTCCACTACAGGCGAGTGGTGCATTTACTTATTTTTATCTATTAATTTATTTGTTTGCTTGTTTGTTTGTTTACATCAACATTATCACTATTACTACTATTTTTACCACTACTACAGCCACCGCTACTACTACCACCACTACTACTGCTACATGTACCACTACTATACGATGGAATAGTATCATAAACTAAACCCTTCACATCGAATACATAGCAGATCTTCTGCTGCACTGATACTTCACGCAATTCATAGATTGTGTATACACAGGGGCTGTTGAAGTGACAATTCTAACAGTCGTCACCAAACACCAAAGATGGTAATGCTTAGAGTTACTTTGACCTAGGCATCTTTCACAGACGAGAATTAATTCTTGTCAACCGGAAGCTTTTTGTCTACTACAGCAGACACATTTCATCTCTCCATACACACTCCTAATTTTCCTGTTTGTGCGCTCATGCTGGGCCTGTGTATGTACGTCTGAGGCTCATGTTTATGACTGGGCTACATTCATAAGTGTTTGATGGGTCAATTTGCCCCAGAGGATCCCCCTAGATCGCTATACATTTCTGATGCGCTCTCGCCCGACGAGCGCCCACATCATTGAACGCAATAGCGAGTCAGGGGAATGTTTTGGAGGCAACGGGTGAATGGCATGTGAAGATGAAGAAGGTATCCAGACCGGCAGACATACAAAGAACCTGGCACAAGCATGGGTGCCACCAAACCTCACTAATATCAATTCAGAAATTAAGCTGTTTCAAACATAACTGAGCTTCCTGATTAACTGCTGAAATATTTGCATCTGTGAAATCATTGTACGTACCATTCCCACTTTATATTTTCACTATGTCGCGAAATTACGCCTCGGCGCAAGTGTTTCTTATTGCATTTTACTTGACATGAAATAAAAGTTATTATGTAATATCTATGTGGCCGTTAGTCTTATGCTTTTGCGTATGTACTAGTAACGGATGCGTGCTGTTGATCCGGCTACAGCTGGAATTCTATATTGTACTTGCATTCTCACAGTTTCCTTATCTTGATTCTTTTCTCCACAAGCCAGGTACATAGATAACCAACTGAACAGGTCACCAACCCCAATCATCAGCAGCTTGGCTTGTCTCGAAGGGATTGTTTGCCAACTGCCTTACTCAATGAACAGGGGAGCAAGGCTTACACACTGAGTATCTCTTGTCTAAACATTGAATGACCGAGGAATCAATGTTGACATGTAGCTAGGGACATGTTGATTCGAGATAAGTACAACATGAAGTACATGTACATATATAAGCGTTGGGCGTAGATTTTTATTTATGATTGTGATAATTATCACATGGTGGCACGTGCATGGAACTTATAAATTTTGGGGGCTGACACAGCCTATGTCATAATTTTACAGAGGGATGTGTGCAATATGGACCATAGTACCTCCATATGTTATATGTTACACAGGGACAGGTAAGCTTATGGGGAGTAAAGAGTATGGACTGCGGAATAGGGTAATGACTACTAGGAAGTGGTTCTGGACAAAAACACACAAGTACAATTATGTATACATTTATTCGGAAGCTATGTTATTCACGTTTTACCAAATTGTAAACACTCACTCTTTGTGTAATATCTTATATTTTCTCGGTAACTTGTAAAATGTGCTCACGTTCATCTCTTTAATCGTAGTTATGAACATATTAGCACACAGAACAGTTTCTCTCTCTCTCTCTCTCTCTCTCTCTCTCTCTCTCTCTCTCTCTCTCTCTCTCTCTCTCTCTCTCTCTCTCTCTCCCGCCCCCTTTGGTACCAAGGACGGCAGTAACATCGAAAAAATGTCCCAACGCATGTCTATACTTGGGGTGATGAGGGAGCCCCTCCACTTGTTATTTAACAACAGGTAAATGGCAAAATGACATGTAACATCCCAATATTATGCACACCTTATCAAATTCAAATTTACCATGAACTCATTTACCTTACGTATTGTGATATGTGGGTCGTTCTTCGAGAAACTGCAAAGTTGATACTAAAAATTACACTTTGTAGTAAGACACGAACACTTAGCGTTTTAATAAACAAGTCTTTAATACCTAAATGATAACACAATTAGCAAAAAAGAGCGTAACTTTATTAAAGAAATAAAAAGTCGTGTGCACATCTTTAGTCAAGGCAAAATTATCGGTGTTACCGTACGTTAGTGAATCATAGGCGAAACAAACTTAAATAAATATAAAATAAAAAAAATACGGTGTGTGATAGAATATGTGTGCAAATAACTTGGCCTATTTTCAGGTTTCTGTTAAAAGCAAGAATTGCGTGCAGATGCCAAAGTATCACCGTACTCACTACCTGAATTTCTGTGGGGAGGAGGCTTTGTGTATTACATCTTGTTAACTTCAATCAATATATTTGTTAAATGATGTTACCATACCCTTCGCTCACTCAAATCCGTGACTAAATTAAAGCAACTCACGCAGCTTTAACTATAAAGAAAAAAAATTACTAAAGGACATATAATACCACTGACATGAACATCTGACAACACTGACAACTGCACAAATCTCAGCAGTATTATATGACTTAACCCTGTATAAAACACAAGTCCAAAGTTCACCTGTGGTCATAATGCAATAATCAAAGCTAGACATTTTAAAATCGAAATTCCTGATATCTTCTGTCCCACTTCTAAATTGTAAATCCACTTACTGGCACAGTATAACAGAACCACCACTGACATAGTAAAAAAACAAAACAAAACAAAACAAAACAAAACAAAAAGCAAAAAAACACCCACACATTTCTGACATAACACAACAAACGCTACTTAATTTCAGTTATTTTCTTTCATAAATAACAAACTAAAGTGTCGAACGTTTCATGCATAGGGCATCCATTTATAGAGGTGAATATATATTCGTTAATTTAAAAATACTTTCTGTTTTCCTAACTATTGTGGTTGGCAGAATTTGACAGAAACACCACTGACATAAGCAACACTGACCGTAATGTGAGGCCATTACGTGTCAATAACTTAGTCAAAAATTAATCCAAGTTGAAAACCGTCCAAGTATTGACATGCCTTTCAACATGAATATCCCCAGATAGAGCAGCAAGACTGGGATAGCCAATAAGTAAAACACTATTCATTGAATATCTCAGGAATATGAGATGTCATATGGGCAGCGCAAAATAACTCTCATGAAGAATAGAAGTGGACAAAAATTGTCATCAATGTTAGAGAAACTGCAACGGAAATCCGAGGAAACAAGAACCATGCATCCTAGATAAAAAGACCCTCTAGTCATCAAACAAGGAAAGTCGAAGCCTGGTAGTTCAAGGCAGATGTACAATCAACTTTATGATATTTTTTCCATCAAATATAAAGAGATACTTAACCAACCCAAATCTACAATGAAGAATAACATTTGAACACTATCAGATGATATTCCAAGAGCAAAGTCCTTTTCTGTATCATTCACTGAAAAAAAAATGCATAGTTCTAAAGCATTATAGCAAATTGATTTGTGAAAGGAACAAATCATTTTCATAAGATTTGAAATTTAGAAGAAAAATTAGGCTTCACTGGCCTTTATGTAAAAACGGGTCATCAGTGAGGAACCAGCGAAAGACTTTATTATTATTATTATTATTATTATTATTATTATTATTATTATTATTGTTGTTGTTGTTGTTGTTGTTGTTGTTGTTGTTGTTGTTGTTATTATTATTATTATTATTATTATTATTATTATTATTATTATTTAAATTAATGACGACAGTGAAAAGCACTGAATTCGGTGCTAACCGTAGCAATGGCCATAACCCTGGCATACAGTCACCATTAGCTGACCCAAGTGGAACATACAATCTACTTGTGTGTAATTTGCAATTCTAAACCCAAGGTCATCAAGTTTGTCTTACAATTTTAACGTAAAATTGCTATTGTCATTGTTTATTATTATGTCTAGAAACCAAAATTCCATGTCATTTTTTAATTTCTTTCATTTCAAATCATCACCGTTTATTTGTAAAATATACTATTAGAAGTGTACATTATTGAGGCCTTTCAGGTCATCAGTATATCTAAATGTCAACAATGAACATTTATCATGAAATTATTTTTATTTTGCCAGGTTTACTAAAACAGTATACTCATAATACTATATATATATATGTATATATATATATATATATATATATATATATATATATATATATATATGTATATATATATATATGTGTGTGTGTATATATATATATATATATATATATATATATATATATATGTATATATATATATATATATATATATATGTGTGTGTGTGTGTGTGTGTGTGTGTGTGTGTAATAAACCAAAAAGTTCACCAACATAACAAACTCATCATATTCGACTGCAGACTGTCCATGCGTCACACCATTACCAAAATGTGTAACTGTATAAGGTATGACCATTGTCATAATTTTCCCCTTTATGTTTTTATATAAGGGTCTTGATAAATTCTTTGAGGTGGAAATCAGGGAAAGTTGTGCATTAAGTGGAGAAGTCCCAAAACGGAATATGGTACCTGATTATCTTTGCCATTCAACAGCTCCAACAAGAACTTCGAGTTAGATAAAATCGCAAAACAAAACTTTTTAATACCGGAAGATGCTTCAATGTGAACACAGCAACTAGACCAAACCTTTGCACCTTCTCCAAAAATTAAGATATCATAAGTTACAGTGCTTTAGCTAGATAATTATTAATGGTGTAAACAGTTTTTGCTGACAGTTTTGGTTTTGTTGGACAAAAAAAGTGCCCTTTTAAAATTATTGAATAAAAATGTTGTACTTTCATCCAGACGCAAAGTCTTAACTACATATGTCAGTATGCCCCTTGAACGCTAGAATCACACACTAATTATCCGTCTTAACATGCTATCTGCAAAAGAAAAAGGAATACATACATACATACATACATATATATGTATATATATATATATATATATATATATATATATATATATATATATATATATATATATATATATATATATATTTGTCTTCCGTTGTCTAAATATAACTATGCTACCCCAAGATGTAAGTATGAATAGAATAAAATATGATTCCTCAAATAGACATGTATGCTGATTGTGAAATACGTACTGAAGGTAAGGTATATTTGCTTGGTATCATTGAGGATGATCAGCCTTCAGGGGCAAAAAAGAAAAAGTTTGGAAGCCAAGAAGGGTGCATTGTGCTGCCTCATGCTCATTCCTACATTTACCTGGTTTGCTGTTTCACTGGCGTACTTAGTGCAGTATGCCGAATCCATAATGGAGGCGCTGGAATAGGCTGCGAGCAGCTATTAAACCTAATGCTCTCACGTTGCTTTTTTGCTTGATACACTTTTCTTATGACAACTCATTTTTCTAGTCTATTTTGTTGACGAATATGCAATGAGTCTAGAGATCACTCGTGATATTTGGTTACACCTAGCAGCTCTGGGAACTATGTGGATATCTTCATTTGTGTTAGTACCGAGAAAAGATTAGACACTAAGCGTGTGTATCAGCTCCAGTGGATTGTTATGCTCGGACTTCTGACAGGCAAGACCTGATCAACCTTCGGAAAAACAAAAGGGCCCTACCAAGAGGAAAAGCAGGTGTGCCAAAACAACATAATATACCAGTACAGATCACAACTCTAGACTGTTTACAAATACAAGAAGCAGACATGCCAGAGTGAAGAATACGTTGAGCTATATCTAACAACGTAAACCAAATCAAATAGACTTGAACCGACGAATGGAATTAAGTTTACAACACAACCAGCCAAAACATTGCTGTCCGGTTTACTCAATCGGTGTTTAGTTTTCAACACCCAAACAAGGATATTTTGCTCCACCAAGAATAAACTGAAGCAGTGAAAATATAATTTTTAATATTCGCTAGGTATAAGTGCAAACAGCAAATGTGTGACTAGGAGAGCAATGATGGTAAGTTGGTCTGAAGACCCACATTGCAGAAATTGGTCGACCACTATCATGGAAGCCACCAAGAAGTTACAGTCAACAAATTGGGACCTAACCAGCCTTTGTCACATAACGTATGACATGCATTTCACACATAATTTGATCCCCCTGAGCTTGCATCCATGGCGATACAGTTGTTACCGTTGTAAAAATGTAGATTTTATATCAGTCAAAGCATCATGTGGGTAGATTACGGATATAGTATTGAATTATTTGACTGATATTATCATTGCAATGTCTAAAGTAAAGCGTTAAATTATGCGTGTAATTCATCCCAGAGACATAGCTCAGCATAAGCGTGATTAACTCTGTGTACCAGAAAAAATAATCAAAGCAAAAATTAATAAATAAAAAGACGTTTTTTTCTGAGGTATTTTGCCTACAAACATCAGTAGCTAGATCTAGTTGTATGTAATTAAAATTAAAAGGATGTGATTTCAGTTTATGAAGGACATCCAACTTTTATTAGTCCATGAGTTTAAAGATTGAGTCAGTATGTGTGTTTTACAAAAAATTGTGTTTCATAGCCGAGAAAACCCTACTTTATCGGGGGATCCAAGCTAAGAGCCAATTAGCTGGATGACTCTTTAACAGTGAATTATATATTGCAAGAAGTGCATTAGTGGCCAAGCATTTTGCCAATTTCAGTATACCTCGACCCCCCCCCCCCCACTCCCACCTACAGATGCTAATACCTGAGTGTGTTGGTTCCAACTCATATGTGGCTTTGGAGCAAGGCCCAGAAAGTTTAACACCTTCACATGGTAAATATCTATATGCTGGATTTTATGAAAAAGCACATTATCTGCTGCAATGGTGTATGATTAATATTGTTAGAAATATTGGTGTAATATATATGCAGCAGGTGAGCAAGACTTCCAAGGCGTTTCTCTTGATGCTCTGTAAAATCAATCTACATCATACAAGTAAAAAAACCGTCTGATTTAACTTCTACACCAAAGGAAAAAAAATATATATAATAAAACAGTGCAACACTGTAACTTTATTTAGGTAATTGATCCTTCAACTCAACCGGCATGTACAGGTAGACAGCGATAGTATGTAATAAAATGCATATTACTTGTATTCTGCCGTGTTTGATACTTGGCTGTTTTTCATTGACCGAGGTATACGATACAACAAATATAGGTATTACAACATATGATACTACATTATGTCCCGTATAAGGGTACGTTTTCTAAAAAATGGATTTAAGCAGTCGTTTGGGGGGTACGTTTCACAAAAGAGGTTTATGGCCATATAGGGTACGTTTTCTAAAATTAGGTTTATGGCCTGTATAGGGGTACGATTTCTAAAATTAGGTTTATGCATATTATGATCCATATGGGGTCAGTTTTATCGATCCGTTGACAGATTGATATTGGTTGATTGAATTGATCTGATTGATTAAATGGAGATTGATGAATTTTCCCCACAAAGTGGGGGACTGTGTTTATTGTTTGACAGAATGATATTGAATTGATTGAATTGATTAAATGGATATGGATGGATTCTCCCCACGAAGTGGTGACTCTGTGTTTATTGTTTGACAGATTGATATTGATTGATTGAATTAATCTGATTGATTAAATGGATATGGATGGATTCTCCCCACGAAGTGGGGACTCTGTGATTATTGTTTGACAGATTGATATTTATTGATTGAATTGATCTGATTGATTAAATGGATATGGATGGGTTTCCCACGAAGCCGAGGCCTCGGTGATGATAGAGTTAGCGGGGTAGGTATAATAATTGATCTTTGATCTATTGGAAAATCCTGTCCATCCTCCCCAACAGGCCGAAGGCCTGGAATATATATATATATATATATATATATATATATATATATATATATATATATATTTATATATATTGAATCTCACTGTATTGATTTGTGATTGGAAACACCCTTAGATGCGAAGAGTTAGCTTTCTCATCTCTGTTCTAAGACACATAGCGAACATTGAGGGCTAGGTTCTCGTGTCAAAGAATGGAGTCACTGTTCCATTAATCTGTAAATCACACTTTCCCCTTATGTATTATAACAAAAGCCACTTACCCTGTGAACAGTTCAGAGAAGCCGAGGCCTCGGTGATGATAGAGTTAGCGGGGTAGGTATAATAATTGATCTTTGATCGATTGGAAAATCCTGTCCATCCTCCCCATCAGGCCAAAGGCCTGGAATTTATATATATATATATATATATATATATATATATATATATATATATATATATATATATATATATATATATGTATATATATATATATATATATGTATATATATATATATATATATTTATATGTATATATATATATATATATATATATATATATATATATATGTATATATATATATATATATATATATATGTATATATATATTGAATCTCACTGTATTGATTTGTGATTGGAAGCACCCTTAGATGAGAAGAGCTAGCTTTCTCATCTCTGTTCTCAGACACATAGCGAACATTGAGGGCTAGGTTCTCGTGTTAAAGAATGGAGTCACTCTTCCATTGATCTATAAATCACACTTCTCATGTATTATAACAAAAGCCACTTACCCTGTGAACAGTTCAGTGTCTCAATGTAGAATGATTCAGAGCAAAAGTAATCACAAATGTACCTAACTCAAACAACCAATCAGAGACAAGTTGAAACCTCCCAACCAATAGGAGAACAGATCAGTCCAAAAATAGATCGACTTGTGACCGATCAGAGGAGCAGCATACAACAGCACACACAACAGCATAACTGCACACACAACAACAGAAAACAGCACAACACCACACACAACAGCAAAAAACAGCACACAAAACAGCATAAAACAGCACACAAAACAGCATAACTGCACACACAACCGCATAACTGCACACACAACAGCATAAAACAGCACAACAGCACATACAACAGCATAAAACAGCACACAAAACAGCACAACAGAACACAAAACAGCATACAACAGCACACGAAACAGCACAACACCACACACAACAGCACATAATACAGCACACAAAACAGCACAACAGCATAAAACAGCACAACAGCACACACAACAGCATTAAACAGCACACTAAACAGCACAACAGCACACAAAACAGCATACAACAGCACGTAAAACAACACAACAGCACACAACAGCATAAAACAGCACACAAAATAGCACAACAGCACACACAACAGCATAAAACAGTACAACAATACACAAAACAGCCCACAGAGCAGCACAAAAAAAAGCATTAGGGAGTTACAAAATATATAAACAAGGTAAAATTTCATTTCAGTCATTTTATTCACACAAATACTAACATATATTCACACCAAACTATAAATTTACATTATATACTTTCTTTAATCTATGTAACTTTTCTATTAATAGACTTCTAAACATTCACAATTGTAAATTCTCTCAGATTAGGACATAGTTCAGTAAATAATACATAAAAGTCATCTCTAATATCTTGTGGTTCATTTGTCAGTTCTTTTTTCATGATGTCTTCTCTCATACTAACATTCAATACTTCAGTCAATAAAGCAGGTGCACTTATATTCACATGAATCTTAAGTTCATTCATTATCCTGTCTAAAGCTTTCACTACCTGCACAGCTGATATTTTACTCTTGACATCTTTGAAATATTTGTCCACTGTCTCGTCCCATTCTGTCAAACACCCGCCACTCCAAACAGGCCAAAGGCCTGGAATATATATAATTATTGAATCTCACTGTATTGATTTGTGATTGGAAGCACCCCTGATGAGAAAGGTAGAGACCCGCAGGTGTAATGTCTGGCTTTGATTAGTCATATGTTAATGATAATTGACAGTTGAGAAATAGCTGATAAATCACAGGTGGTCTACGGGTGCCGACAAAAGAGTTCATACATAATTAACTAAATCTGAGAATACCACCTAACAAGAATTTTTGCTGTCTGGGCGGTAATGTCTGTAACTCCTTTGAAGTTATATCTGGCTGAAGTGCTACTTAAATTGAGATGATAATTACCAAAGGTGGTTTACGGGTGCCGACAAAAGAGTTCACACATAATTAATTAAATCTGAGAATACCACCTAACAAGAATTTTTGCTGTCTGGGCGGTAATGTCTTTAACTCCTTTGAAGTTATATCTGGCTGAAGTGCTACTTAAATTGAGATGATAATTACCAAAGGTGGTTTACGGGTGCCGACAAAAGAGTTCACACATAATTAACTAAATCTGAAAATACCACCTGACAAGTGGCTGTCACAGAAAGTCATTTTTCTTGGAATACCAGAGTGTCAGGAGACGGGACTCCTATAAATATTTGATAAATAAACAATCTTTAAGTTTTGATATGCTGTAAAAATTAATATAATTAATGTTGTATAGTCAGCGACGGGACTAATAAAGCTAACAATGAAGCAAAATTTCCAAAACATTTTTAATACATACATATTATTGTGTAATATATCTTGTTCATTTTTCTGTATTCTCGGATCCGCCAACGCGTCATAAGCTGCTTATCAGCTGGCTGATGTTGTTATGTAATTGAGCGGGCCCTGTGAAAACACGTTCCACATTACATATGATCCCATGTAAAATTAGACATTTTTATCCAAAATTATATCCATGTTGTCGACCGCAAATCAACAAAATATTTCTGAAGGCAGCATCATTTTGCCGAATTCTGCTACTGAATAAAAAATTGGAGAGATTTTGACGATCATAACTTGGGTTTTAGCGCTGGTTTTCGGGTAACACTTAGCATACATTGAATGGGTATCCACAGACGCTTTCAGGGAGATTCACCGAATAACGCAGGCATGTAAACTAAGATTCCCGGATGTGCGGATCTGCATAATTCTTATTTACTAAAACCAAATGTGGTGTTTGTTTTATGAAGCACTATTTCTTTGAAGATATGTTTATTATCATTTACTTATCCTCAAACCAACGAGATCTTTTATTATGAATTGTTTAGAGTGTTGGGAATCGTACCGTTGACAGTCGAGTTAATTAAAATAGCTCAAAATTCACAGATGTCTACTGCTCTCACGCTCAAAGAGCACGTGCGCAGATAATGACCGGCTATACCAAATTAACAGCATCCCAAAACAAAACTCACAAAAACAAACAAACAAATTTCAGAATCCGGTGGGAATCGTACCGTTGATGATGATTGACAGTCAAGTTAATTAAAATAGCTGATAAATCACAGATGTCTACTGCTCTCACGCTCAAAGAGCCGTGCGCAGATAATGACCGGCTGTACCAAATTAACAGACACAGGTGATCTATATTGACAAAGGATTCACATTCATTTCTACTAACCTTCTGTAATAAACCTTATAATTCCTTACACAAACACTAGCATCCCAAAACAAAACTCACAAAAACAAACAAAAACAAACAAATAAATTTCAGGATCCACACACAAATAATCAAAACAAAGAAGAAACCCAAAGGTGGGGCCCGGAATAAAAGTGAAGTGCAGATTATTGAACTGATAAGAAATACCCCAGGCCGAAGGCTTGGAATAAAAGTGAAATGTTGATTATTGATCTGATAGGAAATATTGATTAATGAACATGTGGCTGTCACAGAAAGTCATTTTTCTAGGAATACCGGGACCAATAGTGATATAATAGCTAGAGGTGCCGCAGTAAGGGTGAGTATCAGTACTAATTGTCTTGGCGAACAAAAAAAAAAACAAGATAAAGTCGTATAAAAAATGACTGATCCCTTTGATTTTAACGGCTGGCAATTTTCCCGTCAGATGAACTCGTCACATTGAGAAGCGCAAGGAAAGGAGACACCGAAATGCACCTACACAATCACTTTTATGCAGGTTTACATCTCTTTTTATCCCTCTAACCCATTACCAGGTATGTCTGGAATGAATGTATAAGGATCTTGATACAAACGTGTAACAATGCGTCTTCTGTTGAAGTCTGTGTCATGTTTGTGAAAACCCTCACATTTCAAGGGCAACTTTTTTTCAAGCAATCTGTACTTCAGTGGCTCAAGATACGAAAATGGGTATAAGTTGAATGTAGACTTTTAATTTATGGAATGAAAATAAATGTTATAATTATATAAATAATAAATATAAATATTCAGTTTAATTATGGCATGGGCACTGTAACCTTATACATTCATGACTGTTACTGGATACATACAAAACAGGTAAAGTTCACACACTTGGGCAAACAGTTTATTATCCCTCTGTATCCACAGATAAAGAGGGAAACATATTAATAAATATGTGGTATGTATTAAATGGTCATCACTATTTAATACCTGTCATAGTTTACTATCCCCATGTATCATAGATATAGAGGGAAGGAAAATATTTATACAAATGCAGTGTGTTAAGTGGGCATACCCGTTTAACTCTTGCAAGATAAGCAGATAAATAACAGACAATAATATATATATATATATATATATATATATATATATATATATATATATATATATATATATATATATAAAATTTTATCTATTTTTATTGTCCCGTCATGCAGGATTTATGGGGTCGGGTCCAAACCATAAACCCTTTACAATACATTAATTCTGACTAACACAAGGTTCCATCGAGATAACATTACATTCTATACCTGTCTTATTAAGTTTCCGCCCACTAAAAGGTAGCTGCCAAAAACGTTAACAGTGCTCAGTGTTGAAGTTAGCCTTTCCAGATAAAATGTAATGTACGCTAATTTACTGAACATATATTTCTAGCTTCATCTATGTGTAATAAAGAAGGAAATTGTCCATACAAGATAACCGCACATACTTCAGTTAATGGTTTGCTGAATTTAATTTCAAGATTCATATTTCCAGTTTGTGGCTGGTTTGTCAAATCAAACACAAAAAAGTGTATCCTTTAACAAAATCAGATCTGTTCACATCAATTGTATTGAGATCGTGTCCTTGAAATATCATGTTGTAACATTCAGCATAGTGTCCATTTTCAAAATCCGGTGTGATTGGTTGTCCTGTGATCATAATGGAGTTGATTGATAAATTCACATAATTGACATTAGCATGAATAAACTCTAGTGGATTACAATTAATATGTCCTGAATATGATTTTCCTTTAACTATACCAACAATCAGCTTGTCAGGAATTTTGTTTTGAAATATATCTTTATAGGTTTCACTGTAATGTCCTCAAGCAATATTAAAATATCTAATATCAGACTTTGTATACTCATAATGGGCAGGTGTTTTCTTTAAAGCCTCTGCATGATCAACTAATAAAGCAGGTTTCATGGTCAGCCAGCTGATAAGCAGCTTATGGCCACAGACTACAGTTATAAATCCTTCTATTTCTCATATTAGCATTTTTCAGTCTAAAAAAATCAGCATTTTGGTATTTTAAAATTCAGTGAACGGCATTTAATGGATAAAAATGTCAGAAAAACATGGATGGATTTTTGTCATACAATTCCAAGCTCGTTAATTTGTGATAATTGAAATACGAAACAACACCTGGATGTCAGCTTTATTCAGGTGTATGAACTGTGCTCTTGCCAGGGTCACATCATTGTCCTTCCCCACCATAAAGTTCCCACCTGGCCTGGAAGACAGTGCACTCATATGACCACCAATGAAGCAATTCTGCGATACAGCAAACCTGACTTAGCTAACTTTATTTAAACAGAAGCTACAGCATGCTGACAACACAGTAATTTCACAATTACGGACTATCTCCGTTGGGATGCGCAACCAGCCAATCACAACTGTAGTCTGCAACCTATTAGACTTATCAAAATTTTTAAAACTTGTTTAACTGAAGCCACAACTTGTTTTCTGCAAAGGATTTGCATTAACTTTACCAAACTTTAATATTAAAGAAAATATCAACTTTTTTGCAAGCAACCTTTAAATCTGAAAAATCAGTTTTTATGACCAAAAAAAAAAAAATAATTAATAAAAATTTTGAGGAAAATTATATAATTGCATCAAATCAATTCTTTTCTGTCCAATATGAATACGATACACAATGGGCTATGATACAAACCCATAATCACTTGCCTGCATGTCCTGCCCTTACAATGAGAGATCAAATTACAATGCCCCACCCCTTAATTTTAACCCAAATTTTGAATATATTGCTAAAATTGTATTAATTTTTAGGTGAAATTGGTGATTTTTTTTACTATTTATTGATAGATTCGTAACATCTGTCTGCAAAAAATATGACATCTATCACTGCTGAGGCATTAAGGGGGGAAGGAGGGAGTATCAGTTACACCAAGTCAGCATCCAATGCCAGTCATGGCAGTATTTTCCTGATATAATCTGAATTATGGCAGACAATGGAACAGTTTCAGTGTTTAAACATTATTGGCTCATTAAAGTGCACAGTTTAAGACCAGTAGGTCACAGATAAAAGTAGCAGTATTCAGCAAATTATGTTTTTTGGTACTAAAATTATGGAATTTTAAAGCGCCCATTGTTTGAACATTAGGAGGGCAGTTGGGTGATCCAGCTTCCACAAACTAATAGTGCTATGCCTTTTTTCTGCTGTAGACTGCATCAGTTGTGGTTTATTGACATGGTTTCTGATGTATGTGCACATATTAGAAAGAAAATGACAAAAGTTTGTACAGTTACTCCAATATCATAAATACATATTTATATTCACAAGTGCTCTGATTTTAAATTGGATAAGCATCCAAATATCGATCATATTATCAGGCACAAGTGTTTTCAGGCAAGTGTTTAATGGAAGCTAACTGTTTCCCGTGGTTTCACTTTCTGAAACTTTTATAATTATATGTGGTTGTATGTCGAAGTTCAAATGTTTTGCCACCTGTGTACACTAGCTTGGTAAAAGTTATAAAATCTGCAGTTCATAAGTGCTGTCATCCATATCCATAGATATAAATTGATTCATTTATGTGAAGATAATATGCTGATGAAGTCAACAGCTCAACAATTCAGCATGCCTGATTTTAAATGATTTACCCCAGTCAAATGACACACATATATGACAAGCTTTTGTCCGCAAAAAAAAAAAAAAAAAATAATAATAATAATAAAAATAAAAGGGGGTGGGGGTGGGGGGTGAGGGGTGAGGGTGGGGAGAAACAAAAACAAAACCAAATAACAAAGGAATTTACATTTTACCTAAGATTTGTACAGCTCTACTGACACACAATGCGTATTTTTTCTGGTATGCCCAAGATCACTTTGACATGATTTTGTATAAACAGCTCTGCATAGATTGGAGGCTATAGGCCTACAATGACAATGCCACGAAATTTAAAGTTTGAAACATAGGGTTACAAAGTTTCATATTAATGGGAATAGCATAATTTATTCATATCATATTAGCATTGTTAATTTCCCATACACACATATGATTACCTGTGTGGTACCTCTGAGGTATCACTAAATACAAAGGGCTATCGAAGTCATCTATCTACCAAGCAGTCAGCAAAGGAGGCATGGCCTGTGCACTTGTTAAATGTCTTGCAGTGAACTCTGTTATTATTGATGCAGTGTGGTTCCACCGATAGGTGCAACATGTCTATGCACAATGATTTGTGACATAAGTGTGATACTTCATGAATTTTTGGAATATTGAGACTGTTAAACTTGATATTCACAGCCAATCTGTGGGTGTAAAACTTTTTGTCTCCTTTCATAAGCTGGCCTGAGGTATACAATACCATAGCCCAAGCCATTTGCCTTGCGATCTACAGTCCCAGGACCATATCTTGCATGCTCCATCCATGTAAAAGTAGTTAGGATCACTCAAAATTGTCCAGGCAGCTGTCAAAAAGTGCGGACTTCCCATTTTTAAATTGCTTGATGGACGATAATAGAATAACAACATGACCATGTGAGTCTCAATACATAAAGAGTTAGCCCTAATAGGCCACAGACTACAGTTATAAATCCTTCTATTTTTCACATTAGCATTTTTCAGTCTAAAAATCAGCATTTTGGTATTTTAAAATTCAGTGAACGGCATTTAACGGATAAAAATGTCAGAAAAACATGGATGGATTTTTGTCATACAATTCTCAGCTCGCTAATTTGTGATAATTGAAATACGAAACAACACCTGGATGTCAGCTTTATACAGGTGTTTGAACTGTGCTCTTGCCTGGGTCACATCATTGTCCTTCCCCACCATAAAGTTCCCACCTGGCCTGGAAGACAGTGCACTCATATGACCACCAATGAAGCAATTCTGCGATGCAGCAAACCCGACTTAGCTAACTTTATTTAAACAGAAGCTACAGCATGCCGAAAACACAGTATTTTCACAATTACGGACTATCTCCGTTGGGATGCGCAACCAGCCAATCACAATTGTAGTCTGTAACCTTATGACGCGTTGGCGGATCCGAGAAAACAGAAAAATGAACAAGATATATTACATAATAACACATATGTATGAAAAATGTTTTGGACATTTTGCTTCATTGTAAGCTTTATTAGTCCTGTCGCTGACTATATAACTTTAATTATATTAATTTTTACAGCATATCAAATCTTAAAGATTGTTTATTCATCAAATATTCATAGGAGTCCCGTCTCCTGACACTCTGGTATTCCAAGAAAAATGGCTTTCTATGACAGCCACTTGTCAGGTGGTATTCTCAGATTTAGTTAATTATGTATCAACTCTTTTGTCGGCACCCGTAGACCACCTGTGATTTATCAGCTATTTCTCGACTGTCAATTATCATTAACATATGACTAATCAAAGCCAGACATTTTACCTGTGGGTCTCTACCTTTCTCATCAGTGGTGCTTCCAATCACAAATCAATACAGTGAGATTCAATATATATATATATATATATATATATATATATATATATATATATATATATATATATATATATATATATATATATATATATATATTCCAGGCCTTCGGCCTGTTTGGAGTGGAGGGTGTTTGGCAGAATGGGACGAGACAGTGGACAAATATTTCAAAAATGTCAAGAGTGAAATATCAGCTGTGCAGGTAGTGAAAGCTTTAGACAGAATAATGAATGAACTAAAGATTCATGTGAATATGCGTGCACCTGATTTATTGACTGAAGTATTGAATGTTAGTATGAGAGAAGACATCATGAAAAAAGAACTGACAAATGAAATACAAGATATTAGAGATGACTTTTATGTATTATTTACTGAACTATGTCCTAATCTGAGAGAATTTACAATTGTGAATGTTTAGAAGTCTATTAATAGAAAAGTTACATAGATTAAAGAAAGTATATAATGTAAATTTATAGTTTGGTGTGAATATATGTTAGTATTTGTGTGAATAAAATGACTGAAATGAAATTTTACCTTGTTTATATATTTTGTAACTCCCTAATGCTTTTTTTTGTGCTGCTCTGTGGGCTGTTTTGTGTATTGTTGTACTGTTTTATGCTGTTGTGTGTGCTGTTGTGCTATTTTGTGTGCTGTTTTATGCTGTTGTGTGCTGTTGTGTTGTTTTACGTGCTGTTGTATGCTGTTTTGTGTGCTGTTGTGCTGTTTAGTGTGCTGTTTAATGCTGTTGTGTGTGCTGTTTTATGCTGTTGTGTGTGGTACGGTGCTGTTTTGTGTGCTGTTTTATGTGCTGTTTTGTGTGCCGTTTTATGCTGTTTTGTGTGCTGTTGTATGCTGTTTTTTGTGCTCTTGTGCTGTTTTATGCTGTTTTGTGTGCTGTTTTATGCTGTTCTGGTGTGCTGTTTTGTGTGCTGTTTTATGCTGCTATATGTGCTGTTGTGCTGTTTTATGCTATTGCGTGTGCAGTTATGCTGTTGTGTGTGCAGTTATGCTGTTTTGTGTGCTGTTTTATGCTGGATTGTGTGCTGTTGTATGCTGTTTTGTGTGCTGTTGTGCTGTTTTGTGTGCTGTTTTATACTGTTGTGTGTGGTGTTGTGCTGTTTTATGCTGTTGTATGTGCACTTATGCAGTTTTGTGTGCTGTTTTATGCTGTTGTGTGTGCTGTTGTGCAGTTTTGTGTGCTGTTGTATGCTTCTCCTCTTATTGGTTACAAGTTGATCTATTTTTAGACTGATCTGTTCTCCGATTGGTTGGGAGGTTTCAACTTGTCTCTGATTGGTTGTTTGAGTTAGGTACATTTGTGATTACTTTTACTCTGAATCATTCTACACTGAGACACCGAACTGTTCACAGGGTAAGTGGCTTTTGTTATAATACATGAGGGCAAAGTGTGATTTATAGATCAATGGAAGAGTGACTCCATTCTTTAACACGAGAACCTAGCCCTCAATGTTCGCTCTGTGTCTTAGAACAGAGATGAGAAAGCTAGCTCTTCTCATCTAAGGGTGCTTCCAATCACAAATCAATACAGTGAGATTCAATATATATAAATTCCAGGCCTTCGGCCTGTTGGGGAGGATGGACAGGATTTCCCAATCGATCAAAGATCAATTATTATACCTACCCCGCTAACTCTATCATCACCGAGGCCTCGGCTTCTCTGAACTGTTCACAGTGTACGTGGCTTTGGTTATAATACATGAGGGGAAAGTGTGATTTACAGATGAATGGAAGAGTGACTCCATTCTTTGACACGAGAACCTAGCCCTCAATGTTCGCTATGTGTCTTAGAACAGAGACGAGAAAGCTAGCTCTTCTCATTTAAGGGTGCTTCCAATCACAAATCAATACAGTGAGATTCAATATATATATATATATATATATATATATATATATATATATATATATATATATATATATATATATATATATATATATTTTCCAGGCCTTCGGCCTGTTGGGGAGGATGGACAGGATTTTCCAATCAATCAAAGATCAATTATTATACCTCCTCCGCTAACTCTATCATCACCGAGGCCTCGGCTTTGTGGGAAACCCATCCATATCCATTTAATCAATCAGATTAATTCAATCAATCAATATCAATCTGTCAAACAATAAACACAGAGTCACCACTTCGTGGGGAGAATCCATCCATATCCATTTAATCAATTCAATCAATTCAATATCAATCTGTCAAACAATAAACACAGAGTCCCCCACTTCATTGGGAAAATCCATCCATCCCCATTTAATCAATCAGATCAATTCAATCAACCAATATCAGTCTGTCAACTGATCGATAAAACTGACCCCATATGGATCAAAATATGCATAAACCTAATTTTAGAAATTATACCCCTATACAGGCCATAAACCTAATTTTAGAAATAGTACCCTACATGGCCATAAACCTATTTTTAGAAACGTACCCCCAAACGACCGCTTAAATCCATTTTTTTGAAAACGTACCCTTATACGGGACATAATGTAGTTACGATGACCAAAACTTCCTGACATTAACATGCATCTTGAATGCGCACACGTGTTAGCTCTGGTTGGTGAACCGACCTGATGCTTGCAAAGTATCTTGAAGCGAGTGGTACAATGTGAGATGATGGAAACACATACCTAACTGATTAGCAACAACATGCAGTTGTGATTATATATATATATACATATGACTGAAGAGGTTCAGAAACCTTGGCCGGAGGTCCATCGTATTAAACACACGTATTTTGTCAGGCATTTTATTCACTTTTCACTAGTCCGCTTACTTCGAAGAAATTGTAACCGGAATGAAGAGGTTATCAGCTTCCTAAACAAAGCCAATCACAATCGTCTCGTGTTGCATGTTCCTGCATCTATCCGCGGATCCATGTAAAAAACCTCTTTATTTCACACAGCTAGTCAAGGTTGACTGTTTACCTGAACAAAGCCAGGTCGATTGGCAGTGACATATAATCAGTATAGTATGGAGTTTGACTGGAGTACCAGCATAATTTCCTTCAGATGGCTTTGCCAAAGGCGTAGACATGGCTCCTGTGCGCCTCACGTGCCCAGATGGTGACAACATGAACGGCTAATATCCTGTGATCATCAACCATTTCGTTATTATAATACGAAAGCTGGAGTGAATTGCAGTTTATCTCCTTTCATCTTCACCCCTCCATTACTCCTTTCGACCAAAATCGATTTGCTCTGAATTGGCACATCTATACTAGATGCATATTCTTGGGGAATCGAAATTCCGTTGTGCCGATTTAGGACGCATACATATTTGCCTAATGGCAATGAAAGAGTATAATTATGGAGGTAGCAGTATTCTATCACATCAGGCTGGTTGGCTATACCACCATAGCTTCAGATATACCTTTCTGTGAAATATTGGAAAAAACAAAAAAAAAAAACAAAAAAAAAGAACTGATGCTTCTCTATTTTACATGGAATGAATGAAATTTTTTTTAATGTTAATGTTGACAAATAGGGTAAACTTTTTCCTGCTGGACTGGTGCTTATGATTGCAGGCAAAAGTCAGTACCTTGAGGCAAAACTTCCAAAAGATGTATGCGAAAGTGAAAAACTTATCATACATCTATACTTAATTTGGTTTCTTCCTGTAGAGCTTGGTATTGATACAGAGGATGTTATCTTACCCCATAGTTTTGTACAGGTGTACAGCAATATATATATATATATATATATATATATATATATATATATATATATACATATATGTGTGTGTGTGTATATAAGCCTTCAATATTTGACCAGGCCCAATCCACCAAAATCTGATAGAAGCTGCATCATCAAATTTTCTTACTAATGTGGATACATGTGAACAAACGTAGGAATTGCCGAATTTTACCTTCGCCAGCTATGATTTCCATGGATGGAGAGAGGGAGAGAGAGAGAGATAGAGAGAGAGAGAGAGAGAGAGAGAGAGAGAGAGAGAGAGAGAGAGAGAGAGAGAGAGAGAGAGACAGAGAGACAGAGAGACAGACAGAGAGAGAGAATAACACTTCGATGCAAGCATATGGCTGAATAGGTAAATTCACACGGGATTCCAAGTAATGTAAACGATGCAAACGTGTCTTTGGGATAAGTGAACAGTCCTTCTGACTTCAATATATGTATTATCACATGAGCGTCAAAGTGATTTTTTGACGGGAATTATATTGCTCTGACCAGTATTCTGAATGTTAACTTGAAGCTCAAGCAAGTTGTAACAGTTTCTGACAAGCATATTCTGTGTTTAAGTGTCTTCATTTTTGCCGTTAGAGTGGTTGTACTTTATATAAATTCATTGAGGAATTTTTTAGCGGACATGTATCATGCTCGGTTATATCTTTCTATGTCACTTTCCGGTTTACCATACTTATACAGACACACGTGCATATTATTCCGTCGCAAAATAAATCATCAAATTCGTTATGCATTATAAAAATTGTTTTTTTTTCTTCTGAAAGTACATTTGATTCACATGATAATTCACTAGTGAGTATTGCATAATTATTTTTACATTGTATTTTTTTTCATGACTCTTCCATGCTGTATCTGCTCATGCAATTTTTCTGCAGGCATCTCATTTGATTTCCTTGGTTCCTTGTTACACGTCCATGCTGCCATAACCTTTTATGTTGGTCGATGGCTCCCAATTCTGAGCCTGATTAACTCTTATCAACTTTTTTTATAAATATCGTCTCCCTTTAAACAATAGTAATCATTATTTTTGTGTACAGCAAGTACAAGATTTTGGTGTGTGTTGACACACACACTTTTCTTTCTTTCTTTCTTTCTTTCTTTCTTTCTTTCTTTCTTTCTTTCTTTCTTTCTTTCTTTCTTTCTTTCTTTCTTTCTTTCTTTCTTTCTTTCTTTCTTTCTTTCTTTCTTTCCTTCCTTCTTTCCTTCCTCCCTTCTTCCTTTCTTTCTTTCTTTCTTTCTCTCTCTCTCTCTCTCTCTCTCTCTCTCTTCTTTCTTTCTTTCTTTCTTTCTTTCTTTCTTTCTTTCTTTCTTTCTTTCTTTACCAGCGAAACTAAGTATGATTGTACCCCCATACAAGGAGTTGGACCTTTTTTATGCAGAGGAAAGATGTTTAAAAATATGCAAATTAGGGGCATTTGAAATTCTAAGTCTTGAGTATCTTCAAAAGTATAATAAATATAGAAGTCATTCTAACTCCTAGTAGGGGGTTATTGACCATTGCGCATCTAATGAATCTATAACAATAGTTGTAGCAATTTAAATTATGCCAATTAGCAGTACTAAAAAATCAACATTTAGCATCTTCAACGGTTTAAATAGATAGCAATGTCATTTCCAACTTCTACTAGGGGGTTGTTGACCATTGCACACCTAATGAATTGGAAACAAGAGTTGTAACGATCGAAATTATGCTAACTAGCACCATTAGAAATTTTAAATCTGGAATAGGTTCATAGCTATAACTGATTAAGATGTCATTCCAACTTCTACTCCTGTGTTATGGAATGGTTGTACGTTACGTTACGAATGTGCTTAGAAGACACACAAAGACTGATTTGCTATGCAGCATATCATCTTTTCTAGTTAAGCTTAAAGTTGGTTCTCATCGCTCCATTAACAATGAGAGCCGAAGATCCTCCAAACGTTTTTCATAAGCGTGTGCACAGTCACCCCAAACGACATTGGCATATTCAGAAATAGGTCGTACAAAGGATTTATGAATGGTTTAAAGGGTTTCACGATCAAGGCTATGCTGAAACGACTTCACAAGGTTTAATTGTTTTGCAGCTTTGGTAGCTATGTGTTTGATGTGCACGTTCCTTTTCAAATAGGATTTTAATATGAGGCCCAAATGTTTGTTATCGGATACAGTTTGAAATTGGTGCCTTTAGTAGGTACTGGGCTGGTGGTTGGGGGTGGGGGTGGGGGTGGATAAATAAATGAGAATAGAAACTGTTTTGAGAGCCATGAACGAAATTATCCATTCTTTAGACCATACATGTAAAGAAGAAAGATCGATATGGAAGATGGTTGCAAGATACACTGGATCATCAATGGTGGGATAAAGTGACGTGAATATACAGTGGAATCGTCCTATTAAGACCACCTAAGGAACTGAGAAAGTGTGGTCTTGAAGAAAAGTTTTCTTCAGGGGGAATACAATTTTATTGATGATAAGCAAAAACTTGTCTGTAAATTGATGGTCCTAATATATAGAAGGTCTCTTTATGGAAGTGTTCTTTGTTGGAGATTCTACTATATACATACATACATATCTATCTATCTATCTATCTATCTATCTATCTATCTATCTATCTATCTATCTATCTATCTATCTATATTAACCCGAGCCCCGAAGTTATGCAACAAACGAAATATTTTTTTTCAAACAGAAACATTCCATTATTCAGGAAAGTCATTTCAACAATTGAGTATTCAAACATAAATCGTGTCAGCCTTTAGTAAACCCATACACAGGCGACGTGTGATATATATATATATATTTATATATATCACACGTCGCCTGTGTATGGATATTCACAGTATTTCTAAATCCTATTTTCATCCCATACGGTGTCCCGTGAAAAACATTTGCACTTTCTTTTTCGAAATGTGCGTCGTTGTTAGTTACAAGCAGGAGTCTGTCTGGAATAAATATGTATGTAAAGGGCAAAACTAGACTTTTAACAGCAAATCCAAATGGAAATGGGTCCAAGAAAACGGAAATATATACATAGGTGTTTTACTGGATCTGGTTATAGACGGAAATGTACTGTCAAGCACACTTCTATGTTTTGCTGTTGACAGAAGCTTATGGACGTATATAAAAAGTCTACGTTCTTTATGTTATATTGCTAGACAAGACATGTCTTGTAGGCCTTTGGCAAAATATTAGGAAACCATCGGTTTTGTTTTTTAGATGGGGAGTCTCAGTGGCAGGAGTTGTCCTATAACCGCAATTAAACCTAGTGCATGTTTTGGGGGCGGCCGCTAATTTATCACTCTCCCACTACGGAAATAATCAGGTTATTTTTTCTCCGCTTGAAGTAGAAAACACGAAAATGCATTCTGCTCTCAGCGTGAATGTCATAGTAGTGTCGATTCCGTGTTTCCAGCGACACATCAATTGTTCTGAGTGGTGATTACCTCATGGAGTCTAGATATAAAGGCCAGTGAGCTGGAATCACGTGACCCCGTGTTTAACTGGATACATGACACATCATGTTTGTTATTATTCTGTTTATATTTGCTAATTACAGTACTATATAGTGCCGAAACGAGAGAAGGTCTCTGATTTAATGTATTTTTCGAGAATACTGATTTGAAGATGGGAAAGACTGGAGCAGCCGAGACAGCTGGAGTCACACGGTGCCACATGCTTGCACAACAGCGCATATAATTATGTAAATTGAGATGAACGAATGGTGGCAAAATTTATGCGCCTTCTCATGACAATTATATTTATTTCATTTTATTTCAAGGAAATTTCAATAACCTATAGAAATGTTACTTTCTTTGAATGACAACCTACAATTGATCATGCAAGGATAACTTCTTTCTGCAGAGAATATACTGCCGTATTTTAAATTTATGACACACGGGCGTCCATACGTTACAGCATACAACCTGTCAGCAGAAAAGAAACATCGAGCTCCCAGTGGAAAGTTGTACGTAGATACTCTCCAACGAAAGTAGTAGGTAATGGTAAAATTGATACCAGTGCCGGTTTTCTTCTACCAGCTCAGCTGACGTATGCACCTCCGTCCGTCGCAAGCTGGCCATCCATTTGCCTAATTGTGAACAAATCCCACTTATGACTTCACCAAAATAGGAAGTTGCATTTAATTCAAAATCGTCAGAGTGCTGGTTGCTGCCTTCCTCCTTTCCCCTTTCTTTTGCTTGGGTGGAAATGAGTAGGCCCTGTCTTTCAACTGTTTGTTATGTAATCTATTGATTTGTTTCTTTGTTTATTTGATCAATTTTATACACTAGCGGGCATCGAACGCTAAAACCTCTGCATGTAAATTTATATTATAGAGACAGAATCCTCTCACACACTGCAGCAATCTACATAATCTAGCTATCGCTTTTGAAGCCAAGCAAATTATCCAAATCCACTATACGGCAAGTAAAGTTCTATCAAAATAAGTGACTTAGACACCTATCTGTCAGAAATAGAAATGCCACAGTATTTTGCACTAAGATGAACAGTGCTTTGTATGTAAAAGATTTATCATATATATATATATATATATATATATATATATATATATATATATATATATATATAGTACTTAATGGTTGAAAATGTATGAACTGAAATGAGTTAAAACGTTCACTAAGTAAGATTTGAATACAGTATTCATTATTCATTACCATGATTGACTACTTTCCATAGCTTAAACAAAGAGTTCAAGAGATGATAGCGTTAATGCACCTGAATTTGCACGTGCACACGCATGGCACAAGTGGATAATGTGAAAACCTAGATTGTATTGTTAAACTGAAGTCGGGTCACCAAGTAAAGGGTGTTTGGGCAGGCATCCCCCTGTTTGTAATAAAAAGAGGGCCAGAAACGATATCTTGGTAAGTTTCACACGACCGGCTGGCCTATGCATACATTGGCAAAGGTGCTTGTACATTCTCGTTAAACTTGAAGTTCCTGTGGACAGGTGGTTCCAGATTCATCCATTTATGTAAGTATGGCAGCTAATGGTGCTACTTGTGTGATGTAGTTTTTTATGCTAAATTGTAGATATATAAACGGTCAAATTATTACTTATTGTGAACTAAAGGAAAGCTAAATTATAGGTCTGTAAACGGCCAAAGTTGTGAATATTTGTCGGAGCGTTATGGACCCATAAATCATGTGTATTATTTTGTACATAGATATGTGGTGGTTGTTTTTGTTGTGTTTTTTTCACAGTTAATGTCTAAATAAAGTACATATTAAGTTTGGCAGCTGGTAAGATTGGAAATTCTAAATTCGATTTGGCAAGACAGGTGTGGATTTATTTTATAAAAAAGGAAATTAATCGGGGTAAAGTTTTAGACATATTTTCCCTTTCCTGATACTGTGCTTTAATTTAGAGCTGCAGCCCGTAGCGATTGGTGGCAGACCAAGTGGGCCCCATAGAGTGGTAAAGACGGACCACCCTTCCTCGAAGCTGTGCTGCCTGACCATTACACTGTGAATTTATTTGGAAGTGTGTGATCCATATATGTAAATATACATATACAACAAACGTTCTTGTCTTTGTATTTTGCTAATGGCTACAAGTTCGCGTGTCTAATTTATTTTAGTAGACAGCTGAGTCTGCTTCAGGTGAAAGCTAGGTTGGTTCCACATTGTTACAACAGACAGAATTGATGCAGTTTACTCTTTGAAATGTTTGTGTAAGTTGATTGTGTTATGGACGATGAACAATTACTAGATCTAGAGGATACTGCATTAAAGCTTAGTTACGGATTAAACTTTCCATAAAGGATGACAGGCTATGTGCGCATCTCTGTACAACACCTCTTCAACATAAACTGCGTGCTGTCGTTCAACGATTAAAAAAAAAATATTACATTCATGGAAGTGGTATCATCCGATTATTCCTAAATCTCGCGACTCCCTATACAAAAGCCATGAAGTTTTGCCATGGAACTCCGGGTCCACGAAACCCATGTCATACAAAACATCAGGTTTTGTTACTTGAAACAAATCGAAGTCAATTTGAAGGTTTGTTTGAAGGGGTAAGTGCTAAAATACAAGGCATAGTGATTCATGGAACATGTCCAGAGCCACATCCTGAGATATCATCACACAATCCATCATTTTGAAAAAAAAGGTCTGTTGTGAATGAAGTAGCAAAAGTATGATAAAATTCTTGATGATATATTGACAAAAACCTGAGTTTTGATGATAACCAAACGTTGCAAGAGCAAAACCCAGAGATTAGCTTACAAATCCCTGGGTTGACACAAAAAAACAAAAACAAAACAAAACAAAAAAACAAAAAAAAAAAAAACAAGACAAGACAAAAAAAAATAAAAATAAAAAATAAAAAAATAAAAAAGCAAAAAAAACAAAAAAAACACCCCTCCCCCCCAAAAAAAAAATCTAGATAACTGGGCATAATTCTTGTTCTTGTGTGAAAACCCTGGGTTTCGTGATACAAAACTCCCTGATTTGTAACCAAAACTCTGGTCTCTTCGGTAGAACCGCTGGTTTTGCCTCACGAAACCCATGCCTTTGAACATGAAACCCTCTGGGAATTTGTGAAGTTTTTGACATTGAAACTATTTCGTGGAACGGGTTGCAGACTTGTATGCCAAACATTTCATGTTGCATGAAAAGCTTAAATCCTGTCATCTGATCAATGGTTCCATCTTATAAGGCAATACTATAGGTAAGAATTCATATTTTGGGAAACAAACCAGCAAATCTTTAAAACGAGTCTGAGTACGCCTGTTCAGGAAAAGAGGAGTCCGCTTAAGAAGAAAATCGACCTGCGGCAATATACACAAGTTAGGGAAAAGTGTGCTCCATGACTACATCCATTAGTATTTCCACCGTTATTAGTATCATACAAAATGAAACAATACAGAAGCTTCAAAACTGCGGCCTTCTTAGCAAGATCATGGATAATTCTTTGCTTGGGCAATAGCTTATGTGAAGAGCAAATATATGTTTTGTAGAATGAGGGTAAATGAGAAGGAAATTGGGCCATAACCCACCAACATAAGTACCCAGGAACAATACAAAATACTTCCATCCTGCAAGGCACCAACCATTCTCAGAAATAAAGGAAATGAAGTACTTGTAGATTGATAAGCAGAAGATAGCTTTCTGATGCCAGGGGAAATGAAGCAATATGAGCAAAATAGCCATGTCAAGTATGCACCATGTGACGGCTTCAACAATCGCAGATAAATCAGCCAAATTAGCATACTACCGATGCAGAGCATGTCGGCTACATATTGATGCTCAAGTGCCCTTCCCACGGGCCAGAGTACAGTCCAGCTGGTTCTTTGAATGCATTCCAGTGGACAATTTATGCTACATCTTAATCAAAATATGGAAGTGAAAGTCGTTTTCTAACCCCCTCTCTTTTGTTTACCATTGTAATAAAAATAATTGCATTAGACCAATGTATGTGCAGATATGTATCCACGTCGACGCAACTCTGCTTTGAATGATTTTGCGGTGCTTCAAGTTTTTCTCCATACCTCTTTTGCTCTTGGCTAATACCGTATCTATGAATGTCAAACATCCGTGTGAAATTATATCACGTATTTATAGCTAAGAGTCTCAAATGGATTTACACAAGGATTCAGTGTAGATTGGGGACTGGAGACGCATAAGCTTTAGTCAGAGGGCTGTGGGGTTTATTTGTAACGGCATGATAAATTAGACACGCTGCCACAAGAAGAACTTTTTTAACCGCATCTTTTCGTTGAGCTCCTTTTATTAGATTTCCCACAAAATACAAATGAAACACAGTTTTACACACTATATGTTATTGTGTTTGTTGCTGGACCCTTTGGTTTTCCGTCTTTAATTTTTGCTTTTTCTTTCTTTCTAACTTTCTTTCTTTCTTTCTTTCTTTCTTTCTTTCTTTCTTTCTTTCTTTCTTTCTTATTTATTTGTTTATTTATTTATTTATCTATCTATTTATTTATCTATACAGACCAGAACAGCCAAATGTTGCCTTGGTCGTCAATGTGTATATATATTGATCATGGCTCTTTACGATCAGGTTAAAAGTCAAGCTTACACAGTTTATATACCTACAACGATACAGGGTAAAAAATTCCCACGGCTTGATAAACCATTGGCCGCGCACAGAAAATGTTCACATTATGGATTCATCAGTACTGGAAATCTATATCATCTGGCACAAATGTGTGCCGGACGTCCTGCTTTACCACAAGCTTTATTTTGCAAATCGATCTACATTGCAGAACCGCCTTACCTTTGGTTCAAGTGTAAAAATAGTGATAACATTAGCATTGCAGACATTATTGCTCGATTTACATAGCCCTTGGTGGCTGGCACAGATCTATCTCAACCCGTATTTTGGCAGGATGTAGGCACCAAACACTGTTCACTGGTTGACGTCTGCACTTTTTCCTGAAAACGTCATGTATTAGTTTGCATTAAACAAAATAAATATACATTAATACTCGTGCTAATACCCAGGGGTATAAATATTCATACAAACAATCAAAAATATTTTGGCTATATATATATATTTCTTGTCAGTCAAGCTAAAAAAAACACTATCACATTAAAAAACTAGACTGAAATTGAGGCTTATTTTCTCACATTTGCCTAGTCCCCTCGGGACTTACTTGGTGAAATATACTATACCTTCCGTGACATTAGAAACTCACTCGCACTTAAGGCATGTAGGAAGACCAGTGTAATCGACTTTTTGATTTTCAGACGTGAAGAATAGAAAATGATCGGACAGAATGAGATAAAACCCAATTTATATGTTTTATATAATTAGTCAAATTGTGCATGATGATGCCCAGTCCTGGAAAAACTGACAGCAGAACATTACCTTTGACATGCAATTGGACACTTTGTTTTCAGCTACTATTTCTTCCCCTAGAGGCTAATCACTTTGATAATGGCATGGTAAAACAGCAGCAAGTCTGGCTGATTGAAGTAAAATGCGCCAATCAGTATGAAATGATAACAATCTCAGTTTTTGCAGCTTATCTCGTGATGGTTATAGGGAACAGCTGTCAATTTTGAGCAACAGTGAAGTCAGCCAGAAAAAAAAAAAAACAAAAAAAAAAACAGGGGATGTGATCACCACGAGAGCACGGTGTCGAAGGTTATTTTTGGATTTCGACAAAGCGTGTTCCTAATGTAATTTTGGTGAAAATCGCTATTTTGCTTCACATTAAAAAACATAGCATTTTCCTCCAGTGTTTGTCATTATGCTGAAAAAAGGTAAATAAAACAAAAGGCTGCCATGAGAACCGGGAGTAAAGATATGGCAACATAGTGTCCAAGGATGTCCCTTGGTCATCTGCAGTCCATGTTTGCTGCAGACAAATAGCATAGAAGTTCGTAAGAAGACAAATCTTCAAGCAAAATTAGAGTATTGTCAAATTTACCATTTAGGGATTGAACACCTAGGTCCAGAGTGACGACAAAAGGTTTCAGTGTCACTGCAATTAGTATATGTAGAATCACGTGCAATGAACATTGCATTTCCTGCGTCTGCAACACCATGTGGTATCTTTCTGTTGCTTGCGATTTGTTTTAAGATTGTATTATCTTGACCCTTAGTGTTCATAATAGTTCCATGTATGAAATGCATAGAACACATGAAGAATCTCAAGATGTACAATGCATGTATTGGGGGACATGCTGGGCAATCGAGTGTGTATATTTTGCTTCCAGTACTGCCCAGGCTACCAGAAAGTCATCTCAACATTAATGTCAGAAACAAGCAATGGGAATGAAGAAAGTACGTGCAGGAAAAAGTATCTGAATCAGTATCCTTCTATGACTTCCGTAACACCTCATGCGAGCCTCATTATCTCAAAATGGTACATCACTGCACCACAAGGGGCTTCAGCTGTGCAACACGACTTCCGTTTCTTTGAAGTACAGAGTATCTACATGCAGGGCAATAGATGTGTGCATTCGATTGCAAAACAAAGCATAGCCGCACTATGGCCCCGCTGGTAAATTACCTTGAAAAATCCCACACAGCACACTATTTGTCAATACAAAAGTAACATAAATATGGTCGCTTTAAAGTCAAAACTGCGTAAACCATGCTTACATGTACCTGTAGTATCAGTGTTGCAACTGTAACATCGTTGCTTTCTTGTGTAATTTTAGGCTTTTCTGAAATGCAAGAGGTGACATTTATTTGCTGAAGTATGTACGTGCCATATTGACAGGTTGGGCAAAACCTCTATTGGATGAACAAATGTGACTTATGGACACTTTCCTTTTTTTTTTTTTTTATTACTTTGTTTTTGTTTGATTTATTGTTTGTATGCTTTGGGGTTGTTTTTATTTGTTTGTTTTTTGTGCTTATTTCTTTTTTTTTCTTTTATTTTCACACTGCGGTTTATTTTATGTGTCAAAACATATAAATGTTCTTGACTGCGACAGTTTCGTCTGGTCGCACACATGTAAATACAAACGCGGAACACTTTTTTGGAGAGAGAGAGAGAGAGAGAGAGAGAGAGAGAGAGAGAGAGAGAGAGAGAGAGAGAGAGAGAGAGAGAGAGAGAGAGAGAGAGAGAGAGAGAGAGAGAGAGAGAGAGAGATTTTGCCCAAGTGTGAAAATGATTGTGGGAATGTAACATACAGTAAATTACGATAGGTCATAAGGCCAACCATTTACCTGTTATAAGTGTCTTAAATTCAAATCCCAGTAATTGATACATATGCAATTCTGCAAAATGCTGACTCATAATGTAATATAATTAACACTTTCTTATGTCCACATTTCACACGTTCTAGCCGACAGCGAGCACACATGTCGAAACAACGTTCGAGCGCAGCTAACAATCGTGTTGCACATCAATTGACTATTCTATCCTATCTGTCTTCTATCTCTATGGATTATTCGAATTATTGATTTCTCATACTTCCATGTTGATGCAGTAGAGAATCAAATCACATCAGTGCAACGATCCAGTGCATCGTAGGAATGACGCCACAGAATATTTCATTCAGACAAAATATCTTAATTGATTATTTATTTCCCAGTGGTATGATTCTGAGACTAACGTCGCACGACGTGCTGATGCCGAAAATTGGCCTAAGAGCTATTCGGTGGCTTCAAACGTGAATAATACGACGCATTATGCAGGTATTTTTTCTGATAATGGAAGTTATCTGTGAGTTGAGCCCAGGACGTGTAGTCAAGCAATGACAGCTGCAACACGCGATAAATAACACTTCAGTTTAAAGCAATTGCCCTCTCGCGATAAGTATCTATACAATGCACATTCAAGTCATATGTTAGAGAATCTTGCATCTCTAAACTTGTCTTCTTCATCCAATCTCTGTTTCTGTAAGGCACTTGTCAATGTCCAAAAGACGATTTGTTCTTTCGATGTGCAAAATAGATTCACTTCACAGTGGGAATTGTCTACATTTGGCATTTTCCTATGCTTCCCTGGGGAGTAAGAACACAGCATGAGGCATCAAAGGCATAAATCTTCACACAATTAAACATGTTCTTCTCGCTCATGTGCACACAGAATGGCTGTAGTTGTAATATTTACTTCAACTCTTTTAGTGCCGACTAGGACTAAGTCAAACTACTTAAAATAACAGCTCTAAAAGATTGAAAAGGGTACCCTATACATTTACCTTGTAAAAAGACATTTAATTCAAGTGTGAACGTGCCTATAAAATATAAAACATAATAATGCAAGTCAATAGGTTTCACGGGCGCGCTTTGGGCGCAGTGCGCCTAACGCGCAGCGACATAAACTTTTGACTCAATCCAAAATGTGGTACTAAAAAGGTTACGTTAAAATAAAACGGGGTAATAGTTTTGCAAATAGATAATTTAACGACATTTTACCTGATTTGTTTGAGGCACCGGTGTACCATATATTACGTCAGAGTGTCTACTGCAGGACATTGAGTTACAGGACATCCGTTTGAAATAGGGATAAAGTGTATTCAGCTCTCTCGGGCACTCAAAGCAAGAAGTGATGCAAAATACACTGGTGATCAATTGCAATGATATTTGTAAGTCTACTGCTGATGTTGCATACGTGCGTAAATCCCTAATATCATGCATAAGTACAGTATGATCACATGTCATTCAGGAGGGGGTGGTGGCATTTTTAACAACGTGAAATGATTTACGAGTTCAATACAATTATTTCGATTCCATGTGGTAGACGGAAACTTTGGTCACCAGGCTATGCGATATGATTTCACAAGAGATCGCAATATTTATCCATTCATCTCGTGGGATTCACAGAATTGCATACCTTAGGGATATACGGGAAATTTCAATTTGCCCACTCGCCCAATGACAAATATCACAAGTGTTTACCGCGTCGATACACAGGAAACATCAATATTATCATTATTTTCATGTCACAAAAAAAAAAAAAAAATACTTAACACCTAAAAACTACATTTAAAATCCCTCAATGCAGGAGGAGTATGCTTGACAATGGTGTGAGCTTTCCCTCCGGGATGTTCGCCAATCTATGCAAATAAAAAATATGCATATAAAGTAGAATTTTAGATACACGTTGGCATCAGTACATATAAATTCCAAGGGCATGGCTCATATCATCATCAACTCTAATAGAGGATTATCAAACGCCATTTAATAAAAATGCAATCGGACAAAAATTTTCGATGACATTGATGAAACACACCAGAAATCAATCTGATGCAACGAGATTACTGTATCAGTACCCATTTCCGTGAACAAGCAGGGGTCATCATCAGACTATTTCATAAAATACTGCCAGGTATGTGACATTTTCCCGCGTGAAGGGCCTAAACTGCTTAATGTGTCGATTGTTTTTGTCTGAACATTTGTTAGCCTCTCGAAAAATGGTATGCATCTCTGAAGCAGTAGTCTTGATCCTTTGAAACTTGGTGACCATCTACCAGCGATGGATCTATACTGGGAGAGTTCAAACGGTCGTGCCCTGGTGACTTTTTTGGACCTTTGTATTTGGGATTTATATATATATATATATATATTTATATATATATATATATATATATATATATATATATATATATATATATATATATATATATATATATATATATATATATATATATATGTGTGTGTGTGTGTGTGTGTGTGTGTGTGTGTAAGGGGGGGTGATAATAATCTACGGACCCCCTGAGCCAATTACTTTGAAGCTGCACAAAAACACTGCTCGGTACCCAGAGATATTGAATTGTTCAAAAGATGGTGCCATGACTTATTTCTATTTTCTACACGCCTTTATACACATTTACGTGTTTTTCTTTACTTTTTACTTCTGCAAAATCGTTACCTACTGGAAAGTTAAACAAGTTGTTTACTAAGTAGTGCTGTTCTGGATCCTGATTTTTACCCATTTTACCAACTTTTCATACATCCTTACTGATTTAGGGGTAACTCATTGGCTATAGCATTTGAAATAATTCGCAAGAGTACAGGATTAGTATGGTTACTAGTGTACATGTAAGTACACGTTGTTGTCACAAAAGATGGACCACTCTTAATCCCCTCCAAATTTGTTAGTAATATACCTTGCTGGCTTCCTTACTAAATAACTTCACACAATCCCTTTAGTGATTTTAATGTATTGCTTTTATGTTTTTTGTTCCTTTTTTTTTTTTTTTTTTTGGATGGGTGGTGGGCTGGGGATTAAAGAAAACGTTTTTACTAAATGATTACCAGTTGCAGGCATGTACTTCTGAATATCCATAGACCAGGGTGGGAGTTATTTGGGATTCATAGTCAAGCCCTCCCGTTTATGATCAGCATTACTGTCTATAAGGCTAGGTACAATATAACAAATGGGTACGCCCAGACAGGGGCAGGAGTTGCCTGAGTTCAGAGGTGACGGGACTTCGAGTTGAAATTTATAGACCACCAAATGCTGATATACATCGATTTCTTGAATCGATGAAGAAATCACTTTCAAATATATAATGTTTGCTATTTAATTGGTTATTAAAACATTAATTTTCAGAAACACAAGAACCATGTTCCAATATAAGATCTTCTAGAAATTATGCTATCTGGTTCCATCTGACATAGCATTAATAGATAAACAAGGGTATCGGAGTATACATCAAGTTAAATTGATAACATATTTACCAACCCGTACGGGAAGAATATTAATTTTTAGGTGGTAAACTGTATAGTGATGTTCCTGGCGATATTCCAAATTTATGAAATTTCTATAATTGCTCAGCGCCATAGAAGCAAACTAAAACAGCAAAAAGTTAACCAAACAAAATTCGAAAGACCAATTACAAGAATCAATTCATGCATCAACTGGGATGAGGCTTATTGACAAGATAATGCTCAAAATGCATATAAACACTTTTATGACAAAATGGCTTATGCATGTGAAACATGTATCAATAGCGTTACCTGTAATGAATCTGGAAAAAATAATAAACCTTGGATTACAGATCCATTCGCACATCAATAAACACACACACACACACACACACACACACACACACACACACACACACAATACTTTATCACATTAGGAACGAAAATGACACAACAAAGCAATTGTATATAGCATAGAGAAATAAATTGACCCGTCTCTTACGAATATCGTGAAAAGACGATTTTTTCTCAATTATTTGCGAGAAATAAAACTAATGTAAAAAAATTTCATTAGCATGATCATTCAGCTTGTAAACAAAAACAAAACAAAATACTATTGATAAATTACTTGAGGATGGCAAAACTATAAGCGACCCATAAGTAATAGCTGAAAAAATGAATGAGTTTTTCGTAAATGTAGGACTATCTTTAGCCAATAAGATTGCACAACAGCACGACACGTCTAAAATATTTGGATAAAAACAATTCCTACTCATTTTTCCTGCACCCAGTAACAGAAATCGTACTAGTAATTACGAGAAAACTGCGTAATTTAGAGTTTTTAGAAGTAATTAGGATAAACAACTAGTGCTTACGAGAAGAAGAACTAGTAATATCAAATATTGATAATGTGTAGTACAAACAACTAGTGCTTACGAGAAGAAGAACTAGTAATATCCAATATTGATAATGTGTAGTACATGTACGAGAAAAAAACTTTAAATTTAGAGTAATAAAAACTCGTAAGGTCGAGTTTGAAAGACTGGTAATTATGAGAAAATCTTATAATTACGAGTTTTTTAAAAGTAATTTCGCTTGTTTCATTAGGCTTCCGTATTTTGTCATGTCAGTATTGGAAAAAAAAGGATGTGCGTATCGCACTGTCCGGCTCGCTTTCTTCACTTCCACCTGCTCTGCTGGCATGCCTGTAGGGTGCACGGCATATCATTAGCTAGTCTGTGCATGATATTGTCCATGTACACTGGCAGGAACATTTACTAAATGAGACATGCATTTCAGTCCATAGTTATTGAATTTGTACAGACTAAGGCAGGTTGTTTCCGTCCAATTAATATGGCTGTTCACAGCCAGGTAAATCCGAGTTTCTGCCGTTTATTAGTTCGACGTAATATGTCGCGTGCATCTGCATAAGTAGTTGTGAATCAAGTAGTTCTCTTTTTCCGATCCCAAAACTCTTTGTAATTTTATTTTACAATTCTATCAAGAAATAGCGACCTAGGACTATACACAACATCCAAGCCAGCCTGTGTAAAAAGTGGGAGATCTTGCTCCTGCAGGAACTGAGAAGTTGCAGAAGGCGTAAAGCAGAGGTACTGGGGTTCTTGGCGTAATCCTGTATAAAAAATCCGAAATTACACTTCATTCTCTGCATTCCAAACCATTTTCGGCACCATCAGCGACATTCTGAGACAATGGAAATAATCACTCCACTGCTCTAATAGCTATCAAAAGTAAGCCATACATACGTGTGTATGGTCATCATCTTCATTATATGAGTAAAATACTTGCCAGAGTACAAATTGCAATGATTGTTGTAAAAATGATTGTTTTTTTGTTTTTTGTTTTTTTCGTTACAGGGGGGTAAAAAAGTAGGGTAAGTAGGTAGGGATTGAAAAAAAACTTTAAGTGTGAATCCCTTGCTCACAGTGCAATTGTATGTACTTAAAAGTTACAGCCCATGTGATTCGTTAAACATGTACAGACAATATCCGACATGTATATTCTAACAAAACAAAACAAAACAAAACTATATTCTAACAAAACTAAACAAAACAAAACAAAACAAACAAACAAACAAACAAAAGAAAACAAAACAAAGAAAAAAAAATAAATAACAACTGCTTTTCTGAGAAATTCTAAAAAAAACTGTAGGCCCAAACATAATTATTGACAAGCTCCACCTTCAGTACATCTTATTGATAATCCAAACAAAGTTCGAAAGAAGGGCACTTTCAATTCATTTAAATATACTGTACATTGTATTGGTTGATTGAATTAAAACATTTCAGTGTCAGGCACCCTTGTCAAAACTAAACCTTCACATTCAAAGATATAATAGAATACCATGAAATTATCTTTGTCGGGCATCATCTCCTCGTTGGATAAAGTATAATGGGGAAAAGAGAATGAGAGATTAATAAAGGTAGAAAGTGCATGATATTATGGCGGTCTGCAAGAGTAAATGAAAAAAAGGTATGGTTTTGCAAATTAATAATGACATCTAAACCCTGCAGTGCTGTTATTCGGCCCTTAATTTCAAGATCTATTGTGTGTGAAACAATGTATTCTAATTCATACACACGTACTCATATGCCTTCAAAGAAGTTTCCAATTTTACCTTGTGTGGTTCTTCAGGCAATAAGATTTAAGAAACCAGCCTCTTGGTCGTGTTGTGATTAAACATCCATGGGTAAAGATTAAGGACACCTGGATTCCGATGGAGCTGGGACATCTGACGCTGTGCAAGCAGTCCCTCCCAGACTGGTGGGCGTAGCAGAGCCTTGGACCTCAACTACAATGGCTCAAGAAACTAATTCTGTTTTGTCCACCAGGGGGCTACCAGGAAGATCACCACCTTCTCTTCCCGGATCTTTCCTCAGGACCTGTGGTGTCAATGGGAAAAGCCTAGCCACACATTCTGTTCCATCATATTGCTAGAGCATCCAATGCATAAGCTACTTGGTGTGGGACTCTGGCCATGAACACTGGCAATTTTGTGGTTCCACCTGGTGGTGAACAAGTCCACATGTGGTGTTCCCCATTGGCGGCATCATGCCTGAACTACTTGTAAGTGTAGGGATCATTCTGGCTCTATCACCTGTCCATTTGGACAATTTTTCGGCCATTAAGTTTAGATGGACACCAATGTGAAGGACCAATCGTTACTCTGTTGCTGCTGCACCGGAAAAGAATTTTATTAGCCAGTGTGAACAACAGTCTGGACTACGTGCCCATTGTGTGTTCAGATAAGCCACCACCATACTGTTGTACCACTTCAACATCACATCGTTGTCTTTCACTTATTGTTCAAACTTCTGCTGGGCCAAGAGCGCTGCCCCTGTTCTAGGCAAATGATGGGAAGTGCCTTAAGTATAGAAGCCGGATGCTGAAGACCATGTTTGAGTCTGTATGGGCTGCCAAAGGTTGCTTTGACAAGTCCGTGTAAACTAGTTGTCTTGAGTTGAACAGCCTCATCATCTGTCCCCACATGTCCTTCTCACCATCCACCAATGGATAAGATAATTGTTGTGTGGGTCTACTTCGACCATTTGACACAAACTGGTCCTGTTTCACTTGATGTTCTGGGCCATTTTCAGTGGCCTACTGTGCAGGCAACCTATTGGAACTTGTGGATCCCTTGTGGACACCATGACAAGCCGCGAGAGTATTGCCATTCTATTTGCTGTGTCAATCTCAAGAACCTCTTGATGAGGCTCTGTAGTCAGTCCCATCATTCCTTGGAAGGACAGTGCTTGAAGCAGACTAGATCAAAATGAATGTACAGTGAGAGAAACACCTGTATGGGAGTGAGATTTGATTTTGGGACCTTCGATCCTAGTCCTAAGTCCCAATGCAGCGTCAACAGAAATTATCTGTTTCTAATTAGCTCTTGATGAACCAAAGCTCGGACTAGCCAGTCATTCAGTGTATTCTTATGCCCTACTTGTGAACACATGCCGCATGATGGCCTGCACTATCTGGGTAAATACTTGTGGTGCCATGGCCAAGCCAAATAGAAAGGCTGAGAAATGGAATAACTGGTGCGATTAAGCACGCCATAGATATTTCTGACTGAGGCTGTGATGCGTTTCAGCAAAAATGTCTGTCTAAAGCCACGTGCCGTGTGGCCATATCAGTCACGCAAATGACCCTTATTTACATGTACCTCCATTTCTATCTGTGCAAGATTAATTTATAAAAACACTGAATTAAGGCCTTTTTATGTCTACAATCACGAAAAATTGTATGTCCCCAAGGATACACATCTGGCTCAAAGAAATAGATATGGGAGGACTTAATATTCACCCAGCGTCAAGAGGGAAGCAAACAGTCCTCATTTTAGTTGCGAGGTTATATTGTTCCACACAAATAGCCATAAAATGCTGGTACAAAGCACTTAGACTTGTATTGGTGTAAAAGTACACACAACAAGTATGTTTGATCAAGTCAATGGCTGTTTCATGAATTTCTCGTTTCAGCACTGGCGTGGATACATTTACAGTGTTGTGTCTTAATAGGAAACCTTAGTACGTCAAGGACAGTAGAGCCGCACTAGTACTCAGTGAAAAGTCTCGCATGATAAAAGTACTCAGGCATGTAGTAAGTTGTATTTACACATTAGGGAACACAACACGTGAACAATTACGTTCGAAGGGCATGTAATTTTGGGGCTTACGAAGCACATTTTCCATTTGATCCTCTATATAGGCAAATTCTACACCTCCACCATACATATCGACAAGTGTTTATAGTTTTGATTTTTTTCACACTGGAATTAAATTCAATTTGAAACCCGTTAATTCTAAATGCAAATTGTACAATGATTCACACATTTATGCATAATAACATAAATATACTATTTTATTTTATTTATCTTATTTTACGATTATTTAATCAGTTTTGCAAGCAACCAATACAAGTCCACAAGCCGTTTACTTACGTATGTCTACTCAGACAAAACTGATATCAAAGTAACACGGTTCAGGGATAATGTAATTATCTCTATTTTCATGTCAACGACGTTTGACATTTCAATACTAGGAGACTCCAGGAAAGCGTCAAATTCCCTCAAATAGACATAAATTACGTTTAATCTGTGCTTAAAGATATATTGGATGTGCTTCAGGTTCAACATTTTGTGTCATCAACTACCTGAGTAAATTATTACAAAAAAGGCAAAATCGGATAACTTTGGCCTACAAGACATATCTGCATAGAAACCCGTGCTTCCCTGAGTAAAATACACATTTAACACGCAATATACATGTACTCGGTTCCTTTAGTGATGACAAAACGATTTCGAAGTGTTCTGATAGGTCGTGTCATAAATTTGGACAACAACGTAAGCGACCTGCTTATCGTAATAAGGTCACGTTCCTACTTTACCTTGGAGAAATTAAACTTCCTTTCGCCAAGTGCACTGGATATTACGAGATTCGTCTTCAGTGAATACTTAAGTTCCACACACTCAACACACAAGGGCTTCCTAGTTATTTAGTACATATCATTACGATACTGGACTAAAAATAATTGTATGAAGTATATGATAAAACACATACCAATTCGAACATAGACCTTTGTTTGTATTCATGAGTATTTATCGGCCTGCAACACCACGTAAGGTTCATGAGTACTATAATTGGCCTGACAGGTTTTATATTGAACCTTCCAAGGCCAATCACGTCGTTAGTTGATCTACTTAAGTCAGACAGGTCTGAATTATCGTTAGGATCCCAGATTCGTATTCGTCGTAAAAAAGGCCTTTCACTCATGAACCAGTATGTCTATAATTCTAGAGAGAATACCCCATGTCAACAGCTTTTTCAACGCGTATTGCACCCTGTACGCGCCGAGAAAAGCTGTTGATTCAGTCCAAAACTTGGCACTGAAAGAGTTAACATTTGATTCGCGACATTGCTTTCGCGATTCAGTTACATAGAAAGAATCAGACAAAACAATATATGCGCAGAATAATGTGATGTTAATAGTTTATTAATATTGTCAGATTAGCATTCTTAGTGACGTTTTATCATTATTATTTACTACTACTACTACTACTACTACTACTACTACCACCACCACCACCACCACCACTACTACTACTACTACTACTACTACTACTACGACTATTCCTACTACTACTACATTGTATTAGTAAAACAATGAACGATGCTATGTATTGAAGGATGTAATATTTAATCCGTTTTTAGGACAATACACTAAGACTCTTGAAACCATAATTGAAATGTAGTTGAGGTATTTATTCCCCTTAACATGTGTGGAGAGAAAGTTTCAATGGGAGTCAATGGAATACACCCTTATAAGCTGATTGAATCCATTGCATAAATGGTAGGCTAGTTTTCTATCAGCGCTAGCTTGCGGTCAGAAGCTAACTTGCCAGCTGAAAACTTCAGCCTGAATTTATTTTTCATTTTTACCATTGTTGTATTTTTCGTTTATTTTCTTTTGGTTCTGTTCTGTTGGGGTCTGACGATTTACTAGGGCCTAGATACTGAAGAAGCAAAAAAAAAAAAAAAAAAAAATTAGGTAAGCTGGCCAACCAAGGTTACAGATTTCACGCACGGTCCTCGGTACATTACGCCACTTAGGGCTATTCGTGCTCTGTACATGTCAGGTATACATTCCAGGTGATCAAAGACCAGATCTTCAATCTTGAACATTCACGTTTATACTGCAGTGTTTTGTTGTGTTGAAATACATGAAGTTTGTGCAGCTTTGAATTTGATAGGCAAAACGTGTTTCTAGTTGAATGAGGGTTACGTCGTTTTTACAGCTCCGATTTTATGTTCAGGAGATCTTTAAATCCGATCAGATAATATTCCTACAATTAAAAACTCACTTTTTTCCTCTTTTCAGTTTCCGGGTGTTTTTTTTTTTTGTTTTTTTTGTTTTTGTTTTTGTTTTTTTGTTTGTTTGTTTGTTTTGTTTTATTTTGTTTGGTTTTTTAGCTCACCTGACTTGTCAGTCAGGTGGCCATTTGTGAGGGTCTGTGATCAGTCCACAATTCACATTTTCAACTTCTCCAAAACTGTCAGACAGATTCACTTCAAACTTGGTGGAGATATGCCTTGCGTGGGTCACTACCAAGTTTGTCCAAATGGTCACACTCCATTGATTTTCGGATTCTTTATGACTTTTGTTTTTGTTCTTTTGGCGGCAAATCTTAAAAACGTCTTCTCCGAAACCGCTTACCCAATTGCTTTCGTAGTACATAAGAACACTCCTAGAGACTCATAGTTCTTAATTTGTTCCCCAGGTGGTGCTGCAATTTTATTTTTCAATTTTTTATTAATTTGTTTTTCGTGTTTTCGTTACTTGTGACTTCTTCTCCAGATCCGTTACTCAGATTAAGTTGAAACTTTGTGAATATGTTCGCAGTGAAAGGGTCAAGAAAAGATGTTCACTAGGTAGCACTGCTGTGGATTCCTGATTTTGAACGACATTTTTTTTCAATTCGGGTACTGATCGGTAAATGCAACTTTACTATTGCTAACTATGCAAGTCAATGGACATTTTATTGGTAATTTGCATTTTGGACTTCTATGAAGAAACTATCATTCAGATTTACCTCAAACTTGGTGACAATGTACCTTGGGTGGGTCTATACCAAGTGTGTTCAAATGGTCATGATCCAGTGATTTTTTTATTTCTTATTATTATTTTTTTTTTTTTCGAAAATCTTTAAAAAAATTTTAATAGGAACGTTTAACATGGGAATATCTTGTAACAGTTATAACTTAAACAATTTTGGTCAGGTTTATGCCAAACTTTGTAGGGATGTACTTTTTATACGGGTCTACCTATTTTGTGCAAATGGTCATGCTCCAGTGATGTTTGGAACTTGAACTCATTCCAAGGTCACAGGACAACTACCATGAAATTGCCTGTTCACTTGATAACTTGAGATCTGTTTTGACTTGTGACCTTGATGTTGCCCATGGTAATCTTTCTCCATGAAGGTCATGCTAAGACAGTACATGAGACACCTTGACCTCGTCTGTGGGGTCACAGTGCAACACACATGAACTTTAGTCTTTACTATAACTTGAGAACTACTTGAACTGGGACCTTGAAGTTGCACATATTAGTGTTCTTCTATAAAGGTCAAACCTACTCAGAACACGGGTGACGTTGATCGTTTCCCAAGTTCACAGAGCCACAAGTGTGATGAATATCTAGGTCAGCTTAGCATAGGCTGTTCAGGCAGCCCTCTCTTTTTGTTTTCCTTTTTGCTTTGCTTTATTCTGCAGCATTTAGTAGTTAACTTTCAGTTTATCTTGAAAGTTAGAAACTAATTTATTTGCATCATATTTTTTTCTGTTAGTTTCTAGCTGGACACTAATAGAACGGTTATTGAAAAGTGACAACAAATGAACTCCTATAGTTAGAAACACTCTTCAAAGGCTTTCTTGAAAGGTACAAACTAACTTATTCTTGTGATAAAATTTATGATTAGTTTCGAACTGCAAGCTAATTGAAAACTAAAATCAAACGTTAAATTTAGTTTAAAATTGTTTCTCGTTTTCATATTGTCTCGCACGGGACTGAAAATGGGAAGTAGAAAAGTGTTGCGTTATCTTCCTCCGTGTCGTTCTGAATGTTTTACCGTCTGAAATATTATCTAGTGAATGCATCAGGCACAGTAGTACCTACTCTTAAATTCCAGAACTCTGCCACTGCCAGCGAATCGACCGGAAGAACAGTACCGCACGTCCTGTTCTTTGAGTAGTGCAAAGCAATAGCGGAAATTGTGCCGTTGACCGTTCAATCTGATGGTAAGAAGCCCCACTGCCGCTTCAGGCTACATCCAATTATTGACATAATTTTCCATTCTCCTCTCCCGTTTATTTCTTTTAACTCTTTCCTTACCATTTTGCCAATCTTGCCCGAAGTTGGTGTGTTCTATACTGATTAACTGATTCATGTCCATTGTAAAAGGAACTTTAGTTCAAGGAAAAGTGTGCATAAAATTGAAAAGAAAACAAAATGGGGCAGGTTATCAGTTTCAATGGGCTCGCTTGGCACGCATCCAACGCGCGCCCTCTGAAGCTATTGACTTAGTTGAAATTTTACACTGAAAGAGTTAAACGCCATTCACTCTACCATAAGCAACATGACATATATTCTATTTCTAATTTTTCCTATGTGTAAATTGCTAGTTTGTCTGGTGAAATCCCAAAAATAGTAGTCCACAGTAGGTCACATATCACTCCCACTGTTATTGACTAATAATACCACTTCCCTCCTGAAGTACTTTTTCCTTCGTCGCCGTCTGCGTGTTACTCAACAAGCACGTATACGCTCTGGAGCGGCTGCTGCAAAGCAATGTTGATGTGCTCATTTGACGTTTTGTGTTCCGTATCCGCACTATATTCACGGGATTATATCATATATGTGGGAGGAGAAATAACTATGCTTTGTAATTACTTTTCCCATTTCGCCATCAACATTTCACATGTGTGACTCGAGGCGATGCTCGTGGGTTTATAGCTGATATTGTTTATACCCCACGGCATAACCAGGCGAAGATCTTTGTAAAGTAATAAATCCCCTGCTTTATCACGCCTGAGGACACCATTGACGGTATATATTAAGCAGGGAATAAACAAAACCTTACATAGGTGGAAAGCCAGTTGCTATTTTTTTCATCTCACGAGGGATTGTTGTTGGTGGATGAAATTATTGGCGACTGCACCGTGTGGTTGTCCATGTGAAATTAATAACTGATTCTTCGGCATGTAACTTTTTTTTTATCTTCATCCTTACTTATAAACTATGCTGGTTGGCAAAGCTTACTTGTATACAGCAATTTCGTTCGCAGACATATTTATTTCTGTAAAGAAAATTCAATTTACATAAGGGGAAGGGGATTGTTCTGATACTGTGCTGAACAGGAGTCCCAGCAATAGGTATCATATTTAATGTCTAGCTTACACAATGATTCGTTTCCATTTTTTGTAGCAATCCCGGTAAAAGGATATAATAAAGTATACTGTGAGTTTTTAAAAACATTGCTTCTCCACAAATATTTTAAATCTTTTAATAACTTTATTAATTTTGGAGACATATTTGGAGTGGGACAGTCAATCATGGATGCAAGGTACACAAATGCACCTTTATATATTAAACAAAACAAAACAAAACAAAAAACCCCCCAAAATTCCATCTAGTCACATGACCCCCCCCCCCCTCATTATCCTGGTTTAAACTTGTTGATATCGGTATAAACTTGAAGTAGGATACAAAGGAAGCTGTGATTTTACGCTTCAATTTTTTAAAAGTAGGCCAGCAAATGTCACTCTTTAAACGTATAAATGCGTTAGGCCTAGGTTGCTGGTGCATGAACTAAAGGTCTTTGTGAGTACGGTTTGTGCAATGCACGGTGCTGTTTGATGTGCCCGTACATGATGTTAATCAATGTTTGATGTTACCTTTAGAAAATGAACCTCAAGCCTTTTGTTGGCCAACAGAGCTGCAACAGAATAGATTGATACATATAACAAATAATTAGGCTGGAACGAAAATACGTAGATGTTTTTGTTGTTCAACTACTAAATATACATTTACTTCTAGTGTTGTGAATGCGCTGAACTGGTTTACATCCACATTCCCTGCAGTGTCTGCGGTTCCCCGCCACTGAAGGTGACATGGACTCGCATACAATCGTTAATCACGATATGCGTGCGCGTCCGGATTGATACATCAGAAAATATTTTATACAGAATATACCTGACTGTAGAGTAAAATCACCTCAGCGTCTTTGTGTCTAAGCAAGGGTACGGATGACTTTAATGGTCCCTTTTCACAATCACTTGGGCTAAATACGTTCTATTTAGGTTATGCAATATGTTACCCAAGTCTGCTGGAGTGGGGGTTGATTTGGTGTCCTTCTTGATCTTGATAGCCAGCAGCTGATCTGTGGAGCTCTGGCTTCCACACCTTCACAACAACAGAATAGCAGCGGAGAAAGCTGTCTTCTGACGGCAGCTGGATCATCCAAGGAGTGCTCAGAATACCAGGCGCAGTACCGCAGTGTTGATTTAGACACATGGACATTGCAAGTTAGTGTACGGCAGCCAACATTCCACAAGATAAGTCATGTTTGTAAGGAAAACAAAAATCATGGACAGCAGCAGATACCAAAGTGCTCTCGGGGTAGATTGCAATGCCATAGCGTGTGTGGTACGTCATGTTGCAACGTCCAAGCTCCTTTCAAACATTAAGCAATTACAGGTTGTTGCCTTTTGATAGTATGACTGACACTGTTTCGGGAGTGGCATGCCAACATTGACGATAAGGGCAACAGATTACTACAAATGGACAGTACTCATAGGGCCATTTGCAATACACTCTGTCAAACAGGCGCGTAATGTACCGCTATAATGTCAACACCCCGACAGCTACTTGTTGCCAATCGTGCTTCTTGGTTTGGCTAACTATTTTCTATATCACTATTGTTTTGGTTCTGAAGGAAACTTCCCAACGGATTTTGGGGCGGGGGGGGGGGGGATCGAACCCCACTCTGCAAGGTAAAAATAAAATTAAAATAGAACAAAATATACATAATAAAGACATTTGGAACATAAAATGAAACATTGGAACATAAAATCAATGGGCTTGGCCTGTCATCACTGCTTTCAAATAATTAAACTTACCGTCTGAAGGTACATCTAGACATCTATGATCTTTTAACTGTTCATATTTTTATACATAATCGTTACCTTTCACTGTACATTCCCTGTGCCTCTGTTATTAAAGTGCTATATGTATAATTACATCAAAGACTTGGTCTACGCAATATTGTACCGCATGCTACTGATGTTGCCATTATGGTTATGACTTTGTCCATTTGAGTTTGAAACCAGCGATAGATTTGTCACATAGCTGATTCAGTCACGCATAGATATAATACAGGAGGCCAGTCATTTAGCGTATCCCGATACGTATCCGTGTAGCTTTGTTTGATGCAATTTCAGAGATGTCTTTCTCTTAATCTTTTCTTTTTAGTTTATGAAAGTGTAACGTTGGATTTGTCTAGTCTCCATATATCAGTTGGGGTATATGTAAAACGGTTATTTTGCTACTCATTAAGTGTAATGAGACATAGGCAGGTGATTTGAAGTGGCTTTCTTAATTTTGTTATTTAAGAATAACACCCGATGGAAAAACAGTCTACTGATCTCGTTTTTGCCAAGTAGGAAAACTTAGATCCATCTCTTCCAAATATTGCGAAACTTACAGTGTCACAGACTTTGTTCTCATCTGCATCCAGTAAAAAAAATATGAGACTGCAAGGTTGAAATTTGCTGATTTAAATCTCCAAAACTTTAATTTTCAATATTGGAAACTAATATCTTTGTATGAGCCAAGTTCAGACAATTTGGAGGATATGTATTAGGTTCATACTGTTTAGAACAGAAGAGCATCATTCTTAGAACTTCAGACTGAATGTTACTGACTGATACATGAATTTAAAATAGGTGTCCTCTTATATCTATTTATTTTATGTAAGCATATTTATTCAATAAGTGTTTTTTCATTGTTCTTAACATGATCAAATTGATAGATCAAGACCATCTATCTTCAAGACTGTATAATTTCATCAAGGTACATTAATTTAAAAAAAAAAAAAAAAAAAGCAAGAAGGTAGATGTGCACATTTGTACCTCGATACCTTAAGTTACTTAGGAACTCCAATTTTTAATTTCAAAAGTCTAACTGGGAGTATATAGAGTGCCAGTAAAATTATTAATACTTTGTAGTTCCTCTCTGGTTTGGTTGTATCGGCTTTATATATGGTTTGGCTTTCAACACATAATTAAATGCTAGAAACAGTATAATGAATCATACGGATATATCTCAATTTCAAAACACACATAAATAAAAAAACAATGCTCGCCAACATGTAGACTTACACTGTGTAGAATTGATTTTTATGAGCGCAAATAGTGTGTGATGAACCAACTTGAACGACATAACTGCTGTTATTATGTTGTCACGGTCACAATAATTGTGCTCACCCAAACTATTAGGAGCCGACTAGGGGCAGTGGAAATTTTAAAGCACTGGCCGTACTATCTTGTATGAAGTTTGGGATTTGTCTAACTCTGTATTCATTATGCTGCATGGGAATATGGAAGCTAACGGGAAAGCCCAGTTCAGAGAACTTTAAGTGTTTCAGATATTATATTGTCCATGTAAAAATATAGTATCAAATGTGAGGAAGGAAGACGCGTCTGAGAGTGCCGAGTTTTTCAATTCGGCACTCTCAGAGGCCCTCCCCCCCCCCCCTTTCCCTGGACCGGCCGGTGTGAGCTTGGTGGCTGCGCCACTCGCAATTCGAATTCTCCTTTACAAAGTCTGAATCTGCCCCTGAAACTTTCTTTTTCACAGGAGGGCTCAACAAAGCATTGCGCGGGATGAAACATATATTCTTACAAAGCATTATCCACGTGTTCTTTTCAATTGATCGAGCGATTGGGCCTGGTGAGTTGTGACAATCTTGTAGACGCCATCGTTGTGGCTGTTGTTCTGTCATGCCCGAAAAGCATACGACACTATGCAATGGACAAGCCAAAACCTAAACAATCTGGGCTTGCTCTTATGAGACATGTCAATAAATTAAACCGAAGATACCCGAACGGCAAGGGGGGGGGGGGGGGGGGGGTAGGAAAAGATTTAGCAGTGAACCCAAATGAGAAGTTTGTAACAAGCATGGTTCAGAAATTTAATGTGATGGTATACACTGCGTGAACCACGTATAACCAACCCATGGACTGTTTGTGACCTCCCAACCGAAAACTGACCCTATAAAGTACCTTTTGTATCAATAGGAATGAAAAAAAAAGCACATAATAAATTAGGGGACTTGTGCTGCAGGGACCTTTATCATGCTTGAGAGCTCCGTCACGAGACAAGCGGTCATACCTTGGAAAGTCACTGACCGCAGACAGTAAATATACATGTAGTTCGCCACTGGCAATGTCCAAGCACAAGTCTGCTGACCCGTACCCGGCTAATTATACATTTTTATGGAAAGGTCTACATGCCCCGTCCAAATAAAACGTTCTTCGCTAATACACATTTTCACCCTGTTTTTAGTCATAAATAGCTTTCATGAAGTTTCACTTACTAATAAAAAATTTTCTACGCACAAGCCGTGGCTTGGCCAGTGCTTCCTGTAGCTCGTTTCTGTCCAATTACACACATTGTATCTTTTTTCAAAGTCATATTGGATTACGTCATTGCATAGATCTTTCATTACCACACAAACCCAATGAATCTTTATTGACACTTCTTCAAGTCAACTGGGATTGTTCCAGGACAATCACGACACGGCAGTACCCTACCCTTGGATATACCTATTTTAGCTTCCAAAAGGTTAAGCGGCTACTACAACAATACTAGGACACTCTCAGCCAGTGCACATTCTAACCGACAATACTGTGGTCGTGTTTAGTTTTAGAAAAAGAAACAGTTACAATTTCTTCCTTAAGCAACTAATTCATTTTCTCTGTTCAGCTAAGCACCAATGTATGATATGTTCCTTCGAAGGAAAATGAAGCTGACCGCCCTAGTAGGGCCTTATGAACACTGCTTGTTATACAAACATTTGCATCATGGACACTGGACATTAATTATAATTTGACAACGTACATATTGTTATGGGCTCCACCCAACAGGTTGTGTCATAATGGGGATATTATGTATTATTTCTGAACGTCACATCCTTATTTTTCCTCATGGACCAACCGAGTACCGTACAGGTGATTAAACCGTAAAATCCAGGACTCTAATGGACCTATTTTTCATATAAATAAGGTGATTCAGTAGAAAATTGGTTACCAATTATGTTGAAACATATATCGAAATCACCTAATATGAGAAGGTAGGTTTCAATTGAAACAGATAAAAATGATGTTTGCTTAATTAAGTTTCTCTGTCATGGTATTGACCAAATATGTTGTGGAAAATTAATGATTTGAAACAAAGACTTAAAAATGAAATAATTGCAAATGAATGGAAGTCAAATTCTGTATCATGATATAGGATTATGTTGTGCTGTATTGATCTCAAAATGAAGAAAAACGACATTATTGAGTTGATTAGAGTCAATACAAATAATCTTTGGGAAATCAAATGACCAAAAAAAAAAAAAAAAAAAAAAAAAAAAAACGCGTATAGGCAGACTCTTGACTGTACTACTCTGAACATCAGAACACAGCTTTTTTCTTAATTTTAAACAACAGATAGTTCCAAAAATTATCGTTTACTCAGAAGAGGCGCAGCGTTTTGTTTTTGCTAGACAGCCCTGGTTTATTTTCTTTATGATTTGGCTGTACTTATAATTATAACGAATGATTCGGTCCTCTACTTTCCTCATTATGATTTCGATATACTGATCATTTTGATGTATTGTTAATAGACATTTTACCTTTGCGTTCGCGGGGACACAATAATAATAATAATAATAATAATAATAATAATAATAATAATAATAATAATAATAATAATAATAATAATAATAATAATAATAATAATGATAATAATAATAATAATAATAATAATAATAACAACAACAACAACAACAATAATAATAATAATAATAATAATAATAATAATAATAATAACAACAATAATAATAATAATAATAGTAATAATATCATTATTATTACTACTACTACTACTACTACTACTACTACAACTACTTATAATAATTATGATATATTTGATGGCCAATTTTTCACGGCCTCGCTGTGCTACAGACTATGTTCTTAGTGGCAGCTTTCTTATTTCTACGCCACAAAGAACAGAGAACAACATTATGACACTGATGCACCTTTTGGAACCCTGCCCGTGACTTAATTTTCTGACAAATGTGCCTTGGTGTCCATGTTGCTGTGGTTAGACAGCACCTTTCAGATAAAAGTAGTTTGTACGTACGCCATATTCTTTGCTTAATGCACAGCGTGTCGAGTGTACAGGTCTGCTTTATGGAATGATTGATAGTGGTCATTGCCCATTGACTAAAATGCTGTTTGGTCTTGTCTGTCTGTATGCACTTAAATCTCACAGGACCACCTTGTTACTCAAATAATGCACAATATGTTGAGTGCGCCAGCTGTGGGACAGCGTTAAATGAGGTGGGCAGTTCGGCTTTCTTGCTACTCTGCTGTATCACGGGCGTCAAGGATGTCGTTACACGTGGTGTATGTACAAAGAAACAATTAATCTGCCTATATACGTTGGTACGCCACCATTGACAACAATGTTTTGATTGGCATCTTTGCATTAGTGTACAAAACCATTTGACGGTATTACATTACAGTGTACCAACCGATTGACGGGAGCACACATCACAGTGTACAAATCAAGTGAGGTTAGCACACTCTACAGTGTACAAACCAAGTGACGGCAAGACACATCACAGTGTACAAACCAAGTGACGGTAAGACACATCACAGTGCACAAACCAAGTGACGGCAAGACACACCACAGTGTACAAAGCAAGTGACGGCAAGACACACCACAGTGTACAAAGCAAGTGACGGCAAAACACATCACAGTGTACAAACCAAGTGACGGCAAAACACATCACAGTGTACAAACCAAGTGACGGTAAGACACATCACAGTGTACAAACCAAGCCACGGTAGTACACAGCACAGTGTACAAACCAAGTGACGGCAAGACACACCACAGTGTACAAAGCAAGTGACGGCAAGACACATCACAGGGTACAAACCAAGTGACGGCAAGACACATCACAGTGCACAAACCAAGTGACGGCAAGACACACCACAGTGTACAAACCAAGTGATGGTAAGACACATCTCAGTGTACAAATCAAGCCTCGGTAGCACAGCTCACAGTGTACAAACCAAGTGACGGTAGCACAGCTCACAGTGTGCAAACCAAGTGACGGTAGCACAGCTCACAGTGTGCAAACCAAGTGACGGTAGCACAGCTCACAGTGTGCAAACCAAGTGACGGTAGCACAGCTCACAGTGTTCAAACCAAGTGACGGTGGCACACATCACAGTCTACAAACCAAATGACGTTTGCACCTGTCACGGTGTACAGAACCAAGTGACGGCAGCAGAGCTCACAGTGTACACACCGAGTGACGGTAGCAAACATCCCGGTGTACAGACCAAATGTCGGCAGCAAACTTCACAACAAACAAACAAAGTGACGGTAGCACACCTCACAGTGTGCAAACCAAGTGCCGGTAGCACACATCGCAGTGCACAAACCAAGTGACGGTAGCACTCATCATAGTGTAAAAACGAAGTGACATTAGCACACGTCACGGTGTACAAACCAAGTGACAGTAGCACACATGACAGTGTACAAACCAAGTGACAGTAGCACACATTGCGCAACCTATCAGTGGTATCAGCTTCTACTTTAAACCTGACATTAAGAATCGTAGTTATTTGGGGTTGAGAACCAAAATTCAAGCCACAGCACTTTTGCAATTTTAATAACACAGCGATGCTAATTGAAAATCATGTAACAAATATTGGGGACCAACACAAGCATTTATTAGTCGGGATTTCTGTTGAGCATACGGGTTAAAAATGCTCAATACAGATGCTTTACTCCCTGTAAGCCTGTAGCATGTTTGAAACAGTTAGTTTAATGTCAGTTACCCTGTGAACCTTGTAAGATACTTCATGTCAGAGTATGTTTAATCTATTATGATACAGATGAGACTAAAAAGGGTGAACTCGGAGAGCAATTACCTGCTCCTGGTGTAAATCCAACTCTGATAGTTTAGTGTTCAAGTGATATTTTATTAGATATTCTCTTGAAAAGTACTGACGATTTATGGGAAAGTGATAATGAATACAACTTTGAGCCTGTTCAGACATTCATAGCCGGATCTAGACGTTTGATCCTCTAATTTGGTATACGATCTACGTATAAGTTATCATTATTTGGCATCAGTTGTATTGCTCCTGTACAAGCTGTGAACTTAGCTTTCTGTTTTGTCCAGAGTGTATTGTATGTACTACTGTGTGTGTTTAAGTACTGGAGGACTAGTAGAATAGTTCAATGTAACTATTAGGCAATCCAATTGAAATAAATGTGTTTATATTTATGATAACAATGCGAGGCATGCACATTAATTTCCTGCCACAACCGCATACCTGGCTGTCTTTACTTTGTAAGCACAGTCAGGTTCGCAAGGTACGGGTATGGTGCCTGTGAGGGGAAGCGGAATATTAGTAACATTTTCGAAATAAAGAGTATTTAGCACAGGCAGATTGAAATTAATTCTGATAGCTAATCTAAGAAGCAATAAATGAATATGACATTTTGGTATTTATAAACTTAAATGTCTCTGAAAGACACCAATTTTGTGAGAAAGGGGTAGCTACATGAAACCCTGTCTGCGACAATGACATGCCCGTGTGTCCTCCGAAATTAACGGGCGTGTTCCTCGTGCTTTGGGGCAGGAAATTAATATGCATGCTTTGTAATCAAGACAAGAAACACGCAAGATTTTTTTGAGCCGGTAGATACATAAGACGCAGGGCCAGAGATACTATTTCGAGGATGCAATTCAAGAGGAAGGGATTGTGGTGGGTAGAAGGTGTCATAGTCTTATCATTTTCACGTCGGCAAAATGATCTTTTTTCCTTCTTGGAAGAAATATCCTTTTGACTACTTTTTACACCTTTGGGTCTTTTATTTATTTATTTATTTATTTATTTATTTATTTATTTATTTATTTATTTATTTATTTATTTATTTATTTATCTATTTATTTATTTATGTTTGTTTG
>OZ026625.1:76201538-76214038 GCA_964020975.1 Hermodice carunculata | reverse complement strand
ACGAAGTTGCTCTTGGGTATGCATCATAAAGCTTATAACGCTTTAATGAATACATGGTTTATAATACACCTCCCAAGTAGCTTGGCTTTCTGATGTCGTGTGGAAAATTTAATTCGATTTGGAAAAAAGGGCTGTGTTTCAATGAAGAAATGTCGTCAAAAGAGAGACACAGACAGTGTAAAACTTAAAGGCGTAATTGCTGGTAGCAAAATAACAAATTACATTCACGATTAGTCCTATTGGAAGCTCCTTAGAAGCATATATCCTAAAAGCAGATGGTGATTAAGTATCACGTGCTTCTTTGCATATTATTGCGCAATATGAATATACAGTCATAGAATAGTGTGCTCTGTTGAATGCGCAATTGCATACGGGAGGGGGGGGGGGGGGTAAATGTCACACGACGCTGAAATAACAAATAATTATCAGCAATTGTATCAAACTTTTTAAACGAATTTTACCTGTCTGGGGAAAAATGCATATCTTGCATATGATGCTGTGCAAATTTTTGTGCCATTCTCCCCAAATCGCTCACCTGCTTCATTCTACTCTGATACATTGTATTCCAGAGTGCACCATGCCAAGAAAGCAATGTCTACATATTGCCGCTAATGTTTGCTTTCATGGACAATTTCCCTCTTGCTTAATAAAGAAACATTATATCATGTAACCAGAGACCTCTTTTTCGCACTCGCCCCATCAATAAAGCTCAAAGTTTGATTAATTCCATGTCACAAATACACCTCTTATAGAGTGAAATCAATTGATACATAGGGATGGTTGATGCCAGTAGCTTCTACCTATACAGTCATCAGTACTTCACACAGAACATTGTGTTCCCAGCCAGACGAAACAACTAACGAATAATATGTATTCGATGTTTGCTCATTCACCCCTGAAAGGAGAATAAATTAAGATACAGGTACAGTACCTGTAATTAGACTGGTTTTTGTAAAATATAAGTCATTTGGTCTGTTACCTTCCCACTCTTGACCTAGCCATAGCTATTCTTAGACGTTAATAAGGCAGACAGACGGGCAGCAGGATTGGTGTATATACTATTTGAGTAATATTTTACAGTCTGCAAATCTGGTCTTCCTTTCTTGTGTAGTCGACCATACATTGTAATATAGAACCTGTAGGGATTTTACAGACCAATGTCCTGTGTGCACTGTGATTGCTTTGCACATTATCCCCTTCGCATAGGCATAATTTAATGGGGAAAACAAAGTTATTGGCAGTAGTTATTTTAACTAAAAACACAATGCCTCCCTGGATGTTTGTCTTGCATAGCATCGTAAATTAAAGAGTCAATGTCAAGAGCTACGCTGTGCAGACGTAAACTACTACAACCCATGAAATGCTGAAATGCTGGACAAAGGACAATATAAAAGCCGAAAACGGCCCCAAAAATGTTTCCTTCGTTTTATGAGATTTAAATAGAACTGATTAGCTCGCACGTTCACAGCTGCTTTGACTCACTAGTGTGAGACCTGATTTTGTTTTGAACAATTGTACCTATGAGGACAAAGGATATAAAAATATTCACATATTCACGCAATCCACTGTCAAGACCAGCTTCCCGTGTAGGCCTATGATGCTGGCAAACTTTAATATTCTTACTCTGATATATGCTTTTATGTGCTATGAACATAAATATCAACATGAGAGAAGGAAAAAAAGGAAGAAATGAATTTACATCAGAAAAATTTAAGTAATAAAAAAATGAAAGAGAAAGTATGGGCAAGAAGAAAGAAAGAAAGAAAAAAAGAAAGCAAGCAAGCAAGCAAGCAAGCAAGCAAGCAAGCAAGCAAGCAAGCAAGCAAGCAAGAAAGAAAGAAAGAAAGAAAGAAAGAAAGAAAGAAAGAAAGAAAGAAAGAAAGAAAGAAAGAAAGAAAGAAAGAAAAACCGTGGTTTTCCAGGTAACACCGTAGAACTGAAACACTCGAAGCAGAAAGAATTTTTGTGATTAAGAATATAATGCTGATAATGAGCATTGGAAGACAATGGATAGTATTTTACAATAATTTGCGGGCATGCATTGGTGCCAAAGGAAGCTATAAATGGCATCTACATAATAAACGTATCGTGGTCCAGAGACTTACTGTTGGTAAGATATCCGATAATCCTCACGGTTTTTGGTTCCTTGTTGGCTTATTTATTAAAAGTGCACAATTTGACACTGAATCCATTCAGTCTGACCCCGGTGCATATATAAACACATGGGCCAATTCCACGACATGTGTTGGGGAAAACATCGACATTTAAATTTGTTGACATTAGAATATTGGGTATGGGCAAATAGAATACAGCAAAACGCACAAAATTAACTCCTCCCGGCCCTTAACATCCTAATGTTGACTTCGTTCCAGGAAGTGTGGATACTTAACTTATTTCTATTTGCCATCAGTCTTCTATGCGACTGCAATGTAAATGTAATTTGGCGAATGGGTCTACGTGTCCCCAGTTGCCTTTTGCAATTTCCAGCTAAAGCAAGGCAAGGAAGCAAAGACAGTCTCTCTCTCTCTCTCTCTCTCTCTCTCTCTCTCTCTCTCTCTCTCTCTCTCTCTCTCTCTCTCTCTCTCTCTCTCTCTCTCTCTCTCTCTCTCTCTCTCTCTCTCTCTCTCTCTCTCTCTCTCTCTCTCTCTCTCTCTCTCTCTCACACACACACACACACACAATGAAGACCTTTCTGTTTATGAATTTAACAGGATTGCCTTTTATGTCGTAGGCATCTTCCATGAGCGGGGGTCAGCCTTGCTATCATTGCCGACTGATATACAAAACGACCATGTCCCCATGTAAAAACAGTTGAGAAAACCGTCATATATCTTTTTATCGGAAAATATGACTAGGAATGAAACAAGAAAAAAATATCCATGCTGCAAAGCAGTACTTGGACCCTCCTAAAACACAGAGCGAGACCCCTTATTGCAAACTGTGGAAGTTAAGACGACAGCAATTCCGTACATAGATATTTTATAAATGGTCAGCGGAGGGGGGATTATTTTTCCTGGACAACAGCCATATCCTTTTTAACAAACATATCTTCCAAATATAAATGCCCAATGATGATCCAAGACAGAAAACCTCAATGGACCCTCGTCAGTTCTGGTATTATGCATCACATCTATACGAAAACTGCTAAAGATGTTGCACGGATTCTGGATTACCCGTATAAATAGACTGAAACTCTAGACAGGATTTTGCAATGTTTTTTTTTTTTTTCATTTTAAATTAGGACTGGGATCATCTGTCAGTAATAAAGACATAACCACAAACATGGTTTAAAAAAAAAAACATTGCTTTCATGTTGACTGACGTTTCATACTGTACCAGTGAATATGTATGCCTGTCGACCTTTTCAATGTGAAATAGCCACAGGAAAAAATCCACAGTATTCCTTCCTTAAGACAGGTGACGATCTATAAAGACCAACAGTACTTCAGATAGGTCCTGCCACCTTCAAATAATCTCTTCATCATGACAGACGATCGATATGCCCGAGTAGCAAATTTTTGAGCTTGCTTGTGTCCAGCCAGTGTGCTCCTTTTGTCCATTTTTTTTAAAGTTATATCCGTTTTTATGAAACCCTTGTGATCAAAGCAGACCGCAACACAGCCACCAGACTACCAATATCATCGGAAAACTGGTCTCCATGATATAAATATAATGTTTACATTACACATTCATTGCCCGTAGTACTAACGAGCAGCATCTGGGTGCCTGACATGACATTTCCAAAGATAATAGTGAAAACCATGAGAGGCACAATACAATAGCTTGTTACAAACTTGCTTGAGGTGGGCGGTAATCCCAATATTTCAGTCCAACGTTTGTGCTTCATTGCATCACATGACTGCCTTTCCCACTGCAAACTCTGACTGTAGCAATGCATATGACTTTGATTAGCCAAGTTGGGCGGCAAGGCAGTTATACTCGGACTAAGCCAGTCACTTTCTTGATACACACCTACGGCAATGCGCCATTTCTTTGGTCATCATTATATGTTTTAATTCGCGAGTAACTGATTAGATATTTCAAAAAATAGGAAAGAGAAAAAAAACACACACAGAGTAACCAAAAACGAAAATTTAAAAAAAAGTAGAAAAAAAACAAGAAATAAAAGAACAAAAACTAAACAAACGAACAAAATCAAAAAAATATAAAAAAGAAAGAAAGAAATAGAAGAAAAAACCGAAAAAAAAAAACAAACAAACAAACAATTCCAGCCGTGAGTCTCTATCGTACTGATTGAACACGTGTCGACATGTTACACATGCACTGCCTGCATAATTCAGAGTCGTTTTGAGTGGCCAGTAGCTGACATTATCTTTTGTGACTAAATCCATGTTTATGCCTATAGAGACAATATAAGACTGCGTTAGGGTGGACGTAGGATTGCTTTTATCGCCCCACACGTGCTGTTTCCATTAACCCCGCTTCTTAATTTAAGTACAAAACTATCATTATTTGACAACGTTCCTCTCTAATAAAGATGACAACGATTAAAACAGGATGTTTGCATACTTTTAAATGCATTTAAAGTACTTTTTGATCATTTGGAGGAACAGACTGTACGGGGGTATATTTAACATTGTCCTGCACAGGAATTTCTATATATTGATTTGAATTTAGCAAAATTTTGGCTGCGCGGACTCCAAAATATTTATGATTTAAATGCCTATTTACATATTATGCGAAGTAATCCCAGGCAAATCTGAGAGGGGGATTAATTTAAAGATAGCCAAAATAGTACATGTAGCTTGCATGTGGGTTTTCTTGAAATATATATATACATATATATTTTAATGAGAACAACATTGGTACTTACGTGCCTTTGGAGGAGCATTATGCCGTTTTCAGACAGTGGTACAAAAGTGTAACAATTTCCTTTTCAAATTACTCAAACGATTTTTTTTTCGGCACAAGTTATTCAACAACTATATTCGCACTATATACTGTTATAATAATCTTGATAATTCATGATTAGCTTGACATGGTTGTTTAAAATACAGAAACGTAAAAACGTAGGTGTTTCAGGACAGGACCTGACCTGTACCTGCAAAATGTCCATTGAAGTTTGTGACATAGTAAATCATTTCTCTGTGGCTCGAGGCGCAGGAATATCAGCTACATAAGGATTCCTATTAAGTCGACGTGTTTTGCAGTATCTTTAAGACTCAGATGCATGAACATAGTGTGATTCGGGAATCACTATTTCTGCCACACCGCCGTTATGGTTGGCATACAATTTCGTTTGATGGTTAACGCTAGTCATAAATCTAATTGGAACTCTACATCATACATATTCTTACTTCTACGATATCACTGTTTCAATCACATATATTGCCATCCAAACATAGAGATTCCCAGTTTGAAATACATAAAAAAAATGTTCGTTGCTTGAGGGCGGTAATTTCCGATGGTAAGACACTTTTCCTACAAAGTTGACTACGAACTGACATGTTGACGTGAGTACAAAGTGCGAAAAATATGTGGCTTTTTTAATGTTGATGTTCCTCAATTTATTTTATATAATCTGATATTTTATTCCAATGTCTATGTATGTATGTACGTACGTATTTATTTCTTTACTCAACTGTTTGAAGCAAACATTATTTTTGTTTCTGTAATGTTTGAGGCCGGAAATTTGTGGTAACCAGTCTCATGTATCCCAAAGCCCTTTGATGCCCAATCCGCTCGGACGAAATGGCCAAGCTCTCCATGTCATACAGAGGGGCCAAGCTCTTTACGAATTACATGCATTACGACGACACAGTGCATCACGGCGGATGTCTGTCCTTTTTTTTTTTTTTTAATCTCGTAACTTTCATTCCCAGGGTTTGGATTCCTGGTCTAAACAAGCATGATCCGACAGAAAGAGCGAATTCCCAACCAGTCTAGTAAGTCGAGAATGTGACAGGCAAGAACTATTTTAATACAATCGGAGCGCATATGTAATAGAAAGGCTTTGTGTCGAACATATATAAAGTCAGGCACATGAAATGCGCTGGAGGGACCATACGTTTACATACCTTTCTTGTTATGTGCCATATTATCACAAAATGTGTGTATGTTTTAAGAATATATTCTAGCCTTTTATGGGCTATAAAATAAAAGCCTGTTTTATTATGCTGACTGCGTCTCAGATGGTCAGCTACAACAACGCTGGTAATAAGGATGTTCTTGCGAATCATACCATCCAAGGTTATTTGTAGACGTATACTTACAGGTTGACACTTTGTTTTCTTGAAATACTCCCATCACGTGTGAATGTAGATCCTTGGGAATAGAATGCAAAAATTCCTAGGTTTTCACAAATATGATTTCATTGTGACACTGTCACCAGATCACTATCAGTCAAATTAGGCAGTGTCATTACCGTATTCAACCTGTAGTCCTAATGAAACAAATCCAAGTCAATCTCGACCAAAGGCAATGTTCCTTGGTTTGTTAACCTGCATTACCCACATGCATAATTCTTCTGTACCCAAAAGAACCCCAAACAAACACACAAAGGTGCATAGGGTCAAAAAGACTTTGTCTAGTTTTAACAAGAGAAGAATTAAAAAAAAAGGAGAATGTTTAAAATGGAAGGCCTATTTCAGTAAATTGGCTTGAAGAGTTGCCTCGTTCAGGTGCATATAGGACCATACAATTCATGAAAACGGACCAAAATCTGCATCAAAGCAGAGAATTTGCAAGCACAGGTTCCAACTTTGTTGAAAATATCAATAAAATTCAGCATTATAAGAGTACTAGTTGCAACCACCGTGTCAACAATGATCATCATCCATTCAAGTCCACAAAGTGACAGTTACATCAACATCAGTCCATCAGAAAAGCCCACTAAGCCTAAAATGACCATCAACAAAAATCCAAAGAGCATTATCATGCACCTCGATGTGTTTTAGACATGTAGCTAAAGGCATGATGATGTTCGAAAGAAGATAAACCAAGAGCATTTGCTAAAGACAAGTTTTTTAATGTGCTCATACAGTGTCAGAATTTGCAGGTACTCTGGTTCAAATGTCAAAGATCAGTGAATCAGGTCTCAAAACGCAAACAGAAGTCAAAAATTGCAAGAGCAGAAGCCAAATTGCATTACAATAGCCAAAAATTGTAAGCGTAGTAGTCTGATTTCAACTATGGTTTCCAGAAGTATTTTTCAAAGGAAATTGAAATGTTCAAGAAAGCATAGAATCCAACACGTCATCTAAAAGGTCAATTATTAAGGTTATAATTTAGATTTAGAAATGTAGAATGCCAATGTAAGTCTTCTGCAAGTCAGCCAAGCATAATGAGCATCTTATTCATGGTTCTATAAAGTTAAAGAGCTCAAAATGAATAACAGTACTTATTAGATTAAAATATTCCACCATATTTAATAGAGAAAGAGTTAGGTTTTATGAAGAGAAGAGAGAGAGAGAGAGAGAGAGAGAGAGAGAGAGATGCTAATTATTTATACAAAATAAGAGAGAGGGAGAGATAAAGGTCAAATATGTATCAATTTTACCCGTTTTGTGAAAGTTACCATGTATCAGATGCACACCAAACACTTTGAGCAACTCTACTTGACTTTCACAATAACAAACTATACTTACTAGACAATTATAAAAACAACATCAGTCCCACTACATATGGAACACTTAATGCTCTGCAATATATGCAGAAATTGCCTGAATGTTCAAAATATTAGCAAAATACATAATAGTTCCATGAATATAGAAGTGCACAACAGTTTTCAATAATAGTGATGAGACCAAAACGAATACCAGCTCAACTTTGTCAGATCCAGTATCATTTTCGAAATAGTACAATGCTAGCGTTTATCGTCAGAAGGATCCATGACCAACAGTAATGAAATTTAAATGAATGAGAGTATCGTCTATCTGACTTGGAACAGGTTACCAACATATTGGCAGTGGGATAAAACAATTTTACGGGATCCTAATCTTCCCACTGTAGAAAACAGCCACACTCATTTAAAGTAGGCCTAAAACAAATTTGGATCTTAATTTTAATGCACAGTTATAAAAGGTAATTACATAACCATAATCCATAGGCATCATTCAAACAATGAGAGGACAGTTAAGAATTTTTATTGAGACTTCTAAATTTACATTAGCATTGCGTAAAACAACCAAATTGATACTGACATAATATTTATTAAGAAACATGGTTAGGTTCTTCCAAGTTCCTTTCTTAATCGAAAATACAGCACAATAGGCCTAAAACTCGTTATGAAAATATGCTGAGTGAGTACTTTTTAAAATTTGTCAATATGTAAAAAAGGATGAAGAAATAGAAGGCCGGTATTGCTCAACATGATGCCTAAGAACTTAGATGATCCTTATTTCATAATATTCTTATTATCATATATAATGAATTTAAGTGTTCCAGTACAGAACTTTCAGTACAGGTAAAACATCTTAGCCTCAACATTACCATACCAAAACATATTTTTTATGTGATTTAATGACACTCAGACAATATCTTATTAATATGTTTCTAGGAATCAACATGTTATTTCTGTAGAACATATTTTTATTTATCTTTAAAATATAAAAAAGCCCTTTCAACCTTATTTTAGAAAACTGCTGTTTAATAAGTCTTCTATAAATGATTTATGTCTATCAGCAAAATCTTTAATATCAGTACACTTTCTTGCGATAGGTTTGAAGCATAGACACCATAAGCAGGATAAATAGTAATATTACTACCTATATATGGATTATTGACTGTATCAAAATTAAAATAATCTCTTTTGTCATACACTTTTGAGTTTAATACACCATCATCATTGAATAAGAGCAGATCTAAAAATAAGCATATTTTGTTCGATTCATTAGTTTCTTTTAGTTCCTACTCACTGAATAAATTGATGTCAAATAATCATTTTAGTGTTTGTTATTTGCACTAAGTTAATCATGTATATATCTGAAAATTAAATTCAATCATCAAGCATGATAACTTTTATCTTTTGCTATTTTCATTTGAAAATTATACCCGTGATAAAATAAATAGAGACTAGCCAAAAGTGGTGCACACTTTGAACCCGTGGGAATTCCTATGACCGGTCATAAGACGCTATCACCAAAACGTATGTAAATATTATCTATCAAATATTCAAGCAGTTTTATGAACTCATCATTGTCAAAGGCATGTTGACCTTTCTTAGCAGAATCACCAAAGGAAGTATGTTAATGACCGATTTTAATTTTGTGAATTTTATTTTTCTCAAAAACTTAAAAAAAAACAGTGTTTGAATGCTACGCTTCAAATATGCATGAGGTATTGTAGAAAAGAGAGTAGAAAAATCCCAAGATGATTTATGCTTGTAAGGTGAAAAATTATTTGTATGTGAAGTGTCAAATAAACTAACAGAATTCCGTAATATCCAAAACCTGTTAACTAACGACGTTGATTCATTTCTTTTACAGTAATTGAAGCAAAATCCCGGTACCTTCTCTAATCCTTTACCTAACAGAACTGACAGCGATGGTGAGCGGAATTGTTGCCTGCCAGAGCAATAGCCTCATACAGAGATGCAGGGCTGGCGACAGCCACTTATTTACTTCTACAAACAAAGATATGTAATCTAAAGTGTCCACAGGGAAACCAGGGGGGGGGGGATACTTTGCTGCATATAATGTGGGATACTTCACTCTTCTAGTTCGGAGCTAAGTACAAACCAGCTAAACAAAAAATTATTTCTTAAAATACCATTTCCTTGTGTGCTACCTGACACAGAAGTCTTTATTGGCAGTGATTGCTAGATAAAAGATGAACATATTCCACTGGCATTTGAGAATAAAATGTTCCAACATCAAAGCTGTTCACTCATCTTTACGTCTCTAACTGTGTCAGCCGATAGTCTCAAGAACTTTGACACACTCACAAGATACGTATGTCGTTTGCATGACAAGCCCATCAGTGGATGGCAGGCTTCTAGCTGTGTTATCATATTTAATCTTTGACATTCGTTTGTATTGAGTTTCTCATACTTAAGTATTATTAAAGGACAAATGGCTGCTGGTTCACCCTTCCCAAGTGGCACCGCTAATGCTACAGAAACCACAAAAACCTGGCTTCCCCAAACACGTGCACGTTTCATGCATCGCAGATATATGTATATAGGCACAGCATTATGTCACTTGATGGTGAATTTTGTTCCAATCTTATAACAAAGTCACCTCTCTGCTATTTTTGGAAAGGAAGTCACATGGTACACATTCTGAAGTCCAGACTAGTTTACACTGCTGCCCCCTTTAACTCTTCAAGGTGAAATAAACTCGTGTTGACAACAAGAATTTAAGCTATAGAGCGTGTGCTCATGAGTTGTGTATTGGAAGAACAAGTTCAGTACTGGCTGAGCCTCAAGAGTATCCGTTGCTAAACATTGGTATGTCCATGATGCCTTTGTCTTGTGCGAGTACTAGTGCTGGCCGGAAGTCGGTGTTTTGAGGGACCCATCGATATGCGGTGACAAGCTTAACTCCTCCAACAATATTTTTTATATGCGGATTTACAAAAAAAACCCTATAAATTGAAGTTGAAAATGCACCTCAATCTATTATAGCATTGAAGCTATTCGAGATTAAAAGTTTATGTTTTTTGTCTATTTTGCATAAACGAAACTGTTGCAACATTGATTCGTGGTTAATTTGATGCAACTATCCAACAAATCTATCAACTGTAGCATGAATTACACGTCAGTCTATAATGGTTTTGAAGTTATTCAAATTTTATTTTGTGCATTCGCTTACTTTGAATATACTGGAATGCTGTAGCTTTGGTTCATGTTTCATTTGGTGCGGCTATGTGATACACCTACAGATGTAAGTTGAAATGACACCTCTATCTGTAATAATTTGACATTTATTAAATAATTCAATCTTGTGTATTCACTTAATTTGCATACAAATGCTACACTTTTGGTTCATGTTCCATAGGATGTGGCTATGTGACAAAATTATAAATTGAAGTTGGATTGGCACATGTATTTATGATATTTTGGAAATATTCAACTGTTGAATTTTTCAAGTGCTGCTCATTAGCATAATTTCAAACGCTTTAGATTGTGTTCACTTTCCATTGGATTAACAGGTGTTACAAGCTTGTATGATTTACTTTCAATTTTGTGTTTATCTGTAATAGGTTTGAATATGCACAGCTTTTAAACTGTAAATTGGCCATAATCTTAACATGAGATTTACATATTATGCTAAACCCATTTATCAAATACAATCCTAAACACGTTTACACTATAAAGGTAAAATTTATTACATCAACACCACATTGACATTTTTGTAAATGTGGGGCAAAATATAAATCATAAATAAATTTGCTATTATGATTTACAACTATGCCGTTTTGCAGTGAATGGTACGGAATAGTACTTTGCCCTTAGAATATCGGACTTGATAGTGTTCAAACGGTACATGAGCTTACAGAATTAGGTTTGTTAAGGTACTCTTTGTATGGAATAAAATTACTGCAATAAGTAAAACGCATATACATTGATATACATGTACATATTGAAATAAGTACATGTTTTTGCATATCTCAATCAAGAGGAACATAGAAAAAACTTAAACATGACAATCTCTACTGATGTCAACTTTTAGGCTCACCTAACCCACTCGCACATAACTACCTCCATTGAACCATTCTTTTTTTACGAATCGGGAGTTGGTTGAGTGGATATGTGTGTTTCCCATTTCAGCTAGGCGACTGGTGCCAAAGGTTGCAGGTTCGAGTCCCGCTCGTTCCGAATAAAAAATACATAACAATGAACTTCACATAACTCTTACATAAATCCATGTGTTTAACTATTGAGTGTCACCAGGCTCAATTTGTCAGCAAACTTAAGTTGTAAGTTTGCACAGGTGACATCCAACTTCACATAGCTCCTAACAAAAATCTTTACCATGCTACATGAATGTGTTTGACTATCAAGGTTCACCACCTGCAAAAGGTATCAACAAACTTTTGTTGCAATTTTGTACAGGCTGAACATGGATGAAATAAGATGAATCTTGCTGGAATTGAGCCATGTTTGCAAAGATTATGAAACAGTTATAGACTTTTAACTGAAATACAAATGCTATGCCTGTATGAGCTCAGCCTGCAAGCCCCAATGCACCCAGTGCTCTGACCAAAATCTTTCCATATTACAGTTGGTCATTGCACGCAGTTTGGATCTGTGTTTGATTTTTGCTAGTTGATCTGAATGTCCCTGTACAAAGATATGTAAACTTCAGTTCATGTTTCTTTGGATACCGCTGTGTCACTAACCTATCTGGCACCTCCCAGTTAGCAATAGCTCATTGTGATGGGGAGTTACACAGGAGGCTTTAGACTATATATATACACCCTGATTATTTATACAGTTGCAGCCAAACTTATTCTAAGAACAACACCAGTCTCCCTTGGGATTCGAGTTGAAGCACTGAGCATCACTGCTTATGTACTGGTAGTATGGAAGCCAGACT
>OZ026625.1:76181199-76198838 GCA_964020975.1 Hermodice carunculata | reverse complement strand
ACAGTACCCCTAAGGAAATGAAATACCCTCTCTATAATGTTCACCATGTGAGATTGTTGACACAAAATGCCCTTTCCGGAACAAGGATGATCACTTCAGCTTGACTAAGGCAAAAGTTTATTGCGTATTTGTCAAACATTTCAACTGGTGGCACAACCCATTTTTTTCTCTTTACACATAGACACACTCATTGTGTGTGTGTGTGTGTGTGTGTGTGTGTGTGTGTGTGTGTGTGTGTGTGTGTGTAATGTCCCAAATCTGCTTCCTATCTGCATGCCTAATTGCAATGTGGCCTTTCAAGCTTTTGGAAACAAAGATTGTTTTGATTTGTTTGATGATGGATCGCCAAGACAGCTACTAATATTGTCTAATGGTTTGGGAATTTTGATCTTACATACTTATCGGTAAAACGAATTTCTTGATGATTCATATACGAGTGACATTATACATGGTACTGTATGCAGGTTTCCCCTAAACTATCGGTCAAATCTTCCTAGAGTGTTCTATATGCCTTTTATCCAGTCTGTTCAATAAGTTACGCTCTAGTGCTGATAATGGTATTTATTATTATTATTATTATTATTATTATTATTATTATTATTATTATTATTATTATTATTATTATTATTATTATTATTATTATTATTATTATTATTATTATATATACAAGAAGTAACTGAGCTGACGCGACCAATCACAGCGAATATTTCCCACGTTTTTTCCGAGCGCGAAACACGAGGCTGTGGTAGAGGAAGAGTAGCGGGACGCGGGAGAGGGAGAGTAATGGAACGGGGGAGAGGTTTTATCCCACATAATCCCACTGCGACACCCGACACACCAAATTTCTTTAGGCTGGCAATAGGTCAGTCTATGTCCCGGGACAATAGCCTACATCGTGCCCCGAGCCATTCCTCCCTGGTTAGCAGAGCAGCTAGCTATGATTCTGAATCGCATAAAGAAGAATGGGGGAAAAGGAATAATTCCTTTGATTCGGGAAGTTTTCAAATACCTCCATATGTTGAAAAAAGACAACGTCAACAAGATAAGCGACGTCAAAGAATCATAACCGGCAAGGCCACTGTTGCATTCGGTAGATTTAGAGGAGCTCCAGAGCCCAATCGAGATTTATTCATATACAGAGTTGATCGCAATACTGAAACCAGAGATTTACAAGCATATATGGTTGAATCAGGATTTGAAGTTCGCGCTCTCGAGTGCATATCACATGACAGTGCTAAGTTCAAATCCTTTCGATTAACAGTGCCTGCCTCACAATTCAAAGATTTGTTTCAGGACACATTATGGCCAGAGAGAGTTAAAGTCATAAAATATATCCCTCCAAAGTCTGGATCAAGAGGGGAGGATTTCTAAGTATAATTAGCAATCATGGCTTTAAGACACTTATTCTATATAATATTAATCATGGCAACCTTGTCATTAGCATCATATAACAGTCACGGCCATGGAGCCGGCAGGTGGGAGTACATACAGAAATTGTCTAAGCAGTCTGATATCATACTACTGCAAGAACACTGGCTTTTCGAAAAACAAATTGACTCAATTACAGACCATGTTGAAGGAATAGGTGTAGTTGGAGTGTCGGGGATGAACGAAACGGAACTCGTCTATGGCAGACCATACGGAAGTTGTGCCATTCTTTGGAACAAAAAAAAAAAAAAAAATGACCCCGATTGAATTCCATTCAAAACGAGTATGCGGGATTATATGTGAGTCAGAGGATTCTACAATATTTATTATAAACGTATATATGCCATGTGACACTCTGAAAGATAATGAAAATTCTAAAGAATATAATGATATTCTAATTGAAATAAGCTCCAAATGTGAAGAGTTCAATATTGATAATATTGTTATAAGTGGGGACCTTAATACAGACCTTTCAAGACTAGGGTCAGTACACACGCAGAAACTATTGTCGTTTGTCCTGGATGAACGTCTAATGTGTGCTTTGAATCATGATTTGAACCAGGTCGATTCCACCTATGAGAGCAAGAGTAATCATGAAAGGTCAACTTTGGATCATTTTATACTGTCAGATAATTTAGCTGAATCAGTATGTGGATACTTTACGAAACACGAAGGTGATAATTTATCAGATCATTCACCAGTATTTCTTGAATAGGAAATAACGAATTTCTATAACTCAAATGGCAATGTAAAATCTCACATCTCTAGACCAATGTGGCGTGACGCAACTATGACAGATTTAGAAAATTATCGTTGTCAGTTGGATGAAAACCTAAAAAATGTTGAAATTCCCATGTCAGCCATACGCTGTACAAATGCCATGTGTAAGGAGCATTCGTCAGATATTCAACACTTCCATGACGAAATAGTGTCTGCATGCATTAAAGCGAGCAAATGTACAATTCCTTACACTTCTGAAAAAACAAAGAAAGTTATTCCAGGGTGGAATAATTATGTGGAAGGCTATCGCAAAGATGCGATATTCTGGCACTTCATATGGAAGTGTAACAATTCACCTAGGTCAGGTCATGTAGCTCATATTAGAAACAATACTCGTTCAAAGTATCATTACGCTCTACGTTTTGTAAAAAAGAACAAAGAAACGTGTAGTGCTAACAAGTTAGCAGAAACCATCGTAAATAATAAAACGAGAGACTTCTGGTCGGAAGTAAAAAAAAAATAAAAACGCAGGTGGTTGTAGGCCAAGTATGGTCGATGGGGTGTCTGAGCCTCAAGCAATAGGAGAACTTTTCGCTGATAAGTATGCCGAATTGTATACCTCAGTCTCGTACGATGTAAATGAAATGGACAGGCTAATGGGTGACCTTGAAAACTCTATAAAGTTCTGTGACAGTGGACATGATAAAAACTGGTGTAAAAAAGCTGAAAAAAGGAAAGCACGATGGCGACCTCGGCTATTACGCTGATCACATTATTAATGGCAATAATACTTTACATGTGTGTTTATCGCTTCTTTTTTCAACCATGATTGTGCATGGTACAGCTCCTGCGGGACTTACAAAGATCATGTTGCATCCGATTCCGAAGGACAAAAGGAAAATCAATAAGTGATTCCAATAATTATCGAGGTATTGCACTGAGCAGTATCGTTGGTAAATTATTTGACTGTGTAATCATGGCTGAAAACATGGAAGTATTAAGTACATCAGAGGAACAGTTTGGGTTCAAGCGTGATGCTTCAACAACCCAATGCACTTTCGTTTTGTCTGAATGTGTAAATTATTACATGTCTAACGAAAGTAATGTTAACATAACATTCCTTGATGCTACTAAAGCCTTTGATAGGGTGGAGTATGTCAAACTTTTTAGATTATTAAAAAAAAGAGGAATGTCACCTACTATAATACGTTTACTCCTCAATATGTACACGAACCAATCTGTTAATGTAGTGTGGGAAAATACATTGAGCAGACCATTTAGGTGCAGTAATGGTGTCAAACAAGGAGGAGTTCTCTCTCCCATCTTGTTTGGGATATACATGGATGAACTTATTCTTAGACTTAGAAAATCTGGCTTTGGATGCCACATTGGTAACATGTTCGTAGGTGCACTTGCGTTTGCAGATGATTTGGTACTGTTATCTCCCACCATAACCGGTCTCGGTAAATTACTGGAAATTTGCTCGGTTTATGGAAAAGAGTATAAAGTGGTTTTCAATCCGTCAAAAAGTAAATGGCTGTCCTACTCGGACACCAAATCATGCCAATCAGTTAATATGGATGGTAGACCGATTGAGAAAGTTAATGGGTATGTTCATCTAGGTAGTTGTGTCGGAGCTGATTCGGACACACGTAATATCCAACGATGTATAAATAAGTTATATTCAGAAGCCAATATTATAATGGCCCAATTTTGGCATGCTTTTTTCCTCAGTGCGATATAAATTATTTCAGTCCTATGCCACGTCATTTTATGGCTCTCAGCTGTGGGACTACTCAAGCTGTGAAGTAAACAAACTGTTTATTGCGTGGCGTAAATCAGTAAGATTTATATGGAAGTTGCCTTACAGAACCCACAATGCGCTATTGCCAGAAATATGCAGATCAAATCCATTTGAGATTCAATTACATTCCAGATTTCTGAAGTTCATTCATAAAATTTCCCAATGTGATACACTCTTACTTAGAACATGCTTCAAATTAGTTATGAACGGATCACGATCGCAAGTTGGACGATCGTTCAATTATATTTTACAGAAGTATGATATTGAGAGAAGCCGATTTACCCATGAATATATTGATGACATTATTGTACACTGAAGGAGAAATCGTGTCCACCTTCACCTGAACTGAAGGCACAGTCAGGTCTAATACGCGAACATTGCGAGATCCGTGATGGCAGCATGGACTCTCATCTACACCATACGGAGGTGGTGGAGCTGATAGAGTATTTGTGCACTCTCTAATATGACTGCTTTGTCCATGAACTTGTATATGTGAAATATTATGTTTGTTTATATTTTTTCTCCTCAATATTGACTGTTTTAAACTTGCCTGTTCCGTCCAAGAACATATGCAATCGAAATGTAATATTTCCTTATATTTTTTTTTCTCAGTACTGATTTTTTGAACCATGTGTACTACGAGTACGAAATAAAGATATATATATATATATATATATATATATATATATATATATATATATATATATATATATATATATATATATATATATATATGCGTGTGTGTGTTTGTGTGTATGTGTGTTTTGTACGTAATTCACCACTACCGAACCATTTTACATGGTATCAGATGCCTCTGTACATATTATGAAGCTGGGCCTGGGAACGGCCCGTGTGGAATGGCTAGCCATCACGGCTGTTAAACAGGAAAAGAAAAATACACAGGTTGTTCGACTGGTTTTTGCATTTTCGGATAGAGCCTTGAAGACGCTTGCAAAATGGACGTTATGTAGGTTCTCAGAGAACGTTTCACTGAAGGACCAAGTTTTCTAGAAAACGCTCAAGTCAAAAGTGCACAAGACACACTACAAATCTATAACTATCAAGGGTATTTCGATTTTTCATGAAAAAAAAAATACTTTCCCAGTGACTGGAACTTCTCGCTTGGCTGCAAACAATAGAGAACGCACGTCTGCAACCAGCTTTAGTGGCGGAGGTCCTCCACATAATCGTTACAGCACACTTGTGCACCTTCTTCAAATCACATTGCTGGACACGCAGAACAAATCATCCTTCCAAGCAGCTCGCATCAAAGTACAGGGAACTATGAATCTCGGAAAACGAGCAATGAGTCGGCCCCAATTTTTCCCCAGCAGCAGCAGCAGCAGCAGCAGTCATTACTTAGTGATGATACAGCTGGGCATTCCACAGATGCCACACCTTTCGGCGACCTTAGGCATCACAGAACTGTTTTAAAGCGACGTGTTGACTTGTACTCTTACATTAAATGTAATTTTAGGCGTGATACTACTTGAATGGAAGATTTTTTTTTATAAGGAACGTGAGTCTAGCAGCTTTTCTTGGTAAACTCTGAACGATTGGTCAACACGTTTCCATCATACACTCTGGGCAATAAATTAACATTTTACTGTAGTACATTCTCGACGATGTGTCAACAGTTTTCCTTGGGTCAATTGTTGTGTAGCGTGCCCTACGTATGCACGGAGCAGCAATAACTGAGTCCCTACGGGGTTAAACATCTATTGCAACCCTGAAAAAGTCGACATTAGGCACAGCGGTTTTGGATTCCACTCTCATTTAATTGAACAAGGTCTGGGGAAATTAAAGACAAACGTCTGGCTTTATGGCAATAGCGTGGTAAAATACATATCTAGCGACTCCTTTGCACTGGGCTTCCCCAAGAATCCAGCCAAAATGGTTGAACAATATTTCATTCCCCTAAAATATCATTTCCCACAGAATGCTATGTCCACGCTGCCCAGTATTAATGTTTAGCCCTACCTCTATATAAACAGCTTAGGCATAATGAACTTGGAGAAATTATCCAAAACGGTTACTGCTAAAATGCTGGCAAGAATTAAACAGTCTAGGCAAATGTGAGGCCCCTATTCGTTTATACCCTTACAGGCAAAATTAAACAGTTTCCATGTGTTTGCATGGCTTCCTATTGTCCTGATGTATACTTTTGTGTGCAATGTTTTGCCTTTACAAGTGGACAATTTCAAACTTTTATAATATAAACATGTGTATGTTTTAGCGAAAATCGGACAGTCTTAAAAAATAACAAACAACCAAAAAACAAAAACGAAACGAAAACTTTAAAAAAAAACGGTTTGAATTTATTTGACCGTATTTATATAATCACTCAGTCTTCATGATACCATAATAAAACGTTTGAAGCACTGGCAATCACTACATGGGCAAGCTTGTGATAAGCTAGTTGAAACCTGTCAATAAACTTACAAGATGCTGACAGCAATTACCAGCTATGAACATGTGGTTAAAAGTAACTGGCTTCAGTGTGATGCATAACCGGGCGGCGGTGGGTGGTGGGGGTTGTTGGTCTGGGGCCTTTGAATCTGGTTAATGCGGATGAAGGCTTTGTCCAGACCAAGCCTTTTTTTTATGCAATGTATGTGTGCTTCGTTTGTCTGAGGATGGGACGTCTGTCGTCCTGTACAATTTTATCACAGTAATCCCTAACTTTGGAACAGGACAATCACCACAGGTTCTGACATGTCAAAGAGAATTATTTATATATTTAGATGTCTAATTGGATATTTTAGGTTCTGATAAGACAAAGTGAATTCTATGTATATCGAGAGGCTTACTTGGATACTCCAGGTTCTGACATGCCAAAGGGAATTCGTCTTACCAACGGGTTGCGCAAACCATATATCTAACTACTCCACTTTTCGCTCTCAATGTCCCGAAGAAATCTGCTTTCTAAGCTTAAAATGTATACCCTTATCCCCGACCACTTTAGGTCTTGGAAAAAAAATGTTCAAAACCACCCTGAAATCAAACATTCCCAATATAAATCCTGCACGATATTTTCCGGACAAAAATTGCAAATTTATCGACATGAGCTTCACGCCGGCACTTTAGTTGACTTACATTGCAAGAACAAGCATTAAATAAAACTATAACTGTTTTTTTTCAAGGCCTTGGCAATGGCTGTTGCTGCATATAAAGTGTCCCTTTTTCTCAGGAGCCCAATTGCAAAATAAAATATTATCTTATGTTTGCGCAACTAGAACCTGTAAAACTTGCACTTACAGCCTGAGTCTTTTCAACTTTTGTGCACTTAAGCGGGTTGTAGACAACCCCACGACATCTTCCATGTAGGCAATCAGGTCATTAGCTTGCCTAATGATGACCACTCTATCGACATGCATCCATAGGTAAGCGCAGACACTAAAGAATCGTCATCGACCATGATGCTTGCATGCTATGATGTGACAATTGGGTACACCGCTCGATAGGAGCAACATTGGTAAGTGGATTATGGATTAACCGATGACACACACTAAGAATTTGCACAGGCAAATTTCTCAAAGATTCAGAATCCTTGAAAAAATTGAGTCCCTGTCCTAATTTGTTACTTTCAATAAAATATTTCTATATACGTCACACAGTGTTTTTGCTGCATCACATGTAAAAATGAGGTTGCTCTCCATATATCACAAGGAAATATAAACAAGCTTAAAAACAGAGTTAGTGGCTCAGCAGTGTTATCTTCGACTCTATCTATATTATAGGGTGCCCTGACGATGTCCACCTTTTTATTAGCTGTTCCTGGAGACAAGAATCTTAATTGACTCTCGAGTCTCAGCTGTGCAGGTATCTGTTGGCAAAGCATTTCAGTCGCGGCTTGTCCGGGAAATGAGTATAAGTAATTTTAGGAGCCTCCAATCAGTGTGTGCCCACCTTTCTCTGCGCTCGTTGCCGCCCCTCAGTGGAAGTGTGACTGACTAGCATTAAACGGTACTCATATACATGCTCATTGTCTGCATAATAATATTGTAGATCTGCATCCAGACAATTTAAGAAAACCGAGTCACCTTATCTGAAATATTGCTATGAAAAACAGAATGATAATAAGGAATTACTGTCATAATGTCGGATTTCTTCCCCCTCTATATATAGCAAATCCATTATTGATATTGGCAAAAGAGACTCTGCCAAAATTTACAGCGTGAGTCGTGTGATGACATGAATTCGCACATGCGTAAACTAATACAGCCGTCAAGTACTTGTCTTGGTTTCAGTACTGCTGCACGCTGTGAACTGTTCTTCACTTCATGTACAAGCCGACCGCTGGAACGCACCAGTGTGTTTTGCCGTTGTCCTTATTCCAATCTATCCACTTTAAACGACTTGGCCAAGCACCAGATGAACCAGGAGTACACTGTGCGCAACTGGTGAGGTACAGTAGTACGGAATACTTGAATGCAAACGTACCTTGAAGCTTGTGCATTGCTTGATCAAATCTGCCCTTAACAGAATGCACCTGTTCACCAAGTTGATTACCATGACAGCTGTACAAGAAGTAGCTTGTCTGGCTTGTACCAGAGAGAAAGTCAAGGTGTACTTAACCCGTGGATGAACGACGTGTTAGAATAACGGTGCCTTTTTTTAAAGGCCGATGCTACCAAAGTTTCCTTGGTGTATCATTTTCAGCTACCGTCATATCGTCTATAAGGAGGTATTACATTGAGACAAAAAGAAGAAGCAAAAGATGATTTGTGTGCAGTCAATATTGATTCATCACAAACACGGCCTTTTATCCAACCACGTTTCCTGAGGGAAGGAACATTGACTTTATCGCAGCGCCTTCCAGTTATTGTTGGCTGAAACAGGTAATGGAGATGCTTTAAATTACTTTACTGTCAAACCGCTATAGTGGCTCAAAACTGTTTGATTAGTTTTAAAAAGGCGAATATTCTCAAATTGCTGGCGAATGTTTAATATCTTCGATGTGAAATCTCGCCGCAACCTGTGCTTTACCATGCTACAGGCTATCATGAATGCTACTGATGTGGGCACAAATACCAGCATGTTCCCGGCACCAATGCACTTGGCACCGGCACGACATAATAACTCCTCTGCGGGATTTGAAGAGGGCGGAGAGACGAGCTTCTTCGACACATACTATTCGAAGGCCAGGTTTGCTACGGAGACAAGCCTGGCACTGCTGTCCGTAGTTTCCAATAGCCTGGCATTAATAGCTATTGTCCATTTTGCTGGTTCCTACAGTGTTAACAATTCGCTGTTTAAGAACTTGACAGTTACCAATATCTTAGCCGCCACTGTGTCTTGGATGTGTAACAACACAATGTTTCTCTTTGAAAAACAATTTTTGCAGCTACTCTTCTCACCCACTGGATACTGTATAATATATTTGATATTGCTTGCCGCCGCCTATGTGTCTCTCTTCCTGGGGATTATGTCCTCATTGACATTACTTGGGATAACAATAATACAGTATTACGCCATTTGTAAACCCCTCAGAAACTTATTCATGGTTACGCGCTCCCGCGTGCGGTTGTGTTTAGCTGCCTTATGGTTCTTCTCTGCAGTTCTGGCCTCTTTGCCTGTATGTGTTCTTATTGGAATCAATGGCATGGATGACTGCTCACAGTCGTTTCTGCACCAGATAGAATTTGCCACCGTACTGGGGGCTAACATTAGTATATGTGCTTTAGGCGTCATCTATATCTCCATTGTCACTTTGTGTGTTAGGATCTTTTGTGAAATCAATGAACTGCAACATAGACTGCAACAGTTTCGTAATGAGTACGGAAATGAGTTGGGCTTCAGGAGAAAGGCGTGGATTACCATTGTGATGCTCTTGGGGACCTTAACCGCCTTCTTCATACCCTACAGTATACTTTACGTGGTGTCGCTTAACTTTGACATGAACCATATGACCAGTAACGTGCCTTTACTTTACTACATGAATATTTTACCTAACCTCAAATTTCTGACCGATCCCATCATTTACGGCACACGGACGAGGGAGGTCAAGGCTGGGTGGAACCGACTTGTGCGTAAAATACGCTGGAAACCCCCAGCGCGCTCTCAAGACACCCAGATAACCGATGTACAGAGCGGCCATGAACTGTCACTATTGCCAACCGGTTGAGGCAGTCTTATCGACGCAGGTGTTTGTCTCATTTGAGTTGAAAATGCAGAAATATGGGCGACATTTTTGTTTATTTGTTTTTGTTGTTTCGCTAGTTGTTTTTAAAACTATGTGATATGTAAAATTGTCACACCAATGACATAATGTTTGCGTCCGTTATTGTGGTAGCAGTTAATTGCGTGGTGAGACGAAACATGTACTGCTAATCAGTTGTAATATCCCTCTCAACTTTTGATTAATCCGACAAAACGATCAATACAATTCTTACATTCCACTCGGTTTTATTTTATTTTCTTTGTCATTCTAGCTATTGGTATTTCAGGTGACAGATCCATCAACTTGACAGAGAAAATTGACAGCGGAACTTAGTATCTTGGACTAAATCCAGATATTATGTTCAACATTGGAAGACACAAGAAATTGTTACAAGTTCATATGGGTGTCTAAAATGAGATTGATGTTAGCTAATTTCTCCAACGCTGTCCGAGTGCCAACGATTCATTTGATGCTACAAAGCGATAACTGAAATTGCGAAATGAGAAAATTGACATTGAGTGTGGGGACTCATTTGTCATGATAAACGGTGCATGCAAATATGTTTAATTTAATACTAGAAACACATATTGATATGTATCAAACACGTATATGCTTGTGAAGGCGAATTGTCCTCTTGCCACAGTGCTTGGCCAATACACACACACACACACACACACACACACACCACATACACACATATATATGTATATATATATATATATATATATATATATATATATATATATATATATATATATATATATATATATATATATATATATATATATATATATGTTAGGCCCGGTCACACAAAATACAGCGCATTTGAAGAGGAAGAGAAGAAGAAGAAGAAGAAGAAGAAGAAGAAGAAGAAGAAGAAGAAGAAGAAGAAGAAGAAGAAGAAGAAGAAGAAGAAGAAGAAGAAGAAGAAGAAGAAGAAGAAGAAGAAGAAGAAGAAGAAGAAGAAGAAACCACAGCCAGACAAATTTGCCTTGCCCATTCGTTAAAGTACCCTTGATGTCAGCCGTTTTAACACTGCCATTATATGTTTTTAATGCACTCCCGTGCCACTCCTGATTTTTAATCCCGCAAATCATATATATATATATATGTCCCTAGCATAAAGTCTGGCAGTCTATTTTTTAATAGTTTTTTTTTTCTTTTTCATATTTATCTGAACTATATCTTTTTTGTAATGTGGCAAACAACACCAAACTATTTGTCGTTTGCAAAGTTCAAGAACACTAGCTTTTCTGGCTATTACTGTCTTCTATAATGTCTAATCCTCCAAACGATCCTCTTCTTAACAAGTTGCAGACTATAGTCTGGGGCCTTCTAGAAAGATACATTCAACGTCAGTTTCTGAACTAGTAATGGGTTTTTTTTGTGAGGTTCACTGGCACATAACTTCATTATGCACAAAAGCAAACAGACAACTAACAGTTCAGGTGTTGATATGAACTGAAAACATCTTAACGATCTTTTGAGCTTTCATATTATCAAAGAGTAATTACTTTTTCTTCGCCTGGCACTCCTGTGCCGCCAGCCCCCCCCCCCCCCCCTCCAATATAATGCGAAAAGCTACGTGCACGGTATACGTTTTACATACTGAGACTATAAAAACCAGCCTTTGCGTTCTTGTAGACTGGGCACAAAGTAGTACACCACAATTATACATCATTGTATTTTACATAACATTTGTGAGTATAAAAAAATCAGCAAATTCTAATTTTAAAATTTCGAGAACGACATTTAACACATAGACATGTCACAAAAGCACGGATGAATATACACTATATAAATCTCACTTTAACTAAATTTAATTTCAATTGAAATTACACCTGTATGCTGGCTCTATTTAGCTGTATGAATTATGCTCTCTCCTGCTCAGCATACAGTTCTGTCATATCGGAGAATGCACCGGCATGACATCCAAATGAATGCAGTAGCTGCGCGCGGTAGGACACCGGACTTCGCTAACTTGTCTCAAAAAGTATCTACAGCGTAATAAAATTCAGTATTTGTTTTAACAATTAGGGATTACCACCGTTGTGATGCAAAACCAGCCAATAATACATGTAGGTGTCGTCTACAGCTTGAGTTGCCTGCACTGTCTCTAATTTAGCCACGGTCACCTACTACTTATGCATATAAATGCCATGGCCTAATATATATCACAAAATGTGTAATATGTCATTGCGAAATCACCCACTCCCCCAATTTCCGCCCATAAACTTAGTTTAGTCGGCCTAACAACTTTGTAATAAATCCCTTCAGCCCCCGTCTGACTGTGTTCTTTTTAACATACTACCACTGCTACTACTACAACTACTACTACTACTATCACCACCACCACCACCACCACCACTACTACTACTACTTCTTCTACTACTACTACTACTACTACTACTACTACTACTACTACTACTACTACTACTACTACTACTACTATTACTACTACTACTACTACTATCTCTCTCTCTCTCTCTCTCTCTCTCTCTCTCTCACCCATCTGTACACTTTTAAACCTATTAGTCTATCTGTCTATAGGTCTGTCTACCTCCATCTAGAACCAATACGACCAGATAAAGTTGGACAGTATTAAAGAAAGTTCAATTTCTGAACATGTTAGCCAACATCTCATATATATATATATATATATATATATATATCCACGACCACGGTTTGTTTTTTTCTGTTTGTTTGTTTGCTTTTTTTCTGTGACTACTGATGCATAAAGGTCGCTGCAGTCTTCACTTCAGTGCATTCTTTCGACAATCCAGAATCGCGTTTTGTCATGACAAGCATACTGATCATGACAAAAATGTCCACATTCATGATGAGAAAAACTTACGATATTAATTAAGAGTGGCTGTGTTCCACCATGGAAAGGAAACCCGATAGGGTCTGTCAATGACCAGGCAGGTAATTAATATTTTCATTTGAACATAGTGTATAGAGCTTTGCTGGGATTTTCTCCTTCTTTTCTTTGTGAATGACTACCATAATCTTAAAAAATGGTGATCCTTGCTTGCCTATCTTAGCTGCAGTGTAATATCATGTTAGCCTTTTATATATTTTGTCAGTTTGATGAATTAGTATATGGCCATATCTTGGCAGCACAGAAAAGTGTATTTTTTAGCTCCTGAGATAAAGTATAATATTTTCATCTGTGCTGTCTTTGCCAAATAATAGCGCTTATAAAATCTGCCTGCAGCAGTCGTCCGTCTGTCAGTCCTTCGGACCATACGACGTCTCAAAACCGTGGTAAGGAATGATATTTTACATATGTCTTCCACAAGTAGGTTTCTAAAATCCTTTTGAAGGAGATTTATTTATTTATTTATTTATTTATTTATTTATTTATTTATTTATTTATTTATTTATTTATTTATTTATTTATTTATTTATTTATTTACTTATTTATTTATTTATTTATTTATCCGTTCATTGATTCTTCATTCACGCATTAATTATCTCATTTGTTAATTCATTAATCCTTGATTGATGAATGATTTATTTATTCACTGACATATTTATGCTTTCTTATACGAAAAAAAAAACAATTGTTTTCCCAGAAACTATTTGGTCATTTGCCTTCCTATTGCACATACTACACGGTCGTCCGTGGCATATAGTTCATCCTTTTATCCTAAAGTGGTGCATATTTTGTAGTTGTTTTTTGCTTTTGTTTGTGTGTATGTGTGTGTGTGTGTGTTTTTTCTATTTGCTGTGGAAACTTGTGTGTAAGGGCCATTTTTAATCCTCCCACGGCAGAACATAATTCGTAGATTTAGTTTATATACGTTTGAGTAAAGGCGATAGAAAGTTGCGAAAATTATGAGCATATGTCACATTTCGACGAGATCTGGGGGCATCCAACTTTCAGACCGTGTGTAAGCCAGTTCTTTTCTAACATGTCAATGTACCTGTGAGGACCTTGGTAGAACTGGGTTACAAGGGTAAGCATCTAGATCACCAATATCCAAATGCCGTTGTATTTACTTTTATCATTATTATTGGTGCGTGAAATCATAAAAGAAAATCTCTGATCCATAGTTTCCACGCTTGTTGCGCCGAAATCACAAAGGAACAGTGATGCTAGTACTGTGGTAAACCATAAGCAGCTCATTGGTTGGTGCACTCCCCCTGTTAATATTATTCGTTTATTTATTTATAAATTTATTTATTTATTTATTTATTTATTTATTTATTTATTTATTTATTTATTTATTTATTTATTTATTTATTTATTTATTTATTTTATTTTTCCATTCATCATTCACGCACTAATTCTCTCATTTGTTTATTTATTTATCCTTGATTGATGAATGATTTATTTATTTACTGACATATTTTTGCTTTCTTATACGAAAAAAAAACAGAATTATTTTCCCAGAAACTATTTGGTCATTTGCCTTCCTATTGCACATACTACACGGTCGTCCGTGGCATATAGTTCATCCTTTTGTTCTGTGAGGACCTTGGTAGAACTGGGTTACAAGGGTAAGCATCTAGATCACCAATATCCAAATGCCGTTGTATTTACTTTTATCATTATTATTGGTGCGTGAAATCATAAAAAGAAAATCTCTGATCCATAGTTTCCACGCCTGTTGCTCCGAAATCACAAAGGAACAGTGATGCTAGTACTGTGGTAAACCATAAGCAGCTCATTGGTTGGTGCACTCCCCCCCCCCCCCCCCGTTAATATTATTTGTTTATTTATTTATTTATTTATTTATTTATTTATTTATTTATTTATTCATTCATTCATTCATTCATTCATTCATTCATTTATTTATTTATTTATCTATATTTTGATTAATTGATTGATTGATTGATTGACTTTTTGATTGATTGATTGATTGATTGATTGATTGATTGATTGATTGATTGATTGATCGATTGATTGTGCACTACTCTTTCCTGTACTCCATACAGGCTGGTCGGTTTCTCTAAGTAAATGCAATGAACCCAATGAGGACACCGTTCCCTTTTAGGGATGCATCAGTTCTGGGTGCAAAATTCATGGAGCATACCGTCGTCAACGGGCAAACGGGGTTTCGTAGAGATGTAATTATTAATGTACTCGAATTTCTATTTTTATATTTGAACAATGTCTTCACCACCTGGAAAATCGATATACTCCCCAGTTTTCAGTTTCATCCCTTTGTGCCCTTACGTTGGTGAGGTTCTTGACCTGATTTTTTAAAAACAGAAGGAAGAAGTGATTTGTCATTCTTTCAGTTTATAGTACTAATATTATATTTACCTTTAATCATGAGTGTGTGTTGAGATGAAGCATGGCCAAGCTAACGTTAACACCCAGTCATTATAATGACATACACAGATGTGGACAGTGGGGCATATACAACCAAACCCCAACATTGTGATAAAGTGTGGCTAGATGCTTCACGATTTAACTGAGGAACACTGTGCAGACCGCAAGAAGTAAATAAATCACAAACATTATGTTGAGTAATCAAAACAACTTTTGCAAAAGACTCCAGTTTTTTATTTGTACTTGACGGCCAGTGTAGTCGTTTGGGACATAGCTCACAGTGGTGCAGATTGTAGACCACAGTTACGACTGCCTGGTTGTGCATCCCAACGAAAACAGTCGATACAATAAGTACTGCTTTTGCAGCATGTTGTTGCGTCTGTAAAAATTTAGTTTGTTGAGTCATGTTGTCTGCAGCATACAGTTACTACATTGCTGGTCATGTAGGTCCACTGTCTTATAGGACAGATGAGAACTATAAACTCAGAAAGTATGATGCGCAACGGCATGGCCCTGCACAGAACGCAATAAATACGCCGGCTTTGTTGGCATATAGTTGTGTTAAATGATGTTGACTTAATTTCAAATTTGAATTTGCAAGTTTTATAAACTTAATTATGGTAATATATAAAATAGTATGCTTTATAACTTAGTCTGCTTCTATGCATGAGTGGGTGTGTACAAGGGTGACAAATCTTTGCTTGAGTCGGTTCTTCTAACAATCTTGTGACGCCATCTGCTTTAAAGTTTCATTTAAACGCTCTATTTCAAAAGCTTTCCTTGGCGTGCGTCAGGCATAATACCCAATATCAATGCTTAATTCATATTCTATCTGACCCGACATATCGTTAGAGCAGCATCGTGCATACAGTAACCATAGGAGAGCAAAAACAATAGCAATGGTCTTGAACGACAGCTTTTTGTGGTGCTCTTTGATTCCTTTGTGGGGAAAAGCGCACCCAGGAAATTCCGTTGATTCATTCAAAACCTGAGATTGTAAGAGTTCAAATTGAGCCCAAGGATAGTTTTCTTGCGGCTGGACCATATCTCACGAAATACAAACTGCTGACGTGAGAGAAATAATAAAAACGACCATAACATCAACGAGTGCCCAATATTGCCTACCAAGCAACGCTTGATTAGATTTTCGAAAACGGCAATAGTACTCAGAACAAAAGGCAATCATTTTTTTTCAGATTTTCTGTTCAGACTATATGTTGCACAGTTATAGAGTAATGAACAGCTGATAAATTAATTGGATATTATAATCTGCTAATGATATTTGTTCAGATCCAAGTCACCCGTAAAACGGGTAGAAACAGATGTAATATTCACAAAAAAGGGTTTAAACTAACTGAGATGCCTTTTCCAACAGTATGGAATAACATACACGTAGGCATAATGTTCACTGATCGTCACACAGGTTTGATGGCCGATTACAACTGAAGTGTTTTTTCACATAACCAGAAATGACAAAAGGATTACTGAAATAAGCCTGATGCCTAAGGGCATTGTTTGCTAGGGAAACTACCGAAGGCATCATTTACCGCGAGTTTACTTTTTGTAGTTCAGAATTAGCTGAGGGCTTCGCGCGGACAATGAGCCCGTACGTACAATTAATGTAGAGTAGCACAAAATATCCCTATTAAGAAGGTGCCATTACCCTAGTTAATACCTAATTTGCAGTGGGGGGGGGGGCGTTCTTGGTTTCTGATTGGCTAATTCCAGTGTTACTTGCTCACCAATCCAAACTACACAGGGAATCTGTAGACTGTAGCGTTTAGTATAAAACTGGCTAGGATATACAGCGTGATTCTCGATAGACTGCACTGAGTACTACTACTAGAATTTATTTTCTAGCAGTCTTCAAATGTCTCCATCCTTGTATTTTTCTACAAGTCTTATGCCACGAAATGAGGCCAGTAGTGAGGTAAATGTGATTTCAGCAATTTATCGAATGATTTATTTTCTGTTGGTGGTAAATGGTTAAATGGAGCAGTTAATCTGCGATTAAAACAACAATACTGACCATTTTTTTAAATTATAGATTATACAAAGTGGATCTTGGTTTTGGAAATCACTTAGTGCGAATATTTTCTTGATATAGTAACTTCTTGTGCAAATTTAGGACTTTAATTCAAAAATATTGTTGCCAATTGAAACTCATAGTTACACAAACGTTCCCTGTCACCAACGTTATTGTACCATATCTAATGGCAACAAGCGTGGGGATAAATTCC
>OZ026625.1:76148699-76176199 GCA_964020975.1 Hermodice carunculata | reverse complement strand
TTTTTGTTTGTTTGTTTTTTTTTTTTTACTTCTTCAAAACAACCTTTTTTTTTAATATTCCGAGCTCTCTGAAGGAAAACATATATGTCCAAATAACATATAACTATCCTTGATCACTAGATTTTTGGACATTGCAAGCAACAAAACAAACCGAGATTTAGTTTTAATTATCTTACAAATAGAACTCAGTGATAACTAAACGCATATGGCAATTTCTCCTGAACGACGCTGAGATGGGCCTTATGTTTTTCAAATAATTTTTAAGCCATGGATGTTAAAAAAATCATTCACGAACACTTTGTCCAAATCACCAGTTTTAGTTTCTAAAAATAACTCGGTATCATTATCCTTCAAAAATTGATAAATTCAGGCTCATTAATTTTAGCCATTAAACCACACACATTAATAGATGCGACCGTCAAAGAACGCAATGCATATGTGTGGTCATGATTAGACTGATCAAAATAGTACTTGGAAATGCTTGTTTGTTATGCTACGCTACATTAACTGCATCCGAACTTATAGAACGTGAAACCCGAGCATAATCATGGTCAACCTGCTCAACTGTATTACATGAAAAGCCTTGATTAATGTCCTGCGGGACAACTAAAGCACCTGATAAAGCACGGAAAGTGTCCTGCAGAGGACCTAGAGTAAATAAGCTGAAAATATCCGAGAAGCTTAATAATCCCAGTAACTGGTCCATCATTGTCTTTCGAACCATGTCAGGAAGAAATTTAAGTCTATAGACCTCCACGTTCCATGGGTAACGTTACGGTTTTAATGCTTAAAATGTAAGTAATTTGAAAGAAATGAACCTTACGTGGTCCAACATTGACGTTGGCGACTCAGTGATTGAAAACCAACTTGTCTGCGTTACACACTAGTATATTAAACATACGTCCAACAATTTTTGAGCCCCTAGCAATTTTTGAATCTAAGACGAATGTCGAAAAGTTCTGCCTACCTGTGGGTTGCGACCAAGTCGATATTTCCCTGCATGTACGGTTTTGTTGGTTTCTGAACATGAGGAATACGCCTTTGTTACACATTTGACGCCGCTTTGTAGGCTTGTATGGCATTGCCCCTGTGCTCAGTGCCAAACTGTCATCCTCGATTCAGGCCACCCCATATACGGCCTCCATATTTGACGTTACTTTCACAGTGAGTGAAGTTTATGGATCCATATGTAATTTTTACCCGGTATCTTAAAAAAACATCTATTAAGTAGTAGGTGGGACCCATGAGACAAAAACAGTTGTACGGTGGGAAACTTCAGCGCATGATCGGTTACAACATGGCTTTGTGGCAATAAAAGGTACTTCACGTAGCTTTTCTTGCGACATACCAGTGCTGTAAGTATTGTTATTATTATTATTATTATTATTATTATTATTATTATTATTATTATTATTATTATTATTATTATTATTATTATTATTAATTTCATTATTGTTATTATTATTATTATTATTATTATTATTATTATTATTATTATTATTATTATTATTATTATTATTATCATTGCTGCTGCTGCTGCTGCTGCTTGTGTTGGTACTGGTGCCGTTGGTGCCCTTGTTGCTTTGTCGATTTTCTGTGACACATCAACTTGCTGCCGGGGAAAAAAAAACATATTTGCTCACAAGTTCTTGTATATTTGGTGGTATGTTGTTAAATAAAACTGATACTAAACAAATATCTTAATGTTTGATATGTTATTCAGATCTGTGTCACAGGTCTTATGTTACCAAATTAGACCCTCACGGACTTGCAGGCAAATTAACCTATTTCAGCAGCTTGTATAAAAATCACAATGTGTGTTCAAACTAACCAGCTTATTTTCATATATAGGCACGGCCTGTGCGTCAACAATGGATTGAAAAGCAATGTATATATATACATATATATATATATATATATATATATATATATATATATATATATATATATATATATATATATATTAAGTCTTATCTTTTTACACTTCCAATGCTCACCTCATATGGCCGCAGACCACAAGTTATAAACCCTGTTATTTTTCATATTAGCATTTCTCAGACTAAAAAAATAAGCATTTTGGCAGTTCTCTAACGGCATTAAATGGATAAAATTTCAGAAAACATGGATGTGTTTTTGCCACATAATTCCCAGCTCCTTAATTGGTGATTATTGAAATACGAAACAATACCTGGATGTCAGCGTTATACAGGTTTATGGACAGTACTTTTGCCGAGGTCACATCATTGTCCTACTCCACCATACATGCCCCACCTGGCCTTAGAGACAATGCACCTTTACGGCCATCAATAAAGCAACTTTGTGACGCAGCAAGCCTGACTTAGGTATCTTTATTGAAACAGAAGTTACAGCATGCTGAAAACGCAGTATTTTCACAAGTACGGACTATCTCTGTTAGGGTGTGCAACCACCCAATCACAACTGTGGTCTGTAACCATATGTTGAACCCGCATTGGCCAATCATTATCAAAAGAGGCAAGTAGTTGTTTTGTGACGTATTTATTGCAGTGCTATTATGGAGAAAAGGGGGTTCCTCAAGTGGTGTTACATTTACGTTTCGACTAAGCAACGGTGTACAAATAGAGCAAACTATTCATTGAGCTAGTCTTCAAGTCAACATCCCTCAGTTTAGTGACCCCGAAAGTGATTCAGGCGTGTGTGATGGCAAAAAGCACGAACATAATTTAGTCAATGCAGTACAATGATGTGCATGTTATATGAACTGTTGTTCAAATCATCATTCATTGTTCTTGTGTTGAATACACGGAGTATGTCCAAAAGAAAAGCTTACATTACAAGCGACAATCTTCTCGGGTGTATAACTATGTTTTGGGCTAGATATACCCGCCTTTTACCCACTATGGAAGTAAATAACTGCGAATGGCACATGCATGTGCTAAATCGAGTCATTTTTCCTTTACTTTATTTGCCTTTGTAGATAACATTACCAACATCTAATAAAATAACACGAAAGTTCACAGGATATTATATATAAAGAAATTAAAAAGAAAACTAACATCGCCACAAGGCAGTCACTTAAAATTTGCGATTTATTCTGCTTACCGTAGCTTCCATAGCCTTGTCAGAGAAGCATGCGTCCTATTCAATGAAAAGTATGTGTACTGACTCCCTGCAATCCAATCAGGTTTTTGGAATAAACAATTTGATACTTATTTCCAAAGTTCGCTAGATGTAGCGACTTTGCCTTTATTTCTGGATTTGCCTGAATTCTGCGGTCAACGACACATCCCTTAATTTTTCATCAGTAGTAATACCAATTCTCTAGAAGTTACCAATTATACATTATGCATGCCAAGATTCGAAGGTTTGCTCATATGCCCCCACCTCGTGTCCTAACCTAATTAATGCTATATACGCTGCAATGGTACGTATAAGCCTACGCATAGTTACGCTACATTTGAAAAAAAAAAGAAAAAGAAAAAAACAGAATGAAGTGAGCATTCATTTTCCGCGGATAGACATTCAAAGATGAGGCTACATGTACAAGTACCCGACTCTGTAAGTCTCTGACCTGAGGGAAAATCTACTTTACAAGTCTGATGCAGTAACTGTTGTGTTCCAGCTACTAGCAGTGGATTGCCATTAACCACACAACAACTATCTACATAGACTTATGTTTAAAACAATTTTGCCTCTGTTGTAATATTTCTCATTATATAGATGTCTACGGGAATTTTCAAATGTCGTATGCTGGTCGAAACGTGCAGGATTTTTACATATAAATTTTTTTATACATATCGGTGTCCACTCATCGCAAAAATGGATTTTCTCTAGACAGCTCTACACAGTTGCGTCTACATAGTATGTGTTATTCTTGAATTCCAGGCGTGCCAGGGTAACCCATTCTGACACAAACTACACTTTGTGTCCACAGCTGATAGTGAGTGATAAATGTGCAAACGTCCATCCTGCTAGACCTGTTGTGTGTTACCTCGCGATTCTTGAGTTGAACCCAAAATCAACACAGGGCGACGGGATTGAATCATGTTCGTTATATCAGCTCGAGGGCTTTCAGAGGGCGGCAGACAACTCTTCCTCTAGCCCTCATCTGCCAGATAAAATCTGCATTTTACCTGAACGAATGTATTCATAGCTCTGCTTGTTATCAGGTAAAATAGCCCTGAATGTTGGACAGCACTGCAAGACAATATTTTTCTATATTATCTCACAGTATCGAAACTATACTGTATCATTTTGTGACTTGCTTTAAAAGTACGATATAAATATGGTTTATTTTGCATTCTTGTAAGGAATGACCCAGGTACTGTCTTGCAATATTTAGCATCATTTCTAGCGGATCCTACATATCTCCGCCTCTAAACATATTGCTTTGCCATGTGTCCAGGAAAATCAATTAGAATGTGCCTGTTTAAGTCGTTCAGTATCTTGATCATTTGCAAGATTGAGCATTCACTGACTCCTGAATTAGAGGACAATGTAATAACATGGTGGTTGTCTGATCTAAGAATGATGCCTCTGTATGACCCACAGTCACCACAAGGTTGCGACATCATGAATCTTGGTCCCCAAAGCTGACAGCCAGTGTTGTCACATAGGTCGGAGATAGTTATTTGTAGGAAAGGATTGTTCAGTTTATGCTATGGATGTACAAAAGAAGTAGAAATTCAAACCATTTTACATGTTGCCCTGGCAGAATGAAAGAGGTTTGGTGCAATATTCATCTTTAAAAACAATAACCAAAATTTCTAAATTGATATACTTGCGCCGGCATTAGGCACATGTGGTTAATTAAACAACAAAATCCAGCTGCAAGGATCTCTAAATAGTTTTAATACCTGCCCTCGTACATGCTAAAGAGACATATTTCTGTGAGTTATACACTCGACTTGAAACATAGTAGAGTTAATAGGCAGCATGGTCCGCTCTGGAGGCAAGTCATCATTATAGGCTTCTGGAATTAAAGTTGAATGGCCAACACTTTACAGCATTTCGCTGTACATTTGAACCTTTGGTCATAGGATGACATAAATGATATGCAAGTTTGTGAAGGTGCCACACAGTAAAAGATATACTGAGATTTTAATATTTTGCCAGCATTTTACTCGGAAAAAATTGGTTATGAAGAAAATAAAGTAGATCCTATCATAATGTAGATTCATAACTCAGTTCAATTTGAAAGTTCCACTTTAATACCAGGACAGTTTCACATAACATCAGTAAGTTCAGATGTATCCCACACTTGGTCGATTAATCTTCTTGACGTAGCCACTGCTGGCCCTTAAAAGGCCCATTGATCTGTTGATTTTACAGATGCTCTACGAATGTATCAACAGTTATCCACTATGGCATGTAAGCACGAGGGCTACATACTCTTCTTGAACTTTATCCCAGTATCACAGGAATATTTTTGACATTTGCCTTTCTGACCAAAGCATACATTACCCACTGTAGGTTTTCATAATGTTAGAAGTTAGCAACCAGGAATATTATAGGCACGGAATATGACCAGATTTGTTTTGTGTTGCGCGAGAGTGTGAATACAACACACATACACTTTATTACTGTTATTAACATGGTAATGTACAGCTTAAAACAAACCAGGTAAAGCTTCGAAAATTGATATTGGTTTCCCTAGTTAACCTTTCAAGTAATTTTCTTTGATCATATTTTTATGTCTTATTGTCATCAAGAATATATGACGATATCGTCAAATTGGTACTTAACCAATTACTGTAAGTTGCATACCTAAATGTCGATCCCTGTAGAATTCCCCCTCTGCATTTTAGGAACATCACCTGATGAACCAGCAAACTTATTGGTAATTTATTTCTGTTTGATTTGGTAGTATTCTCCACTTTCAAAATTTAAATAAAACACATACAAACTTTTTTAATACCCCACAACACCCACTTATATCTACCTGAATTCTCTCTTTTTATGTGTTTTTTCTTGGATCACACCATGATCCAGCCAAGATGGATCTACTTTTAATGGTTTATGTCCCTCAACCTTAGTTAGTCTATATTTCAAACTTCAAAGTTGCCGTCCTATCATTGATTTTATAAGTTCACAAGAAATACAAATATAACTCTATGTCATATGCACTGTCTTCAACAAGGACGCAAAATTTGTTTATATCCTAGAAAGTACTATAGAAAAAAGACAAGGTTTGATAGAAAACAGTCCAAACACTATCATTCCCTACATTTCCCATTCCTGTCTACGTCATCTCTCTATTTTTTGTGTCTGTGGTTCATTTTGGATCACATCCTGATCTCATTAGTGTGGATCTCAAAGTGACCAGGTTATATGTAGCAATCTGCCATACTTCTCGCGGTGAAAGTTTTGCCTTATAATATACAATTCAAACTTCAAAGGTGTTGTTTATCATTGACTTCATACATTAACTACGCAAAACAAAACAGAACAAAACTAAAATAAATAAAAACAAACAAACAAAGTACCGACCCCCCAAAAAAACAACAAAAAAAAGGAACAAACACACACACACACACACACACACACACACACACACACACACACACACACACACACACACAACAAGACCCCTCCCCCCATAATCCATACATCATATGTGTAGTTTTACTGAGAATCACAGGATTTGGTTATTAATGTTTCCAGGATTTTGAGCAAAAGGGATCCAGGGGACCTATTATCACATTTTGTGTGCAAAGGCTAAAAATGCCAGCAACAATGATGGGGAAATTGGTCTTGAAATGTTTTTTGTTTGTTTGTTTGTTTGTTTGTTTGTTTTTTACATTTAACAACAGGACCCCCCCCCCCCCCATTATCCATACATCATATGTGTAGTTTAACTGAGAAGCACAGGATTCGGCTATAAATGTTTACATGCTTTTTAGCAAAAAAGACCATGGGGCTAATTATCGCATTTTGTGTGAAAAGGATAAAAAATCAAGCAACAATGATGGGAAAATTGGTCTTGAAATCGGAAGCATTATTCACATTTCACAAAAAACAATTATGCTATTAATGTTGACAGGATTTTAAGCAAAAAAAAAGAAGAAGAAAAAAAAAGGACCATGGGACCTATAATCATATTTTGAGTGAAAAGGATAGGAAATCAAGCAACAGTGATGGGAAAATTGGTCTTGAAAGCGGAGGTATTATTATTCACATGTAGCAACTGTAAATAAAAACAAACAAACACAAAATAAAAAAAAAAAATAATAAAAAAAAAAAAAAAAAAAAAAAAACCACAAACACACAGAACAAGACCTGCACCCCCATTATCCATACGTTATTATGTCTAGTTGAACTGAGAATCACAGGATTTGGCTATAAATATTTACAGGAGTTTGAGCAAAAAAGGACCATAGGACTTATCATCACTTTTTTGTGTGAAAAGGATTAAAAAACAAGCAACAATGATGGGAAAATTGGTTTTAAAAATGTGATGTATTATTCACATTTAACAACATGAATTGAAGAGCTGCTGAGTTGCTAGAAAATGAAACGTGGCATCCCCCATAATAAGAGCACCTGCACCAGTTATGTTCCTTAACTATCCAGAAAAAAACACTAACACCAATGAAACTTTCTGGGGTTTTTTTTTTTTTTGGGGGGGGGGGGTGCTGATTCTCTAGAATTGTTGAAAACTACTTTCCACTTCTATGTTGTCAATATAACATCGTAGCCTATTTACAGATTCAATGACAAATACATTGCTTGGTCGATGCTCACACCTTTCTTTTACATCTGGTGACATGATGTTAATGTGTAGATTTGGGTGTTTGCAACTTGGACTGATTTTCGACTAAGATATTAACACATAATGGTTGCAAACTACCATCAGCATAGAAGCAGTTGACTGTATGCAACTTCATCATTCATAGATAAGAAGTATCTATGCAGGTAGATGAAATAAATGTTCCACATACTTACAAAGACAAAGCGATCAGATAATTTTTATTAAAATCAATGTTGGCTGAGATGTTGCATATTCATTAAAAAATCAGACACAGGAAAAAACTACAGTAAACTGTAGAAAAGGGTCAGATCCAGAAAAAGGAAGACACTTACAATGCCAAATCATATATCTTCATGCTTGAGGGTAGAGCTAGTTATGCGCATTGTTAAAAGATGGACACTATCAAAAAGAGTGTGGAAAGATGTACGTAAAATGGACAGCAATGCCAACATGACTTATCGGAAAAAATAGAGAGCCATAGACAGCATGGATTCACTGTACAAAATGCAGTTAAGGTATTAAAGGCCAGAGAAATGGTTGTAATTCACACCTCAGTTTTTCAAGGTAACATTGGTATATTAACCACCTGGGCTATAGTATATTCAAAGGTATACATTCTATAATGTCTGATTGTTTTATTTTATTATTATTTTTTTTTAATAACCTCATCAGATTAAATCACTTAACCTCCCCATTTGATTGTCAAACATACTGGTGTTAATTTGAATCACTTGTCCATCCTTCGGACTGCCAAAGTGATTTGGAAAATGCAAGGTGAAGGTTACTTGTGCCAGTGACATTGTTTTAGGAATTCAAAGCAATGTACTTGTAGGTGGTGACTTTCTGTTCACAGTGCAACTAATCAAGATTCCGAAAGTTATACCATATGCATTGATTCCAATCCATTTTTATTGGAATGAAAGTTGGACCTAAGTTGACCATGTTTCTTGAATAAAACAGCCCACAAGATGTCAATAGTACCACAAACAGAAGACTTTATTAAAAGATCTTTGACCAGATCACAACATGTTGGTACCTTTTACAGATCTTATATCAAGAATGCTCCAGTCTTTTCACATTGTCCAGGAAGAAAAATACCTGAATGTTGAATTGAAATGTGTAGGCCTATAAACCAAAATAAGAAGCCAAAAATCGTTAGCAATTTTAGCCTAGCTTGTTAATCACAGGTAACTACTTTATGTAAAGAAGAAAAGTTTCAAAACATGAATTCCAGTGGTTTAAAGTGGCTGCTGAATAAAATGGTTGTAGTAGGCAGTGAACCAGACAGCAAAAAGGTGCAAATCAAATGTAAACTGGACTGTATTGAATAGTAGCAAATGCATGCCTTGTGAAAAGTTATTGATCAATATTATTGTGTATTTACTACAAAGATGTAATCACTGCAGAGAAGACATTGCTGGCCATCGCTCAGTAAAACAAAGTCAGAAGTTGTATAAAATACCTCTGTGTCAGTGGCCAAAGTTGGATAAACAAGGAGATACACTCCTAAAAGCAGAGCTTACTAGACCTTCCAGTAGTGCTTATGCTTCCCAACTCCTGAAAACGATGGCTTTCCAATGCTAGCTAGAGATTACAGAAAATATACTGAAACTGTTCTCAAACCTCATCCCCCTTGCTAACTATATAAGATATACTGAGCCAATTAAGTGGAAGTAAACTTGATTTTTAGCTCAATATGCATAATGGATACCATCAGATTTAAATGAAAAGGCAGGGCAAACACATAATGCATTTATATCATTTTGTGGTTTCCACCAGTTTCAAACCGGTGCTAAGTGGCTGTCAAGATCCACATCGGCTCCCATGATCTAATGGAGAAGGCCGAAGAACCAGTGGTTACGTATTTATTGATGACGTTATAATTCACTGAAAGGACTTAAGAGATAGTTTTAAGAACACATTAGGTACACATTTGACCATTTGATCAAGCCAAGATTGCTGTCAAACCCTGCAAGGGTGAATTGTGCAGTCAAAATTATGGTACTCGGAACATGCAATCACCCCTTATGGTACATTTCCTGATCAGACAGAGTAACAGTCAGACAATAAATGATGGTGATTACCACAGTCACAGATGTTTATGCCTGTCTTGGTACGCCTGGTTGCTATCAAAGTATATGGACCATAATCATGTAATAGCTTTTCACTGACACAGTTTACTATATCTGGTAAAAACTAAGTTCACTTGAATCATGGTGGGACAATGCAAACTGATCTTTAGCAATTTAGGCAAAGCTAACAGAGGCAACTTTATTTGCCTACTCTGACCTAAATTTGCCATATGATTATTTTTTGTCACTCCAACATGTCTCAATCTGTATTTTCCAGAGCGTGTTTGTGTTATCAAGTCAAAATTAATTTTAGCATTTTGGGGCAAAAATTTACAGAGGTACATATTTGATCTATATTTGTCATATCACCTTTATTATGACTTGTTTTGAATACCTGTGGAGCATGTCAGACCCAATGTTTTTCCGTAGGGTGAATGTGTAATCTATTATGCTTCACCCCAGGTCAATCATGATGAGCACAAATTGCCAATTACTGAAACAAGCATATACTTCAGTCCATGCCACTGAGAAGTTATACCATAACCTGTATGGTTCTAAGTTTATTTTGTATATTGACCACAAGCCACTGGACGCTCTTTTTCCCTGCCGAATCGAGGAATTTGTACACGCAATGCTGGGCCATACCTACATCTGAATTAGGCTAGAAAAGCAAATACAAGAAACGTCACAGTGTCAAAGCTGATTTACTTTTACTCCTGGAGACAAAGCATAATGAGAAAAAATTTGATCCTGAAATCGAAGTTTTTCAATCAGATACAAACCTGTTGTTAAACATCTCAGTGATTGCAGATAATGGTTTAGATTATTTCATCACTGTGATTGATTTAGGCATAAGTGATTCTGACATACCCCAAACAGATGATACTACTCTTGAAAAAAAAGCAATAAAACCAGCAGTTGCACATTACATGATCAATTAATTGAATTATAAACAGAAATCAACATTGTAGACTTATGAAGAAAAGACAAAAATATTTCTTCAATAATTAAAGCCCTGAGACAGACAGTGAAAAGGCCAACTACACTGGGGAATATGTGTTAGATAACGCCATGTTATATCACATTGCTCACCAAGTCAGACTCTACCCTCAGCCGAATGCAATTAGTTTTAGAAGCCATATGAAACCATGGCACCATGGTATTGATAAAGGTTACTCACAACTTAGATCATTGTGGCCACCTATATCTACATATATATTGTCAAACATTGAGTTGATTTGTGTTATGCTTTTCAGGAAATCTGAGAAAAGGAAAGGTCGAAATACAGGATACTTTAATTGTTCCTATAAACCCCTGTCAGATGATAGGTACAGTAACTTGTGGTCCATTTGTTAAAATTTTCAATGAAAACCATCCCCTGATTACTATCTTTGATTATTTCTCTTACTGGCCCACATGTTATGCAACAAAGGAGCACTCAGCTGAATGAGTACCTTCGTTGTTTTAGAAGAAGAAATGATTTGATTTGTCACTATAGAGTAGTGCGCGCTATGACTCTGTAGCTCTAGAAGACCATGATCAGCAAACATGCAACACATATACACAAGTAGCACCATCGGCATACAGAGTTTTTTGTCTTTGACAGTATTAAAATTAGTCCCCTTTTTTTGATTTATAACCCTGATCGACACCTGCTTATGAACACACTTTTGGGCCCTGGAGTATGTTACAATATGAATATCTAACCACGATGCTGAGTAGACAACTTAGAAAATTTTTCCGTGGTTAACGGAAGTAAGCATTTAGGTAGACATTAGAATCATTGATTCGTAAATCAAAGGGCATAAAATTGAGATTACCAACTAGAGATCAATTTGCTGTTTAGGTAAAACCACATCGCAGGAAATTCCATGACCTTACTTCACCATGGAGATTTTACAGCATAACAGTGTCTCATTCAGGACACAAGCCAAGGGGGAAACAAACGCACAGCAGCAAAAGGCTGCCAATTCCACTGCAGCTTGGCATAAAATTAGGCCAGATTTTATAGCAATGGAGCAAAAAATTATGTCCATACCCTATGAGTCAACTTGGCCAGGACTAAGCCACTTGGGCAAAGCAACCTGGACCATCTACAACCATTATCATGTAATGACCCGACAATAACACACTATATAAGACCAGAAGGAGGAACACCACTCTCCAATGGTGCTGGTTGGTGTCCAACCACAGCTCATCGTTATAATTGAAGACCAAGACCAACCAGACCCGCAGCACAAGTCACGGGTAAGTGCTCAAGTGTTAACCATAACCACACAGAAGCTACACAACTGAAACATTTCAAATAGCTTAATAGTATGCCCATGAAGATATGAGAGCTATTCTTCTAAATCATACTGTGCCTTGAGGGATTAAACTATCACTGAACATTTTATTGGGAATTGTCACATGTCATTTATCGTGATTTTCCTCAACTGTGAAATCAGAGCATACTGATACTGGGCCTGTATTGTGTGCCAGATTTAGCAACCAATGTTTTGTTCATACAGGTCACAGATAACAAAAAACTGTTTCGTATGCAGCTATTTTGGAGCAGAACTCCATCTAGCAACTGATGGTCAAGGAATAATAACTCAATAATAATAATAATAATAATAATAATAATAATAATAATAATAATAATAATAATAATAATAATGATAATAATAATAATAATAGTAATAATGATAATAATTATAATTAAAATATAATAATAATAATAATAATAATAATAATAATAATAATAATAATAATAATAATAACGATAACGATAACGATAACGATAACGATAACGATAATGATAACAACAACAATAATAATAATAATAATAATAATAATAATAATAATAATAATAATAATAATGATAATAATAATGATAATAATAATAATAATAACAAAAAATAAAATGAATAATAAATAAAATAAAATAAAAAAAATAAAATAAAATAGAATAAAATAAAATAAAATAGAAGAGAATGAATAATAGTAATAAAGAATAAAAGGTAAACATTTTGTTCAAAACCGAAAAATAACTATAATGGACAATTGATCGAAATTCTCAGCTATCCAAGAGACAGAGGTATAATTAACCAATGGTAGACAATACTGTGGGTTAGGTTGCCGAAAGAATTGGGTACTGATCGGCCTTTTGACCAAGTAAAATGGGTCATCAAAATTGACAAATGCCTGGAGAAGGCGGATGTATGCATGGACAACAGAAACATCCCACTGCTCTCATATAACGTCAGCGTTTTTTTTTTTTGTTTTTTTTTTTTTCGTTTTGTTTTGTTTTTTGTGTGTTTTTTTGTTTTTTTGTTTTTTTTTCTTTGTTAAGAGGCCTCTAATTATTGTTAAAATGGTACTTCTATACTTTAAATGTGTCACTGAATTGTGGACGTACAGACTTCATACAATAAAATATGCATTCTTTTGTCCTACAAAGACCATATATCATAGGATTTTGTGCATCAGCTTTCATTATTTTTTCGTGTTTTTATGTTACATGTATGTATATCCGTCTTTGTGACGGCGCTCCTTGTGTAAGTGTTTTCATGCTAATCAGTCTTCACTTTACTGATTCGCCTACATTTGGTAGTGATCCATCAAAGTTGCACACATAATATCATTCAAATGTATCTAAGAACTTATTTATTGTAATGAGTAGATGACTCATGGAGCTTGTCATTACATAATGAACTCTCCATTCGAATATGTGCTAGTTATCATCCACTGGTAATATTGTACTTTACAGCTGTCCCCAAGGCCATTTTTATTGTCTTGGTCTGCCATTTGGAGCAGTTTTGAAATATGTCACATCCATTATGTACGTGGCATATTGTGCCCATGTGTTTAACTATAATAATTTCACAATCATAATCAAGCTCTGCCCGACTGCGGCCACATCATTGGTATTTGAGAGGTCTCTAATTATTGTTAAAACGGTACTTCTATACTTTAAATGCGTCACTGAATTGTGGACGTACAGACTTCATATAATAAAATATGCATTCTTTTGTCCTACAAAGACCATATATCATAGGATATACCGCCGTATGTGTGAATATCAGCTTTACTTTAGTTTACCTGCCATTTTGAATGATTATTTGCCACTTTGTAGGATGAATACCCTCTCCCAGACTGTTGTTTATTTGTCCTGCTACTTACTGTTAGCTTTAAGTGTATTGAATTTTATTGATAATGCACTTAAAGGGTAATAACTTTTTGTCCAAATAATTTCTACAATTCCCTTCAGAAAGCACCATAAAAATGAATACATCCGAGCAGTGTGCCCTCTTTTACTTCTGTTGACCTCACATTATGTCACTCCAGCATTTGCAGTCTTTCGCAGGACAAAATGTCATCCAGTGATCACGATCCGCTACTGAATGTGACATCATTTCTTTAGGAGGAACCTGTGTTTTTCCAGGTTCCCCTGACGATAGCCTTCGCATCTCCAGTTATTATGACTGTTGGTAGCCTTGTAGCAGCTTTTGTTGGGAGGTTTTTACATGTGATGAAGAATCGTGACTTACAGTTCGCAGATATTGAAATCTTTTTGTGAGAAATGAGGCTCCAAAGTATATATATATATATTTATTTATTTATTTATGTATGTATGTATGTATGTATGTATGTATGTATGTATGTATGTATGTATGTATGTATGTATGTATGTATGTATGTATTTATTTATTTATTTATTTATTTATTTATTTATTTATTTATTTATTTATTTATTTATTTATTTATTTATTTATTTATTTATTTATTTATCATTAATTCTGTTGTGGATAGATAGCCTTATTCACCAGTCTCCTTTTTGGGGGAAAAAACGTCAGGAGACTTGGGTACTAAACCTGAGCTTTTTGCCCAAACTAACTATTTAAGGTACGTTGCATGTCAAAGAGCCCACCTATATAACTGGTCATTCGAAAACTTCTCTGAACCGAAATATTTCAAACATGCCCCTTTTCTTCAGGATATTCCCATATATCTAGCTACGGTTACTGCGTTGTCGGTGCAAACATATTTTTTCCACGTAAGAATGAAGCAGTCTACGAACGTCATATTTGGGAATATATTACATCTGATTAGGATCTACCTCAATAGGGTTGATTGGAATGCCTGTTTTATGCCAGACAAAATCGATACATGTTGTAGTTCATGGTCCGTTCTATTTTTAAATAAATGCTGCAAAACACTGCATTCCGAATACAATAATTCAAGTGAGATCTTCCGACCAGCCCTGGTGTATTTCCAGGCTTAGATCATCTATACGTCAGCTTAAACGCAAATATGGATTAAACATATATTATTACAAAATACATATATAAAGGAAAAAACAAACAATCAAAAAAAGAAAAAAAAAAAAAAAAGAAAAGAATAGAAAAGAAAAGAAAAGAAACGAAAGGAAAACAAACGATCGAGGGGAATATCCTCTAAAAATCTCTACCTCGCATAACAAAAAAAAAAAAGTAATACAGATATTAAGCATTAAACTATAAGGATTTTAATCATACAAACGGAACACAACACAATATACAATAACCAAATATTTAAAGAAGGGGAAAATGCACAAGACAGGACTATACATGAGTGATGACAGTAACATGTAGAAGATAAGACATATTGCATTTACGGGGCAGACAGAAAAAATTGGAAATGTCAAACGAACAAAAAAAGAAAAAAAAAGAAGGAAACTGAGGAATTTAAGTTACAACTACTTCCACTTGTAGGTATAATTAAGCTGAAAGAACCCATGCGGTTCAATTCACTGATAGAATATCTTTAATTGATTCCCATTTTCAACTTTAAAACTAAATTTAGAATAATCAACGGTGGTTTATGTATGTATTGTTGGCTTTAGAACAGCTTTTCTCCCCAAATAATGAAGGGCTTAAAGTAACTGGAGCTAAAGGTATAATTTTTGATTAAAAAATATATCATTGCATTATATCATCTGGAGACGCAAAGAAGTAATGATGGGCTTTCTCTTTGATGGAACCACATGGGCATCCATGTCGCTCTTTGATTCTTATGTTGCGTAAATCTGGATTAAGCCGGCTGCAGCCCATCCTAAGTCTAGTGTGGAGTACTTTAGCTGCCATATTACTAGTATACAATTATTCTTTTCGTTTTTTAATGTTCTTGGTAAGCTTTGGTTGAAAAGATTCGATATCTTCCGACTCTCTAGTAACCAAAGTTAGAATAATCTATTGACAAATTGTAGATGGTAGAAAGGAGTTTTGGAAGATCAGGTTTGTATTTTTATTTTCAGTTATATTTGCTTTTAAACGAACGTTGTAATTAGTTATGGATGATGCATTTTGAGGCAGTAATTCAGATAAGTACCTGGGGTCAGTCCATTCTTTATATTATACAGGAGCTCTAATCCATGATTTTCTCGTTAAAAGCTTACTTGTCCAGTTTCGTCATGTGTTTTGTCATGACTTGTAAGACTTATGGCTTATGTAACAGCACGGGCAGCAGTCAGCTGAAAACTCTCCACCAGTTCTGCCCCCTTTTCAGTGCACCCGCCGCAGATCACATTCAAGTATAGTTCTAACAAATGAAAAGTATATTATTTCTAAAGAGAACCTGCTTTATTTGTACGCTAACAGTTTCATGATTTCGGTTAATCTTTTTACTTTGTTGACAATAAAATGTATATGCGTGGACTAGGACATGTCTAGTATAATTAGAAATCCAAGATGCCTGTGCACATTAACGTATTCAAGCATACATTCATTAAAAAAAACTTGCCTATAGGAAGAATTTGTTTTATTACTGATCAGCATTATGTTTTGTGTAAGCACTGTTCAATTGAATAACCATGGTTGTGACCATATTTAGATCTTTTTAAGTGTTTCAGCGGAGTTTGAAGAGTCCATGGAATCATCAACTGTAATAAATACGTTATCAGCGTATAGTCTCATATTGGATCTAACAACATCCCCTACGTCATTTGCGTAAATAAAAAAGGAGAAGAGGCGCAAGAACTGAGCCCTGGGGGACCCCTACTTTGATACGACCCCAACTAGAAAACTTAAGATCGAATGCAACCCTCTGGGTTTTGTTCGACAGATAATGTTTAAACCAATCTAATAGCAGACCACAAATACCTGGATTGTAGTTTGTGAATAAGAGCAGTATGGTAAATCTTATCAAAAGCTTTGGTTACGTCACAGTAGAAAACACAGACCTCTTTCGCCAGGTCTATTGGTTCTGCAATTTCATGATATAATAGTACAAGTTGATTAATAGTACCATCTCCAGGCATGGAACCCGACTGCTTGTCTGTAAGACCAAGTTATTTCTAAGAAAGTTGAAGAAGTGCTTATAACAACCTCAACCTTCTCAAATACTTTACCCACCTGAGTAAAGATATTTGTCTGTAATTACTGCATAAGCTAGCTTCAGCTCCTCTAAAGGTTATAGTTACATGGACCTTTTTCCATTTGGATGAAAAGAAGAATGTAATGAAATGTTAACGAGTTTTGAAAAAGAAGGGAACATTGAGGAGGCCCCCTTTTTTTAGTAAATATTGGCCTATGCCGTTTTCACTTGTCACTTAACTTACTCCGAGGGACGCCAAAACCGAATAAACTTAATAAACAGAAATAAAGATATTGTTTAATCTATTAGCATTGCCTATTCCCGGCTGCCTTATCGGTAGTTGAAAAACTCGATCATGTACAAGATTTTTATATAGAAAGAAGTTTTTTAAAACTTCAACTTTGGATTTCGGCCCCAAGATAACGGTGTCGTCCTCTGATAAATAGTTCCCTTCATAGCTTTCATTTTTATTGGACAAAATAACCTAGAGTCTTCAACCATTTTCGTCTTTTATATTAGCGAGATTGACCGTATCAAATTGGCTCTCTTAATAATCGTCTTTGACAAGTCTTAAAACGCTAATATAGTTATAACGTAAATAACGAAAAAAGAGCCAAAGATGTGTGTTGTTTCGATTTTTTTTCCTTATTCTGCATTATCATGTCTCCGGTCTGTTTATTCTTGCGTTCAGAGAGAAGTTTTCTGGTTGCATTTAGAAAATCACTGGACCATGATTTCCCCATTTCATCTGGATGATAAGAAATTAAGTTCATATCCCAGTTTACTTTGTTTGGTGCATCTTTAAAATTGTCACACTTTGCTTGAGAAACTCGCCAAATATATCTATCCAAGCATTTTTTTCTTTAAATAAGAGTTTCTTACTAGTAGACCAGCTGCTATACGGCAATGGTCATTATTTGGGACCGGACGGATACCTTAACATTTTTGACGAGGTTTGGGGTATTTGTTAATACTTGGTCAAGTAGATGATATATAAGGTACACGAGTTAGCTTATGCAGATGCTGGATTACTGATGTTGAAAAAAAAGAGAAAGTTTATTCCCATGGGTAGTTCGGTTATCTGCATTAAAATCAACCAATAAAATGTGCTTGTCTATTGTTACATTACCTGCATGGTCATATGTAGCTTGAAGTCATCCCAAAAAGCTACAGGGGTGTTAGGGGGCCTAACTGCAAGTAAAATTTATAATGTAAAGGAACTTTCACCCATGAAAGTTCAATGCCATGACTTTTTGCCTAAAACAACCATGGAATAAAATAGCAGGATAAAATACACTTACAGAATACAAATACTGACGCTGAATGAGAACCAATATATTAAGTCACACGTTGGCCTTTCACCTGTGAACGTAAAAATGATATATAGATTATTAAAAAGAAGAACATCATGTAAAGCTCTCTGAGGAAATAAAAACGACAATATATAGTTTCAGTTCAGTTAAGTCAGTAATTTTGCTCAGGGGCAAGAAATGAGCCGCAAATGAGCTAATTTTATTAATATTGATATAACTTATAAGTGGATATCCCCATTCAGGAGAGAAGTGTTTGGACACGTTTTTGTAACTTAAAGTGCAGTCCGTGGAAGTGAAGGAGGCACCTGAAAGACTGTAATAGTTTAAGAAAAACACAATTATATTTTGACATAAACCGTGCAACCTAATTGTATAGTATAACATCGCTTATTGGATGATAGAAGAAAAAACTGGAGAAAATGCAAGTTTATTTCTTGGAATTACCTGGGATGCATCTCATATTCTATACATTAAAGAAAATAAAGACAATTTGATATTTTTGCATACAATTCAAGTGGAATGAGGTGAATTAACTCTTTAGTGTAAAACGTCAACAAAAGATTCGATCTAAATGTTTTTTGTCCCAACATTTGCATTGATAGTGTACTGAACTTTACCACATATCCGAAATGTATGCTTGATTATAATTTGACACCCAAGCGTAATGATGGAATTCGGCTATAAGAAGAACGGGACTTCGAAACATATTATAGGGACTGAGATAATGAAAAAAAAAAAAAAAAAAAAAACCAATGAAGTTGGAGCACAATAATGAAAAGTAAATGTCAAGGAAAATTGTGTACGAAACAAAACAAATCGGTACATACAAGGGAACAACACTGAACAGATGAACAGATCTTTAAACGCAAGATATGAAACATGAAGTATTCATTATGAATCTCGTGTCTAGGCATCCTTCTATCAACTTCGTAATAACTATCAAGGGCAACTGAAACATAATAACAAACTTCGGGACATCCTCAACAAATCTGCATCGAAAAACTAATTGCTGGTGGCCAACTGTAAAATATTTTCTAAATTGAAAGCATTCTTTACTGTTTCATCTCTTTTACACGACAATTATATTTCAGATAACCTTACTGAGGCTGAATTACTTTATTCAAGTTTTCCTGAACAGAGTGACATTGATATCTCTTTCGCTACCTTGCCACGAACTTGGACCCTCCAAATCGAGGCCTTGACTTTATACAAATAAGTGAAGGAGAGTTTCTCAAAATTCATTTAAGCCTTGGCACTATGGCACCTGTTCTGAATGGAATAAGTCTGAAACTTCTAAAAGAAGCTGCACTGTCTATTTCTTCCTCACTGGAGAAACTTGTGAATTTTCATTACTAAATAAGAAACCCCCCACAGCCCCGCCCCGCTTGGAAAAAAACTATAATGATTATACTTTTTATAAGAATGGTTTTGTTAGTGCATGCAACAATTATAGGCCAGTTTCTCCTAACATGTGTTGATAAGTTTGGAAAATTGTGTTCAACAATGTGTTTAATTATTATCGGGAAAACCTTTTCATTTCTGCTCATCAGTCTGGCCCCACCCCTCACCCCGTGGGCTTCGCCTGCCAACACAATTGGTGCTCCTCTACCATGAACTGTGTTTAGCCATTGACAATCAAAGAGTAGTTTGCATTATATTTCTCGACATAAGTAAGGTATGCCATGCAGGTCCTCTGCACAAATTGAAGAGAAATGATATTTGGGGAAACTCCTTGAGTGAGTTTCAGATTATTTGCATAATGAGCAACAACGTGTCGTTTATCAAGGACAAGCCTCAAATTGGGGCACAGTTGGTGCTAGTGTACCTTAAGGTGCAGTTCTTGTCCCTTATTTGTTCCATATATATATATATATATATATATATATATATATATATATATATATATATATATATATATATATATATATATATATATATATACACATACATGCATATATATACATATATATATATATATATATATATATATATATATATATATATATATATATATATATTACTGGCATTATGTATCTTGTACCTTTTTATATCAAACTATTGTTAGATGATACGTCCTTATATATCAAAATTGACAATCCTGAAGAGACAGCTGTATCTATGAAATCTGGCCTTCCCGATCTCATCAAATGAGCTGATAGTGGCTGATAACTTTCATTGCAACGAAAATAATTCAATACTCGTGTTTTGAAAATCTGATCCACCAAATCACCCGCCAGATACCTACAGTATGAGGGTCATTTTCACCATAATGTTAAGCAACATAAGCACATTGGTGTCACATTGCATTCTGATTTGAGACAGACAGATCATATAAATGACATGCTTGGTAAATTATGAATATCATGAAGGGGTCTCAAATTTCCTCTTGATAGCTTAATTTTGGATTAGTTTATAAATCCTTTGTTAAACCAACCTTCAAATGTGGTAGCAATTTTTGGGGTAATTGTCCGGCACTTGACACAGAGAAATTATGAAAATGTTGAATTAAATGCCGCTTGCATAGTTACTGGATCAATTGTTGCTACAAGCAATTGAAGACAGTACAAGGCACTTGGATGGCATACCTTGGCCAAAGGTGGGGATTTTCTATATCAAGTCAGATATAGAAGCTGGTAAATAACTTGCTCCTGGTAATTGATGCTCTATCATCCCTTCAGTGTCAAACATATCCACTAGAAAAGAGTTTGACATGCTTCAGTACTCACTTTGATAAGAGTATTTTATGGCTCCAATTAATGTTATTTACAGATAATGAACATAATTTTTTCAGCACTTCATGGACTTGTTTTTTGATACTAGTCATTTTAAAGCACCAGGCACTGGCTACATAAATCTATGTAACCATGAAAAAGGTTACGGACTGAATTTTCTTTTCTCCTTTTTTGGGGGTTGTTGTAGTTGTTGTTGTTGTTGTTGTAGTTGTTGTTGTTGTTGTTGTTGTTTTGTTTTCTTTTTTTTTTTTCTTTTTTTTTCTTTTTTTTTTTTTCTGTTTTTGTTTCGTTTTTTGTTTTTTTCTCTTCTTTGGCAGCAGTGGATAAAAATTGTTATTATGTTCGATTTTCCAGCTCATGCTTACGTGTACACAAGTGTAGCTTAGGGCAGTGTTGTGGCGTAGAAATACGTTTTGAATCGCTCTTTCAGTCTATGTTTTGCTTATGTTATCCTCAGGCTTGTTATTTGTAATGTCTTTTTATGTCTTGTCACTGTATATTCTATGCAAGAGGGATTTGAATAGGGAGCAGTTCTTTTTCTTAATTGTATTGCGCAAGTTTTCAGTTGTATCATTAAGACATGAAATATGTTTTAACCAATCCAAATATTGTGCATATATTTTGATCTGTATTTCATTCCATGTTCCTATCAGTTTTGAACCAATTATCAATATTCCCAAATTGTCCATGAGAAAAGAATTTGATAACATATTTTATCCTTTTGTCAGATGACATATACTTTTATGGACTTTCTAAACAAGTTGTTATTGATAGGAAAGCACCAAAGATTTATTTCATCTGTTTAATATACTACCATAGGAGAGTCGAAAACACATATAGTGTATCACATAATAAGAATATAATATCATGCATACCCACTCATCTTGACAATGCTGCTCAAAACTTTTCAAACAATATTCGAAAACTGTTGCCGCTATGATATCTAACGATGGTAAAGTTAAAGAGTTTAATGTAGATGATTATAAAAAATGCAAAACCCATGTGTATGTTATAATATTCCACATATGTCAAATCATTATGGTCACATAAGTAATGGTGATCTTTCTATTTTACCAAATGTTGCACTTCGTAAACCAATTTCAAGGGGTCTTAAATACCGTGTACAACAGAAAATCGGTTGGGTAAAGATGGGCAAATGATTGTGAAGGATATGCTTCAAACTTGACAACAAATAATAAATTACATATTTTCACCTTTGATGAATGGATAAGGGAAATGTGGCATACTGTTACCAACAGAAAACAGAACTTACAGAAAACTGCCAAACAGCAACCAGATCCTGTTATTACAAATATAGGAGTTGTTCAGGGCCTGAAACTGATCCCTTGTAAATATATTGTTGCATTTACTGATAAAGCAGCCAATATTTTTGCCATATGCAAAATTTTTTGTTATGATGTTCTCATTGATGGATTGGGCCTGTAGACCAACAAAATGTCCTTCACATTTGGAAAAGTAAATGAATCTTATGGATATGAACGGATATTATTTTAAACAAACATCAACAATTTCTATCTTCAGTTTGCTTGATTTTGTCTAATACATATCCATATGCCCAACATTAACTGTCTCCCAAAAATGCATATAATCCATATGAGTTCCCATTCATTGCAAATTCCCATTTTTACTGTACTAAAGAACTGCCAGTTTTGTTCTCTGAAAGCTTAAGGAAGGTACAATAATTCTGATTCAATTACTGTATTCAGACAAAATATTTTTATCACAGTAACAGCTTTTGGATTCCATCTAATTCAAAAGTCTTGTGGACCAGTTTCATTGTACAGATGATCATTTATATTTCAACAAGATTTCCCCTGGAACTTCGCCTATTTAATACAAAAACTGTGTTTTACAGATACCTCTGATTTTATTTGTTATGTGATGTTGTAAAAGTGTAGAACTAACAATTGTATGTGGAATTTTGTACAATGCGTTTATGAGAAAATATATTTCTTTACGTTTATTTTTCTACCATTAATTTGATTTTCCCCAATGCTTGCTTTTGTTGGTATCTGCCTCAATTAAGGGCAGGGCTGTTTTCCTTCATACTGCATTTTCTATACCACTACTGATACGCAAAAGTATCATAAAGGTGAAGGTACATCTTCCTTGACCTTGTGGAATTCGACTTTTCTTGTTTGATCACTGACAGGTTTCATCATGGAATTTTTTTTTCTCGGATTTCCGTTGCATTCTTGCTGTCATTGTTGAAAACTGTTGACTTCGTCGACTTTTCATGAAAGCCATTTTTATGTAGTCAAATCAACATCTTATCATCTTTAGATATTCAATGTTTGATGTATTCCTTCGTAGATATCCAAGTCTTGCTACTGTATCTGGTGATGCTCATGTTGAGATGTTTGGCAAAATTTTTGATGGTTTTCAACTTGGACTGAATTTAAGGTATGGTAATGGCATGCAATGTTCACATCCTACCATTATTGAAGTTTTAAAGTTAGGGTTTTGAAACCACTAAGACCTATATGCAGTATGCACAGTTATGAAATGACTGGTCACTTTACCGGTAATTGTGAGTGACTTCTAGTCTGTACATTGCTGTCTGACGTCAGCCAACAACTCTACCATCCAGCCAAGGAAACCAGCACGTCAATGTTAAGTGATGCCAGCACCTGTGTGACAACACGCTGGCCAGTCAGTTGAACCACACAATACAATGCTGCTTGGATATGCATGACTATTTGGCTATACCTAATAAATTCAGTCGATGGCACCTGACATTGTTTGCCACGCAGCGTTCCAGTTGAAAAGAATGGGCATACAGTTATTTTATATTTCAGAGATTTGCTCTTTCGCACCTGTGAGATGCTTTTAGCACACTGATAAGTAACAATTGGTTTTATCTTCCTGTGTCGCGCACCCTGTGTCTATACGTCCCCATTTCGTGACTTCGTATTGTAGCCATGTAGGTCACTTTACACAGTTGCTGAACAATACACACACACACACACACACACACACACACACACACACACATATATATATATATATATATATATATATATATATATATATATATATATATATATATATATATATATATATATATATATGTATATATATGTATCACTCTTTTTACAGCTGCATTTACTGACATGGTCCATTGGTCCAGGCCACCAGAGCGTATATCCCACGAGATTCACGTGTATAAATTATAAATTACCCCAGTTGTAAACACATTTGTACTTCACACTATACTGATCAGTGTTATTATGCGGGTATCATGCCAAAAAATCACGTGCAGGAGAATGCATTTATCTCTGGCCTGCGTGGTTCTGGATGTAGCACCTTCCACGTAACTGTATCTATGCATTCTTGACGTGGTCCATCAACACTCACTGCCGTAGAGCACTATGATGCCCCATAGTTGACAATGTTTAGCTCATTTTTTCCTGTATGTAACAACAGGTATTACTTGTTTCCCCCACGCAGTTTTCGTGATTGTGCAGTTTTGATACTACAAACAAGGACAAAATTGGTACTTTTTTAGAGATATGACATATAAATGAACGATTAAGCAATGAAGTTAATCTGTCTTTTCCTTGTTTGGTCGCCATCTCTTCTTCCCAAGTCACAACCAAAAAGTAGTCGAAGATTTATTATACCCTACATCACTCATTCATGTCTACTGTATATGAATAAACATACATATATATATATACTTCTTTGTTTCCTTCTTTATTTATTTATCTTGGACTGCTCCGTGTTATCGCAAGGGTATGTCTACTATTACCGGTTAATATATGTCACCCGCTCATACTTGTCACGTATGAACTTTTGACTTACAATATACAACTCAATCCTCAAAGCGTGGTGTGTTGGGCTATCAATATCATGTGTTCACATTTAGAAGTGCAATTACCACTCTACGTCATATGTACAGTAGTAACCAGATACACATAACGTGTTTTCAGTTTATTATGCACTGTAGGAAAAAAGTAAAAAGACTTCATTTTTTATGTTAATGATACTGTATGATGAACACACACCCTGCTTTTCGTGACATCGCAGAAAATAATTTAACACACACATCAAACAACTTATTTTGATGTTGACTCCAGAACCTGCATCGGTTACTCAATTCGTCTCATCTATAACCATAAAGGTATGTGCGTGCGAAGAACAAAAAGAGCTGTACTTAAACCATACGGGATTCAAGACCCGTACAAAGAAGAAGAAGAAGAAGAAGAAGAAGAAGAAGAAGAAGAAGAAGAAGAAGAAGAAGAAGAAGAAGAAGAAGAAGAAGAAGAAGAAGAAGAAGAAGAAGAAGAAGAAGAAGAAGAAGAAGAAGAAGAAGAAGAAGAAGAAGAAGAAGAAGAAGAAGAAATACACGCATTTCTTAGTCAAAATTTGAGGTAAATATTCAGCAAATTGCTAGAGCGAGCTAAGGCAGCTGTTCCCTTGTTCAGCATTGAAACTGACCACATTGATCACCCACGTGATAGCGTGTTCTACTGTCACCAATTATTGTGCCATGCCAAATATCCATGCGATTAAACTCGGAAGTTGATGTTTAAAACTCCGCAAAACCACTTGCGACACAAGCAACAATTAAGTGGCATTTAATTTCCCAGTAGTTTAAATATTGCTATTTTTTAATCTTTTCACGCAAGTGTATTTTATACGCCTTGACATACTACAATGTATGGACATTTACATGAGGGGTATACTTTGAACAAGACGGCTACACGTGTAGCCTCGTTGCTTTGAAGGTAAGAATAATATCGAGATAATTATGAGTGTAAATTTTGCACGGCACCACAGAAATGCCACACAAGTGGACAATAATTGAAATTTGCTAAAACAAAGGTCTTAAAGACCTTCAGCCGAGTACTTTCTGACAAAAAAGAACCAATTCTTCTAAGAGCATTTAGTTGTTTCCCGGCTTTTTGGAAAGTTTTGATACATGATTATCAAAAGATAACCTATCATCAATGGTTACCCCCAAGAGATCTACGTGAGACTCCGACACTATGGAAACATCATCTAAATCCAAAGATGCATTTACTGGTTTTCGGTTTGGGGCAAGAAAAAATGCAATGCAATTTTTCGGCAAACATTCCTTACGCTCCCTGGTACCCAGAATCTGGAATGACCTGCCTGCAGACTGCCGTAAGGCAGTCAGGCTCAATAACTTTAAAAAACCTGATTAGTGCATGGCAAGGGGTAAAGTGTAAGTGTGCCCTCTGTAACCTTTAGTTTGCAAGTGTGAAATCTCCTTGTTATGACCACTGTATGTACATTTTTAAGGTATATATTATTTTTTTAGTTAGTTTATGTATATATATTTTTACTTGTCTTATCGGTGACTAGCAGTCTCTGCTAATGTTTGAATGTTTAACCATGTACCGATGTAAAATAAAGCTTACTTTGACTTTGACTTTGACTTTTACGGGAGCAAACGGCAAAGTGCGTGTTTTGGCACATGTATGTGAGGGGGCCAATGAGTCTACCTCTGACATCCCAACACCGTAATGATTGCAGGGAAAGATCTTGAACACTTGTTGTTGACAAACAATGTAATGAATGGTATCAACACCGGAATTAAGGTCGTAATTAACGTCATTAACATAATGAGCCTTATTTATACAAACCACTGTTACCCCGCGTTTTTTACGTAAGTCTGTGCCCCTGAAGCACATTGCAGAAGATCTGCAAGTAACATTCACTTGCAAACTTGTCCTTCGTGATTTATATGTGTGGGGATTTTGTTCAAGGCAGAACGCATGTGATGAGATTTTCATAAAGGTCAGTGTGCTGCTTCTGTTCGGGTTCAGCACAGCACATGGTAGTTTGATCACGTACTTATGTGGTAATGATTGAGATTACGTGTAACCTTCCAAGTGTCATAATCAATAGAATGGCATTGTTTACATTTAAGAAGGAACGCGGCAACACTTACTATTTCTGTCTACATTCATGAAATCGTTTACGGGTTGTCACGAGCGCAGCAGTGTAGTGGTAGGAAAACTATTGCATCTAAACTTCTTCCATTGTTTTGTGAGAAATTATCGTGTCGTCTCCATTTCCGTATGTATGGTATTGCCACTAAGCAATTCATGTTCCTGTTGATATACCGTACTGTACGAAGGATTATACAATATCTATGCTCGCTAGAGAACCACGCTATTGTCACAATTGCTAAAGCGTAGGATGATAAGTTGACTTGTCGAAGAAACATACAATTAAAACATTTGCAAGAAAAATATAAAAAAAGAAAAGAAGAAAAAAAAACCCAGAAAATATGATTAGTGCGACTGGTAAAAGCAACATCCAGTGA
>OZ026625.1:76137999-76148499 GCA_964020975.1 Hermodice carunculata | reverse complement strand
GACCATCTCTGTCAGACATTGACATGTCAGTGATTGTAAAATGATATTTGTAGACAAAAGGGCTTTCTAGGATAGAATAAAAACGTGTGGAAGTGTTAATGTTGAATGTCAATGATTTCACGGAAAGCATCGATATACAGGTGATAAAGCATTTATGCAAGTCGAGGCTGCTACACAACAAAGCTGATATCCAGGACGGCACTATCACTGTTGTGTCTGAAGGATGGATTGACTATGATCACACGATTAATACTGTAAACGGGTTTTGCACTTGCGTCCTTATCTTACACGAGAGACTAATGTTGTGCCTCCCACAACCCTTCAACAATCCCTCTTATTATCATTATTATTATTATTATTATTATTATTATTATTATTATTATTATTATTATTATTATTATTATTATTATTATTATTATTATTATTATCATCATCATTGTCATTGTCATTGTCATCGTCATCGTCATCGTTATCGTTATCGTTATCATTATTATTATTATTATTATTATTATTATTATTATTATCATCATCATCATTATTCTTATTATTTCTTTGTACTTTTCTAATAAAATATCATTTAATCACTTTTTATAATCATCATGATTTAGCAATCATTATTTTCAGCTGATCAGTCAAACTTTGACAGTTTTAAGCATGCCACTTTTATTTGCTACTGACATTTTGTGGGCACATGAAACACATTTTCTGAATTATCGAGGAAATGTATTAACGTAAGAGACGTTCAGTCTCTTATCAGAGTTGAACATCAAGATTCTGTACTTGTATAAAAATGCAGCGAATACCAACAGTTGGGCCATGATGTTCGGCAATTCGACGTCGTTTTGAGCTAAATTGCGGTAAATGGAAAGATAATACAATGAAATTGTTAGTTTAGCGTTATGTAGCACCTTGAACACTTGCTTCTCAGCCATGAGGTGAAAGCGCTTTTTTTTGGGGGGGGGGGGGCGGTAGGTGTTAGTCGGTTTTTTTATTTCTTGGATTTTGTGTATATATATATATATATATATATATATATATATATATATATATATATATATATATATATATATATATAGTTACCTGTAAGACAGCTGGTTCAATTTTGAACGATTACATGAGCATTAAAAGATCCTTTAATTTTTTTTTTCAGTTCCGCTCAGTGCTCTTGGGCTGTTGACAATTTTGGAGTAAATATTATCGATGTGCTATGGTTTAAGCTTCATGGGCCCAACATTACACACACACACACATATATATATATATATATATATATATATATATATATATATATATATATATATATATATATATATATATATATATATATATATATATATATGTATGTATATATATATATATATGAAATATATATAATAAAGAAATAAGTGAGTAAGCTAAAATATGCATGCATGACAATTGACAAATCTTATTTGCAATTTGGACCCTACAGGGTCCATACAAACCGTATATGATATATATGAAATGTATAAGTAGTGTGACCTACACATACATTTACCTGCACATGATGTTACAAAGACCTGCTGACGTATGGTTGGATATCTCACAGGAGGCGGACCCCAGAGCTCAAAAAGGAATAATGTAATGAGCCCTCGAGTCACAACCTTGATATTTATATGCACACCAATTTAAAAGACCACTTATCACCAAGAAATGGCATCGTATTACATACGAGACTGATCATTTCTGTCTTTTAGCTACCAAAACCAAAATGAGCGCTTTCCTTTGCAATCTCCCTTTTCGGGTGGGTCTATGATGAAATTCAATTTGACTTCATTCGGTACTATCTTTAAGTTAGAAACAGGATTGGGCAAATAGCAAAATAATTTAACTATAAATTCGCCAAAGCTGTACAATGTAGAATGAAATATGTCTCACATTCTACCGAAGCGGGATTACAAAATTGACGTGTTCTTTCATCCCTTTTTTGCTGGATGGTCCACCAGTTTCCATTCTAAGACAGTGAATACTTATACTCGTTTTTGTTAAAAACTTACAATGTTAAAAAAAATATTAATGTGTTTCAAAAAGGGTTTGAGATTATGATTGGGTTTCAATTTACAATAGAAGCAAAGTTTATTAGAAGTCCCGCTTTCGGCATCATAATCCCAAATTTTAGCATGAAACAACTGTTAGAATAGATCTTTTAGAACTGTGGTCAAATTAGAAAGTAAAAGATCGATAATGATTCTGCCAGGGGAAGTCTGGTTTAACCATATATGATTGAATCTATAATTTTATTTAAATTATACGAGGAATCGAGGCTAGGGAGGGAAATGCTTCATCATCCAAATCAACGGTTTTTTGTAGGAATGATCTAATATATTATCTTCCGGCACAGATATAACTCGGTAGACGTCACTCCCATGTGAGAATACTGGTTTTACATGTGTATCAAACAGCAACAACTGAGCAGAAGGTAGTAAATATACATCATTGGCACCAGTTATTTAAGGATTAAGCATGGAAGAAACTCTTTTTTTTTTCAAAAAAAAAAAAAAAGACGAAAATCATCATGCAAAATGAGAAAACAAACTGGGAAAAAAGTATTAGTTAAACGAGAAATTTGAGCACAAAAACGTATTGCTTTTGGTTAAGGATCCACATGAACCTGTGTTCAGAACGCCATTTATATGAGTACCGTGCTGTCAGCCAACACAGGTCTGAGCCCAATGAAAGTTGTTTAAGCCGCTGATTGGATGAGGACAACAATGGGCTAGAGGCTCGGAAGACAGAACAGGCCCACTGTGGCCCACATTGGCCGTGGATGCCGCACAATGGACCCAACTATCCATCCAGTCACTTGTATTGTGTTTCCTTGCTCTACTCCAACTTTGTCCCTCCACCTCTTTCGCGTGTACCAATGCAAAACCACACAAAGAAGCTTGAAAGTGGCTCACGTCGGAGAGGATCACTTCAAAGAAAATCAATTTTGATAAGATTGCAAACTAATGAATCTTGTCAAAACACATCTAAGGGATAGCTGTATGCGTATAATTCTGCCACAAAAAGCTCAAAGCCCAGAAGTGAGGACAACTTGACTAGCAATGGTTTATGTCACAAGATGTGAGTGATGTTACAACACCGCAGTTTTCTTAGGATCAGTTTTTCATATTTTGTACCATGACTAAACCAGTTTTGGTTCAAGGATTCAATTCTCAATAACAGATGGTTTGATTTTTTTTTTTTTTTTTTTTTTTTGTTAAAGAAAAAAAAATTCAGTGGAGGTAAGAGTTTAATTTATGAAAAGTCTGATTTGTTTCAATATTTTATTCATTCATATGTTTAGTTGGGCGTTAAACTTTAGCAATTGATAATCTTTATGATTTCCTTTTTTATGTTCATTTCACTGTTACATTTGCAGAAAAATGTGCAAACCGTCGCTGGGCATATGATCGAACTTTAATTTTGCAAACTTTGAGACAATGAAGTTTGATATTTTGTCCGTGAGCTGCAAAAAAATGCCAATTGCATCTTTCTCCATTTAAGTCAAAGAAACACATTGCAACTTTATTCACATGTGTAAAAGCCAACAGATTTTGCAAAACAGAAAACACTGCTACACAATTTTTATCTTTCATTTCTTTCCAAATTTGCATGTTTAGAACAAGTCCTGATTGGAATGTTTGGTCAAAAATTTTGGTTAAAACAGAATTCCGTTTTAAAAATGAAAACCTCCACCCATGTCATGGGTGAAAGCCAACACTTTTTTTTTTCAAAACAAAAAACAAAAACGGTATAAACTTTTCCTCTACCATTTCCTTCCAAATTTGCATGTTTTAGAACAAATCCTGATTGAAGGTTTTCGGCAAAAACAAAATGCCCCAAACAGAATTCCGTTTTAAAACTGAAAACTTACCCACATGTTATTTTTTTATGTGAACATAATCTACACATATTAAGTGAGATATATAGATTTAGTTTTAGGGCTCCAAAAGTAGAAACAAAGATACAAGATTGGGTCGAAGTTCATATCCCTATAAGGCTTAGCTTTGCTGACGCCACCTTAAAATTACCTGTTGAAACACCATTTTCGATGTAAGATAACATCAAGAGATTGTTCTAAATTGTTAATTAACACATTGAACAGTGTATGTATACACGTATGTATGTATATATATATATATATATATATATATATATATATATATATATATATAGGTATGTATGTATGTATGTATGCATATATGTATATATGTATGTATGTATGTATGTATGTATGTATGTATGTATGCATGCCTGCATGCATGCATGCATGTTTGTATGTATGTATGTATGTATGTATGTATGTATGTATGTATGTTCACATCTAAGTTGCAAGGTAGCAAAAATAAGCAGGAAGAATGAATAATTTGTAAGGGCCCACTACTTAACATTATGGCGGCTTTACCAGGCTAAATGCAGATTTCAACATGCCGACCTTTCTGTCATCGATTAGACAGACGCGAAGGCGAATGTATTGTTTGGAATTATAATGAAAGGTAGTGTGCATCTGTAGGCATCTACTGTCAGACTATATAGTAATGTTGGTTCAGAAGGTGTGCGCACATGACACTGAATAAAATACAAGGGATTTGGGCGAGATAAATTTTGCAATTTTGTTTGATTTTGAAACGTGTTACACTGGGACACTTTGTGGAACTTAATGATTTCTCGCTGGATATAGGCTTTTATGTGGGGTTGTCTTGTACGTATGATGTCACACAAGTTCTCTGTTGGGAGTATTACTCGCAGTGCACATGGAGCTGGCATCCATTAACAACTAAGACATGCACGCTAAGCCGTCACACTGCATCTGCCCAGGATATTGGACAATTCTGCTTCTTTCTAGTTGGATAGATCAGAGATGCCAACTGTGCATCATCATGAGGGCCAATCTCTGAAATTAGCAGAAAATTTAACAAATCTACGGTGTACGTCCCTCATAAAGAGTATGCATTTTAACGGTGTATGTACACAATATTATTACAATGACACATCTTCTAATACACAGGATCATATAATTATATTTATGGCAAAAAAAAAAATAACTTATACACTTAATGCACTGCATAAGTGACACGTTATAAAAGAAGGTCTTGATTACAACATAAACACAATTTGAGAGGAGCTTAGTGGGACGGTATACACCATCACACAGGATGTAGCTTTTAAGTAACACATTATAGACTCTGGAAGTACCTGATTCTAAATACATCCCGCGGGACATACACTAGCATGAACACATTATTACAGAGGAAATACCTTATAATTTATACATTGTAACAATCACATACCTCATGATTAATATATTATAGAAATAACACATCTTATGATTAAGGCAATATTAGACGCCATATGCCTAAATATTTGTACATCTCTGTATAATGTATACATAGTACTTAATACATTGTGATGGGTGTTTACCACATAAAATAGACACTATACGGAATGGTAAACTTTATATATAAAGCAATATTGCGTAGGATATAGCAGTCATACTCGCGGCTGCTTTATCCAGTACAAGAACAAAAGACACACTCTAGGCTTCGTCTGCAGACTCCCCGATCATAGATATGATACCTCGTTAACGTAGGCATTGCATTAAGGTTATCTCGGCTTTGGTGCCCACAATCCAGACCAGCTGGGGCACAGACTGCCAATTGATCGAGCCATAAATACATTATACAGAAGATAAATGTGACTGATCAAGTGCAGAATGACATATTGTCAAGATTTTTTGCAGCTATTATACCTTTTTACATGTTTATTGGGTATTTTAAATCGTAGTCTTTGTCGTTTTTTTTACCTTTTTTCTTCCAAGTTAGCCCTAGTCGTGTGCATATTTACTTTGCACAATCATCCATTTTAAAATTGTGAAATTTAATTATCTAGTTGATATTACATAATTCGCCATCGGTGAAGCATTTCGGTCAGTCAGGACTTATTTTTGATCTTAAAAGCCTCACAACCCGTTCCCCAACAATCTTTCGCCACAGACGTATATTTATTTTCAAAGATTTATCTCCCATAGCAAAATAGCTGGAGATAAAACACACTGAGGGCCGAATAAAGGTGGCACTGGGGAACAGTAACGATCTCGTACATACATTCTGTGGGAGCTTAACTTAGGTTGTCAAACTTCCTAACGCTTACTTTGAAATAAGGAGGAGGAGGAGAAAGGGGATTAACTGAGTTAAGCTTTAATTAACACGGTTACGAACCAAGCTTATTTCTCAGCACATTTTGGGTGGCTCGACAGCTTTATAAAACGCTGTCTTGAGACTTTCTTCCACGAAATGGACGCATAAGTCCACTGCATTGACATATGCTGATAAAGGTACCACTTTTGGATAAAATCTTTTTCGCAGCATTAACATCTAAAAAGATCACGACTGAAATCTGTGGCAAGCACTGCTTGTCTTGGACTAGGCGAGGATAAACGAAAGGTGCTGTATTTCAGAACTGATTTATTTGATAGTACGATACAAGTAGTATACAACACTTATTCACTGAAGCATTAAACCATAGAAACACGAATATTAAACTGACAAATTATGGTAGGACGACTGCAATTAAACACACAACGTGCGCTACCACTGGGGCACCTGTGGCCGTATTCACAAAAAATGTGATCTGATCCTAATGTTAATCTCAAAGTTAAAATCAATGTAGTTTGTGCCCTAAACTACTTAATCCTTGCCTCGATGTTCGACAAAAACTTCAAGGATTAGCCAGTATAGGCTCTTGGCTACAATATGAACATAATGATGTACAGGATCATTCTATTAAATGCAAAGTTTGATTCAGTTAATATTTAGAGGAAAATTTTTTTACATAGTAAAGTCTATCATAGCATTTTTTTTTAAGTCACAGCAATGTGTCATTGTTCAAAGGGATGAAAGCCGGGATCACCCACCATTGGCTATATGTTCATATGTTCATATAGGTATCAGCAAATGGGGGTTAATGATACATTTTACACATTTCCATCATGACATGTGAGACATTCTCAACTTTTGTGGATTGAAGAGACAATGACAAACAGATCGCCAATGTGAATTTAGAATAAGTCACCTTAACCGTGCTTTTACCGGGAAGTAACTGCATATGACATGCTCATCTGTTTCACCAGTGCTAGATTGCAGTTTTATAAACCATTAAGTAGGGGTGGAGACCAATCAATAAGTTGGCATGCCAGCAATGACAAGTTCATTAAAGTCATATCATTACTCATACATTATTATTGACTGGTCTGCCAGCAGACGGGTAGCATTAGCCTTCATCATGTTTGTAGCAGAGACGAGTCACTTTTTATTTCCAGAAAGTGCGTTTTGTGCCTACAACTTCCAACCAATCACCTCATGTCAGTACACGCTTAATCATAATCAATAACTATATTCATACTTGGATTTTGAGGGGCTGGTCAAATAGTCAACTGAACGTGAGTGACTGATCAGTGTTTTCTAGAACCGCAACAGAATAGCACATTATCTTCATTACATCTGCCACACATTGAAACCATATGACACCCACTGACATGAGTATCAGATGATCGGGTTAATAAAAAAACTCCATATTAAACAGTACCAACGGTGACTCTTCCCTTTGTATATTTAATACGAGAAAATACTTTATATACACAAGCAGAATCAATTCTATGATTCATTACGCCCTGCTCGGTCCGGTCCATCTACAAAGAGCTGTTCATGTCATACTGGGTAACGCTGGCGTGGCCCTGATGCATGTGGCAAGAAGGACATAATAAGTGCTTTTGCCAGCAGGTAACTTATAAGGTGTTCATATATCCTGGCACAGGCCAGTGCACGCAAATTATTCCCCAGGAAGTGAGCAGCATCTTAGACAGTGCTGACCTGTCATGCCTGGGTCACACAGCGTGTTGAAACACATAGAGTTATGACATGACGACTGCAGAGTGGCATCATACTTTAAAAAAAATAAATAAATAAATAAAATGGAAACCATCTTTAGATATTTTAGACGTGTATCTCTAGCACACCCACTCAAAATGATCAAGTAGAACAAAGAATAAGTTCCGCACACGGTGGCATGCATAGCTTAAGCTCCGTTGGTATGATGTATCCTGGTTGAAGTTTTGACGTAAAATCGATACGTGGAATGCAATTGGGTCTCTCAACTGGTTATAAGGTATCGCTGTCATTTGCTTGTTCCGGAGATCAATCGGACTTTTGAAATAGCTCCAGCTTGGGTTCGATCATGGAGCTGGCACCTAGCTTCTTTTAAAATATCACACCATTCTACTTTGTTTGAAGCTGTGAACATCCAATCTGTGACTGGAATGAAGGAACAAAGTTCCGTGTTTCTCCTGCGCAGTATTGTTAGCTTTGATTCTTCTACAGAAGGCTTTGCTCTGTTGGTATTTTATTACAGGATACATAATATCGGGCACTATGCGGGGTCTTGTCCCAAATAATAGAGAGATTACGCAAACAAGGAAATGTCTTTTTTTACTTTATCTATCTATCTGTCTATCTATCTATCTATCTATCTATCTATCTATCTATCTATCTATCTATCTATCTATCTAGCTATCTATCTATCTATCTATCTATCTATCTATCTATCTATCTATCCATCTGTCTGTCTGTCTGTATGTATGTATGTCTGTCAATCTGTCTGTCTGTCTGTCTGTCTGTCTATCTATCTATCTATTCACAATGCACCATTTGGGTTCCTTTCAATAGTGAGCGTCCTAAAATTTCAAATATTATTTTATCATATAACGCCTGAAGTGTGCAAGTAAATCATGATTTTGTAATTTCAGGAAGAATTTGAATTTTTCCGTTGCCGAAGTTCACAAGTATTTGCTAATTAATTATTTAATTTATTTATTTATTTGTGTATTTATTGCTCAAAAAAGAATTTATCTGGGTTCTGTAAACAATTAAAACTGGATTTAAGATGAAAAATGCTCTGAGGGAAATTGCAAACATTACACAATCTTTCATCTAAAGGTAATTTTGAAATTTGTTCATGTTTTCCTTTTTAAATAGCCAAATTGTGAGCGCCTGTAGTGCTTTTGAATTATATGTTCCTTGATAAGTCATTTTTATTACTACCGGTATGCCTAAATTGTTGTAAATTGATAAAATAAACTGTATCTTTAACCGGCTGCAGTCGGACACGTTTCTCTTACAAATAAAGAGCAAAAATACATGAGGCTTAGTATGAATCATATCAAAAACTGAACTATCAGGTAGTAAATTAATAATTGTGAACCAGTTTTTGCAAACAGTTCGTAATATACAGTGATACGGCTGACTACCCTAGCTCTCTAAGCACTGCTTTGTTCGATGATTTTCAGTGGACCCTTCCACAGTATTTCAGGAAACTAAAGTTAAATTTCCATACTGGAATTTCAAATAACCAAAGATATCATTGCTTGACAAACATTTAGAACCCGAGGTAACCATGGGACCTAGTGTAAATATCTGCAAAACAACCTTTCGAAGTGGATAAATAAAGAGGTTACAACCTATCGATCCAAAGGAACGCAATTTTCTTAGTCTCTCAAAGCCGTTCTTAGCTCAATCACTTAGACTTTTTAAGAGCCACTTGCTGAAATTTTAATACCTAAACAGACATAGTCGTACATGCATCTTAATGTATCTGTTCTTAATTTAAAGTCCGTACCAATGGTTTCCTTTTTTTCTGTATGTCATTATTTTCGACTGTTTGATATAATTCCCAATTGCCGGTCCACACAATAACTATGCAATTTATTTAGACATGCTTGTAAACCTTTTTTTATGAGCCAAAATTAAGTCGTCTGCAGAGAAAAAATAATTAAGTTCCCTTTAGTGCAAAGAAACTGGTGTGCATGTATCATCAAATCTCTCTGGTATAAATCATTTATGTAGACGTTATACAAAGTAAGCTGGCTTTAAACACAACCTTGCTTAAAATCTTTATTTGTTACAATTTCTTCCGATAAGACCAGTTTTATATTTAATTTTTAGGGAGCAAAGTTGAAACACGTGTCTTTTATAATTTGAAACAGTTTTCCTTTGACACCACACGTCATAAGCTTATACAAAAGACGATTGTGACATACATGTCGCCTGGTAACAATGGATCTTGAAGACAAGCACATAAAACATCGACCAGCATATGGGGGAGGACAGATTAGTACATGTGGATAACAAACATCCGGCAAGCGTTCTGTAAACTGGAATGCTACTCATCATCGGTTTTCCTGACCACGAAGCGCCCTAGATGTTCGTCATGTTGTGGCATTTTCTGAACACGCGTGGCTTGAGGTGCATTACTATGGCTCAAAATATCATACTACGCCGAGAAATAGAAAATATTGATGGCGTTATCCTGGAAATATACAATACTCAGTGACAGATTAATGCAGTTATTAATGAACTGTGTAATTACCCAATGGTAAATTTTACTGCAAACAAAAAGTGATATTACTCTGACCAGGTTGCTAACACAGTTTAATATAATACACAG
>OZ026625.1:76110499-76132999 GCA_964020975.1 Hermodice carunculata | reverse complement strand
CGTATATATATATATATATATATATATATATATATATATATATATATATATATATATATATATATATATATATATATATATATATATATGTGAACTCATCATCAAATTTGCGAGTATGAAGCTAAACTAATGTTGTGATTGGAAATGTGATCCATTGAGTCTAGGTCAGGAAGAAACAAATGCTCCCTCGTACTTAATTACATTAAGGGCACCTCATGAGACAAGGCATCGTGCGCCTCTCGTTGTGCTTGTACCTAATTTGTATGAGACGAGACATTGTGCGTTTCTCGTTGAGCGTGATTCATTCCTCCCTCCAGCCTAATAAAGCTGGCAAGATGTATTGTACTCTGGTGAGAATTTCAGTGTATGCGGTTCGCACGATATGATAGCTCCGACTTGATTATAAAGACCGTGTCATTTCCCATTGCTCTCAGCCCTATTACCGGACACATTTAATGCATGAAAAACAGGCAATATGTATTGGTAGTTTTATCAAGCTAGTTTATTCCTTTGAAATTGCAACGTGATGCGAAAAAAATGATTACTTAATCACAAGGGCTCACTTAAGAATGATCATGCATCAGAGATTGTCTACGTATAAAGGAAATGCATTATTAACGTAAAGGTTGTCCATCGCGGCCCATATGTGCTCATCACAAGCGTCTTACTTTGCTCATTAATGTTCAGCTAGCGTTTATTCCTATGTAAGATTGTACAATTTTGCACTGAAATTGAAATATTGCATACATAAATAGATAAATACTGACGTGCGCATTGTTTTGTATAGTGCTGTAGTGGCTGAAAATCAAACGAACAACTGATAAACAGAAACTGCAAACACAAATCAGATAGATTACATACACAATGGTAGTCCTGACTTCGACAGAGTACGATTTTTCGGCTGTGGGTAAGAAAACCCAAGGCACGCATATCCCTTCGAAACTGGGACAGTACATGGGTGCTGTTGCTGAATAAGACATAAACATCCACTGAACCTGAAAAAAAGACCGAGATAATAGATCACTGAAAAACTACAAAGGAGGATTTGAGATGATTTTTGAAATGGTGTAAGATGAAACATTTTGTGTTGTATTTGGTATTGACTTCCAGACTTTCAGTCTTGAGCTGTAATTCAGAATTGACCCACAATGACTTGGAAACATCTACATAGAACATTAAGTGAAAGGATTGGGAAATTTTGAATCAAAGGATCATTGCGTACATTACACATCGAGGAAGTGATAATATCGTCTTTTACTTCTTTTTACCAGTATCTTCTTCTTCCTCTTTTCTCCTCGACCTCGTTTCCCTATCATTCTGTCATGTCTCCCTTTCTCTTATCCCGTCCTCTCTGTTTTAGAATTGTCCATCCCTTCCTTTTTCCCCTTTTTCATCAACTTATTCCCTTGTACGCCTGTGACATTGTTGTTCGCGTCTTCTCCTTTCCCTCCATCTGTCCTTCTCCATGTCTCTATCTGCGTCCTTCTCTCCTTTTGGTCGTCATTTCCACGTTGAAAGTTTCCATTCTTCCTTACTGGTTTCCTATAATATGTTTTTCTTACCTTTTCTCCCTCCTCCTCTCATTCCCCTCTTTTCATTTTGTTGGTAGCCGTCATTTCCTTCTGCTCTTTTTCATTTTAAATAAATTAGATAATATATATATATATATATATATATATATATATATATATATATATATATAATACATATATCTCTTTTATTATCTTCTTCCCTTTTATGTTTGTCAATCTATGTACATCCGTTTTTTTTGACCTGGCATCTCCTGTTTTTCCGATTGTTCCCCTCTCTATCTCTCAAGTAATTGTAACATCATATGACCTTAAATGTAATATGTCAATACCATCCATACGTATTGGCAAGCTGTCTCTTCACTGTTTGCAATACCTAAGTGTTCTCTCTCACACTTTTTTTCTTTTTTTTGTTTGTTTGTCTTTTGTTTTGTTTTATTTTTTCTTTTGTTGTTTTTTGGGGTTTTGTTTTATTTTGTTTTTTTTGTTTTTGTTTTTTGTTTTTTGTTTTTTTGGGGGTGGTGGTTTTTGTTTTTGTTCTTTTAATGGAAAGTAACAGGGTTCATTATTACAGAAGTGTAGGAATGTGTTAAGTCAAAACGCACACCATAAAACTATGGTTATATTACGATTTTCCAAAACTGCAAAAATTTTTACCCGGATTTAAAGTTGTTATATCTTATGTGGTAAAGTATCTAAGTGGTCATCAAATGCACACCGAATTCCCGTTTTATTCTTCCTTTCTCGTTTATGGGATATAAACGTTGACTGATTAGGAGACTTTAGCACAACCTAACTAAGTTATCTAAACTTAAAAAAAAATACCGTCCAAGTCATTTCTTTTATATCAGGATGTGACCTAATGCTGTGTTTTACGGGCCCGTATGGTGGCACAAAAGTGCCAACTAAAATATTTTTCTCTCTCCATAAAAATGCGAAGGCGAAAACAAGAAAATAAAAAAAAAATAAAAAAAAAAAAACAGAACAGCGAAAACAAGAAAACACGAAGGCGAAAATACTAAAATTCAAAACGCGAAGGCGAAAATGCGAAAACACTACCGCGAAAATACGACAGAAATTATGTCGTGTTTTCGTGTTAGCGTTTTCTCGTTTTCTTGTTTTACTGTTTTCTTCCTTGGTCGAAAACAAGAAAACACGACAGAGAAAACACTAAAATTCAAAACGCGAAGGCGAAAATGCGAAAACACAACCGCGAAAACACATTGAAGTGCGTGTCGGGCTGTCAGATCAATTATGTAAGCAAACACAGTTCGTAACTAGGAAAGATGATTTGCTGCATAGCAAATCAGTGTGTGTGTCTTCAAAGCATATTGGTATGGCTATGTACAACTATCCTATAACACAGGAGTAGAAGTTGGAATGGCATCTCTAGCTATTGTAGTGTTGAAGATATTCAAGATTGAAAATTTCGAATACTGCCAAATAGCATAATTTAAATTGCTACAACTTTTGTTTTAGATTCATTGCATGCGCAATGGTTAACAACCCCTTAGTAGAAGTTAGAATCACATCTCTATCTATTATACTTTTGAAGATATATAAGATTTAAAATTTCAAATGCCTCTAATTACCATAATTTTTAACATCTTCATTCCTTTGTATAAAACGGTCAAACTCCTTGTATGGAGGTACAATCATGCCAAGTTTGGAGTTTCTATGTATAATAGTGTTTGAGAAAAGTGTCGGATAAATTTGCTGGTAAAGAAGAAAGAAGAAAGAAAGAATGAAATAATGAAAGAAAGAAAGAAAGAAAGAAAGAAAGAAAGCAGGAAAGAAAGAAAGAAAGAATTTCAGGAAAAACAAAAAAATGCGTGTTGACACACACTTTAATTAAGAACACGAGGAAAAACAAAAAAGTGTATGTTGACATACACACTTTAATAAACAATTTCAGGAAAAACAAAAAAGTTTGTGTTGACACACACACTTTAATTAGCCTCCGACTTCTTTTTAAATCCTGTTTTTATCCCCCTCCTCCTTTAGCGAAATAAACCATATCAAAAACAGACGGAGAGAAAGAGAGATGTCATTTTGTATGCCCGTTCCATGCTGCACACACTATACCAGATGAGGGGTCCAGATGGGCGGTCTTCATAGATCATGATCATGACGAGGTGACGACTGAGACAAGTGTCCTGTTAATGAGAAACAAACATCAATACAGCATATACTAGAATTTTAAAAACTGAAAACACACACACACACACACACAGAACGCCTTATATGTGTTGAAAATCCATTAGTTTCAACGTTGTATCAGTGATAATACTGTGCATTGTCACATATGAATAGATAAGTTTATCCGTTTCCTAGATTAGACACAGAGGTTAATAGTACACCATGACCGAGGTAATGATGTTACAGTTTGGACGCATGGGTAATTGTTTCTTGCCAGCCAAGGGGAACTGTGTTTGCTTACATAATTGATCTGACAGTGCGACATGCACTTCAATCGCCATTTAACAATAACGCAAAGTAAGTCTGTTTTGCAGACAAGAAAGTTTCCAATTCCCTCAAAACGGAATTGAGAAAGGGATGGAGCAATTAAGGCAGAGTTCAGTCTTCGTGGCTTTGGCTTGGGTGCTGGTATCTAAGGTTGTCAGGAATGTTAATTATATGCCAATCCTATTTCACTGGTTCTTCTGCAAATTTTGGTGTTTCTCGTGATAAAGGGGACCATACACACTGTCATGCTTCCCCCCGGGTTTTGCCATTTATATAATTGGGCCTATGTATAATTTTATTCTGTAGAGATATGTAACCAGTGTTACTTTAATAAACTGATCGCGACACAAAACCGAAACTTCGTGACTGGGTTGCAGCGATAACGCGACAGATCGCTCACACACACACACACACACACACACACACACACACACACACACACACACACACACACATTATACATGACCGATCGACCAAGCAAAAAGTAGTGTGCAGAGCCACTTTGCAGACAGACTACGAAAAAGAAAAGACATGAGTCACAGCTCTATGGTAGAAATTTATATTTACCTGTTGAAACAAACGTGATATCGTAATTTTTCATGATGTATTGTACTTTTTCTGTACAGGTTTTGGGCAGCACACATGGTGTAAGCTGTAGTTTGGCAGTTGAATGTGGGTGGGTTTCTGTGTAGATCTCCATGTGCATTCTTTGGAGTGACATATCTTTTGATATTGTGGTCTCCTGCTAGGGTTTCACCCCCCCCCCCCCCAAATTCAGATAAAGCAAAATCAGATAAAAGATACTCAGTTGGTAAGTTAAATGCTCCATCAGTATAATTTAAAAAGCGATGTCCGATATGGAAGCAAGTTTGATCATGCACAGCCACCTCAATTATGCTTAATTCCGTTCCTTAAATTCCTTAAACATATATAAATCGTAAATGCTTTACAAACTTCGTTGATATGATTCCAATAATTGATTTAATATTTTGCTCGATGATGGATGTATATAAGAGCATGCACTTTAATCACATGCAGAAATGTAGCTCAAAACATGCTTGGTGGACTTTATCGTGTAGAAAAGAAAAAAATCTGCCATAAAGAGCTCAATTATGTATTACATTGAAAACTATTATATCAATCTTTTTTAGTGATCAACCACCGAACCGGAGTTCTGGGACTTATGCCAGTGAAATTCGTGGGCACGTTTCCGTGCATCATGCATACCTTGTTCCAGCAACAAATAGTGAAGGCTTTTTTTTTTTTTTTTTTTTGGTTTTTTTTGTTTTTATTTTCTTTGTTTTTTTTTATGTTTTTGTTTTTTCGTATGACATGACATGTAGGGGGGGGGGGTATGATAACTTTTATGTCAAAACATTGTATTGAAGACCCATTTTTTCACTGAACGATTATTCGATTATTTTTCCACACGAACACTACCTGTGAAGGACTTGTCCTCTTGGTCCTTGGCGCTGATAATTTTGTCACCAGTATTTCCATGACTCAGCATCAATTTCCTCAGACATGATTGGCTTTAAGTTTATTTGTTTGTTTACTTATTTGCTTGTTGGCTTGTGTACAGAGTTTAGTTCAAGGATCAAAGTCTAATATTTACCGTAAATATTATCATTAATGCAACATGTATTAAAATGTGCTTTCGAATACCAGTTTTACCCGTTCGCTCGATCTTGGTATCATGACCGTCCGCAAAGCGGTGCAAGATATAGGAATAATAATAATAGTCTTAAAGATAATAATGATAACAACAACAACAACAACGAGATATGATAATAACAACAAGAACAATGAATTTGGAAAACTACCCCGTTAGAACAGGAGCACCAATCAAGCGGGGTTATTTCATGGTGCGTCCACACATTTCCTTTGAATTCATTTGAAAAATACAAGTATAAACCAAAAAAAAGTTTAAGTGTTCAGTAGATTAATTCCTTTAGCTAACATACGGGAAGGTGTTAAACGGAAGTGAAACAAACGAAAACACGATATTGCGAAAATAAGTAAACAAGACAACGCTAATGCGAAAACACGACAATGCGAGTGCGAAAACACGACATAATTTCTGTCGTGTTTTCGCGGTTGTGTTTTCGCATATTCGCCTTCGCGTTTTGAATTTTAGTGTTTTCGCTCTCGTGTTTTCTATTTTCGACCAAGGAAGAAAAAAGTAAAACAAGAAAACGAGAAAACGCTAACACGAAAACACGAAAATGCGAGTGCGAAAACACGACATAATTTCTGTCGTATTTTCGCGGTTGTGTTTTCGCATTTTCGCCTTCGCGTTTTGAATTTTAGTGTTTTCGCCTTCGTGTTTTCTTGTTTTTGCTGTTCTGTTTTCTTATTTTCTTGTTTTCGCCTTTGCATTTTTATGGAGAGGGAAAAATATTTTAGTTGGCACTTTTGTGCCACCATAGGCCCGAGAACATACGCCGCAAGCGGGAGGATATTTATGGTGTTACACTTTTGGATGAATGACTGGATATATAATTAATTGAATTTGCTCCGATAAAAGATATTGAGGACAAGTCATTTGTCTTCTGACTCAATATTTAATGCATCTTATTATGAGTCTGAAGGGGCAACAAAAGAGAGGGGATTAAAAAAATTAGATGCATAGCTGATATAAAGAGCCTGCCTCGCAGATGCATGCCCTGGCAAACATGCTTCGAAAGTTTTATGAAAGTTACCGCTGACGACGCGTCATATTTTTTTCAAGCTGATTAAGACATCCTGTTGAACATAAATCGATCAAAATAAGTTAAAAAAGAAACAAATCCTTTATGTTGGTATATATATATATATATATATATATATATATATATATATATGTATATATGTATAAGTGTGTGTGTGTGTGTGTTATAAGTGGTAGGCAGTGACAGAAACAAACACGCAAAAATATGAAACCTGACGCATGGGTTTATGGTTTTCGCGATATTGAAATGTTGTGGGACATTAAACTTTCCTCAGATAAACACCCTGGGGCCTGCAACATTCACGTCCACGCTTCCTGAAACTATAAACTATATAAATCCTTGTATGCACGGCCACCAAAACTTTGTTGCTTTGGTCGATGGAAACGGATCTCGTGGGTCCCACAACTCATCATTTGTACAATATGGGACAGCACTGACCTTTATTATGAAAATAAAAGGTGCTTAGGCTTGATAACTGCCAGTCTATATCTCCGAGTATGAAATGCACAATTAACAAATTCTGCAATCTGTTTAAGCAAGAGCTGTTTATTACACTATTCATTTAGCATTGTTGATATTCTGTTTCACGTTTTGTGTGAAGAAAGGGGCGTGGATCACATTTCCAGACACATATAATTCCCGTTTTTACTGATATTATCCAAGCCAATTTAAAAGAGAGAAAAATAGAGGGGCAAACAGACAGACAGAGGCAGAGACAGAAACACACTCACGCACACACAGAGTGAGAGAGACAGAGAGAAGGAAGGAGACCATGAGAGAGAGAGAGGAAGAGAGAGAGAAAGAGGGGGAGGGAGGGAGAGAGAGAGAGAGAGAGAGAGAGAGAGAGAGAGACAGAGACAGAGACAGAGAGAGAGAGAGATGAAATGTCCAGGTAGAATGCTGTTAGTCATAAATATTAGTATATTTTGAGTATAATTATTCACGCCCAAACGACGCCAAGAAAGCTGTCGACTCGCTCCTGTTCGTGCATGGAATGGGTTTAACCGCAACAGCACCACACATGCGAGTTCCTAAACATATTCGTTGGAAAAAACATAGCAATTGGATTGGTAATCTATTGGTACAGAACTCACAACCCTGAGTCACTATCTGTCCTCTACGTTAAGGATGTAGATATTCTTGTGGTAATTTGCAGATTGAGACGAGACTTGTGTATAATCCATGCTGTAACTGCTAGATGGTCAAGAATATATCTGGCTATATATCTTGTCATCGTCTCGCACATGACTATTTGGATTGCAGGCTATCCCGTGTCTTGTATAATTACAAATGCCTCCGATTCAGTCTGAAAGGTCACTTGACCGGGCAATCGCCTTTAGCAATCGTATATGAGGAAAGAAGCCTAACAGCTTCACAGTGACTCACATGTTAGGTTGACGGTTAAACGCCACCTCTCCCACCAAAAGTTTAGGGTACAACGCAACAGCCAAATGTCACCAAAGTGTCCTGTAAACGATGTCACTTGCGCAAACGTTTGGATGGCTCTGTGGAAATCTCAGATTTGAGCATATATTTCAAATCCTGTAGCCAGTTGAAAATATGCCAACTTTTTAGGTCTTATTCATATTGGTAATCCATATTTTGATACGGTCGCTACCTCCATCGCCTGTCTCACTTATAACAGAAAAATATCTATACTACAAGTTATTTAGATAAATTGACTTGAAAACAAAATATGACATGGTACTGCATGGACAAATGTCAAGGGTCAATGCTAACATGTGGTGTTAATCAATTAAGCAATCAATCAATCAGTCAATCAATCTATTACCACGTCTAATTGCTGTTTATTTTTTATCTATTTGTTATTTTTATTTTTTTATTTATTGATTTGTTAAGTCATTCATTTACTCGGAACACAGAAACAAGGGTCTGAAACCAACTACACTGTTGGAAATTACAGGAAGACATACTTATAACCAAACAAAGTTATCAAATCATAATCATTTGTCAAAACTCGAATGGGAAAGTTGTGCATTGCCTGAGCAGTAATCGATGAAGGAAGTACATTAGCTGTAGTTAAAACAAATTTTATTTCATCACTGAGGAAGAGAAAAGATACCCTGATACAGATTATACAATTGAGAAAGAGGGCTGTACCCTATTCAGATTCCTCTGATAAAGAATAAAACACAGAAAGGACACAAAAAGGCAAGACCAAATCACGTTTGAGGACAACAATCACAAGACAAAGACTGATAAACAGGCCAAAGCAAACATAGGCCTGCACTGTCGCTTGCTGCTTGCATTTACATGTTAACATGAGCTCACATAGCAAAGGTTTTATTTAGCCAATGTCTGCTAGTTTCAATCGAACTGCAGACAAGATATATTCGTAAATTGTTGATAAAATGTAAACATTTTCTAGCAAAGGACATTCATAAGTGCCATGCAAAGCCGTTTTCAAATTAAAATTGGGGAGGGGGTTAGTAACAATGGAATGCAATTTTGATCGTGGTACCATAACGGAGGGGCAAGCAAAGATATAATGCCACGTATCTTCAACAGCTGAACCACAGGAGCACCGAGGTTTTTCTAATACACCAATCTTATATCAAGAAGAACTTTGTTTACTAACTGCCGAACGTAAACGGGAGTTCTGAACGGATAAAAATATGTTACCGAAATTGTCCAACTCATGAAATATGATACTTTGTCGAAGTGGTTGACATATCCTACATTTCAATGCTAAAAGTGATTCAGACTGACGTTTATCAAATCCGTATGGTGAAGAAAAACACAGATAGGACAAATTAAAACAAGACCAATATACGCTTAATGATAACAATTACAAGACTAGGACTGATAGAAAGACTCGAAACAAACGTAATATTACAAATAGCGCAGCTACATTGCTTGTACAATTGCAACGAAAAATAATTAAAAACCGTTCAAAGTTAACACGATGGTCAATGGAATGCGTGGCCCAATGAAGTTTCTCAGGTGGAAATGAATAGCTACAACACCGTTGTAATCATGCTAGAGAGATTTATATAGGCTCTGTCTGTTTTTCAATCTTTTTATGAATAAAATATGTTTAAGTCAATGTCCACCTGTACTTTATACCATAATCTAACTACAAAGGGTAAAAAAGGATTTATAAAAAAAAAAAATGTCCAAGCTCTGAGGTAGATCAAAACGTTGGCGTGTAGTGTAAGTACATGATTTCGGAAAAAGTAGAACATAAATTTTCACGAGCGAGTTTGTTTACCAACTTAGAAATTAGATTTAATGTAGAAAATCTTTTCGTTTAGCCATGGTTGGCCATCCAAGCTCGTCATACAGTTTTGCAGTACCCGTACCATTCACTGCCCCGAAAACAACATGAGCTGCATTTAACTGAACATTTTCCAAATTTTCTTCGTCAGAGACAGTACAAATACTCCAACCAGTGATACCATATTCTACAATTGGACTAATATATATATATTATATATATATATATATATATATATATATATATATATATATATATATATATATATATATATATATATATATATATATATATATATATATATATATATATATATATATATTTATATATATATGTATATATGTGTGTGTGTGTGTGTGTCGTCTCCAAGGTTAGCCGATCAAGAGTGAATTTTAGAATTTTAAACCCTTAAAATTGTTGACCAGTTTGCTGTATTTAGCCACAATTTTCATCAGCATGATCAAACCACGTTAACTCGGAGCGCAGAGTGATACCAAGGTGCTTGTATTGATAACTTTTGAAGAGCATGCATGGTCCTGAAACATGATAAGAGTGTCATTTGTTAGGATAGCTTTCCCAGATATGAATATTGAATCTGTTTTTTCAGCATTAAAAGTAACTAGCAAGTCATCGGCCCATTGGCTGATATCAGAAAGGTCAGAATTCACACTTGTAGCCGCCTCGTCAGGCTTATCAATTTCCAGGTACAAACATGTATCCTCAGCAAACATTTCCATTTTGAATAAACAAGATCGCCAATATTATTAAAATACATTGAAAACAGGTCAAGGACCGAACGTTGGTGTACACCTGCAGCGAATGTTCCCTTACTGAAAGATTGTCCTTGAAGAACAGGAAGTTGTTGTCCATTATAAAGATCGCATGAAGAGCTCTCTAATAAGCTATCTGAAATATCGTTATTCCTTGATTTGTTAAACAAACCTGCATGCCCCTTTTTACCAAATGTTTTATTGATGTCTAAAAATATCAGAGATGCACTGAGAAGCGAAATCATGCATGGTAACAATATTGTTTGATGAGTGTCTGTTACCCTAAAGGGGCACCACACAGACTGCAGGGAGGAAAGCCTATTTAAATGCCCACCGTTGGCTTCCTTGGCCCCAGAGTGAAATAATAAAAGCGGCATGCATGTCAAATATAGTGTCATAGTCCAAATTAGTAACACTGTGCAATGGAGGTTTCAAGTGTTTGATATTTTCTTCAACGATATGGGTCTCCTTTCACAAATTTCAGTAACAAGGACTCTGGAAAGTGGGATACGAATAGCGGAAGTTTGAAATTTTTGTACTACAAATCTGCACTGGCGCATTATAATTACAATATTGCCTTATACCATTTTCTTTTTCTCTTAACTGTCAGATTGCTTCCGCTTTGTACCTGCTTTTCAAATTTTTTTCCAATTGTATTTGCAGTATCTTGTTCGGTATGAATTGTTATGGATATTTTGTTTTTTGATCATGTGCAATAAAATAATATCAACAATACGATACAATATAGCACAATATCTCTATCACTCCGTTTCATACTACCGTCAGGACTACAAGCATGCTGTTACCGGAACCTGGGTGATATTCAAGTAAAGAGTCCCTGGACAAAACCGGTGAATAATCTAATTACACTTCACTGTAGTCTTTCGTAACCAACTACCACACTTGCTGTATTGCTGGAAAAAACACCATATCTACCATGGTGGGTCGATGAGTCTCGCCGATCAGCGTCTCGACCAGGTGAATGAAAACAAATCTCATGCAGTCTTCCCATACCCCGGCCTAATTCGTTATGCGCTCATCATGGCATACTACTGTTGGTCTTATTTAGAAACCACCCGTTAACTGATGCAAAGCTGTTCTGTACCTTTTTTTAAGACTCTAACCTCTAGAAACATAACATGTGTATTTTATCACACGACGATTCATGCCACTTTACCTTAAATGCTGTGCACTACCTACGACGCATTTAAGCAAAGTTGGCTTGGCTTCAGCGTAGCCTCATCTTAGCCATGGAGACACCTCTTTTGCTTTCATAGCGACCGTTTTAGCTTGGTAGCGTTTCGTACCGCAATATCTCTCAACTGAGGTTCTAACTTCTCGTAATCACAATAAAGTGCAGCGCACTTCTGAAAGCAAACATTGCATACTTTCCAGTGTCGGAATGGGCATGATGCCCCTTTGACATTTCTGTGTTTTGATCCTAAGGGCTTTGGTAGGGTTCCAAATTCCCATCAACTTTGTTTTTATTGCCCCACAATAAATCAGACTGCAGCACGGTATGATCAAAATCCATAAAACCTGCATCCATAATAAACCAGTCTACTTTGGGCTGTTTCCAGAGCTCCACAGGCAAGGCTGGACAACGAAGTCAATATCACACATGTATGTAGGCCTACGCTCAAACTTATGAAGTTACAAACATACTAGAGTAAAGCATCATATGCCAAAGAAAATGAAATTTCGTTACTAAGTGACGAACAAAAATAAACCGAAGAACGCCTTCGCAGACAAAGACAGAAAAAACGCAAAAAGTGATTTGGCAGCGCGTTGACCAGACATGTGACATATAATATCATGATTAAGTATAAATTTGTACCTGTTGACAATAATTTCTATATGAAGGTGTGGCTCTGTACACGTTGGATCAAGTTTTTCTATTCTAATATGAATTTTGCTTCATCAAAAATCAAAAGGTGTAGGTTTATCTTGAATCATCTTGCATTTTATGCAAAGTGCTTGCAAAAAAACAAAAAACAAAAAAACACTGTGGCTCTTGTTTTTCGAAGATGCCTATGTGGGTCCATTTACTGTGCATTTTCTGTGGAACTAAACAAATATATGTATATCAGTTGAGACAAATCCTTTTAACTGTTAAATGAACAGCAAGAGAGAGAGAGAGAGAGGGAGAGAGAGAGAGACACAGAGAGACAGACAGACAGACAGACAGACGGAGAATGAGTATATAGAATGTATGGGTTGCTAGGTACGGATATTGACAAATAAAGCATTAAAAGGCTAAAAAGATTTTATACGATTCCAAAACTTTTATGACCTTTGGTCACTTGTGGAAAGATTGTAAACACTGTGTACATCTGGCCGTCATTACTAAATCATCCAATATTGTTTCACGTTCACAAACTACAGTGCAAATCCATGCTTAATTTTGTTCTTGCAAGGGATGAAATACGGCTGATGTGCACAGTATGACATAAGGAAACATAGGATGGGTGCATGGCACTGTTGTACGTCGCAATGAACTTCCTCGTCTGTGAGCCTAAGTGTAGAAATTAAACCAATACCAAATCCAAGATTTGTTACAGCAATATATACAAACTATTCTGATTTTTTTGTGTGATTGACTTTGGACCATTTAGTGGTACCACCAGTGTGGAGTGGTGTAAACGCTCCCCAGTACCAACACTCTGTTTTACAACGATGCCTTGGAGAGAATCGGTGTTTCTAAAATTGTGCAGTTTTTTTGGAGCTACTGCCTCAAATCCAGAACTCAAGGAATGTGCATATACATCATTCCGCAAAAATTGTATATATGGCTTTTACAACACAAACAATCCCTGGGTGCGATTAACCTACAGCAGGTAACATACTCCCAAATAAGCCATTTTTAGCATACGTAACATCCATTTTGGCAGCTACTTTAAAAAAAAAAATAAAGGACACGTGAGAGGAGTATCCCACATGCGGCTACTGCCATAAAGGAATACATCCAAGACTTCAAGATCATCACCTCTTGCATACATGACATATCAAAGCACTTTTTAAAAAAATATCTATTGGATTTACTGATTTGGCATCACTGGCTAAAGCTAGCTTTGGCACCTGGTTTGACCAATAATTAGGTAAACGTGCATGCAAACCAAATAACCCCAAAACACAGGAACTCCAACAGTTGATGTGTTACAAGTTTAGCTACTGTCACAAACAGATCGTTTTAGGGTAAAAAGTCCAAAATAGAAAGTGTTGATTATGTAATTTTATATATCGTCCAGCATTGCCAAAACCTCTGTGTCTGACTGCATTACTCAATACAATTGATTTGGGTACTCACTCGATCGTTCTGAAAACATGATAGTCCTAGTGGCACCTCCACTTGTTTCATTTGTATACCGAGGGTGACTTCCAATGGAGATGCCTCTTTATTTTCCCTTGCTTCTTTGGGACAATTTCTGACATGATTTAAAGAGTGAGAGGCTGCCTGACCTTTCATTTCGAGATACTCTTCTAGTGCTATGTGCACTATATCTACTGCAGATTGTTTTCTAAGCTATCCTAGTCTCCTCCAAGATAGTGACTGCTTATATTTGACCTACAGATCCCGAAGAGAATTGTGGAAGTATGGCTGGACATTTTGGCTTAAAACCTAGCTTTTCCAAGATGGCATCGGGTACTTAAAATCATAGACAGAGGGAGGACAGTGGCAGTGTGCTATGGCTGGTGAGCCAGAAACCACTTCTCTTTCTTCCTTGTTGGGTAGAATGCAGAAGATGGAATCTTGGAACCACTTCATGGCAGCCTGGGCCAACCAATAACACCGTAGTGGTCTCGAGAAAATACATGCAGGTTCTGTTTTTGGTAGGGAGATGTCAAGTAGCTGTTCTATAAGCAAAGACAGGGAAGAAGGCTTGGCATAAGTGTTCTTTAAATAAAGGTTGGGTCAGTGAGGCTGCATCCACCAAGTCTGCTTTCCCAGTGACACCATTAGACATGTGGAACGAAATGCATGTGCCTCTCCCACAGGCTCAGGTGGCTGCCACTCCTTCACATAGAGCCTTCTGGGAATAGAGATAAGAGGCGTTGTGGTCGCTGGTCAGCAGAAAAATCTCACCACATTGGGATCACTCAGCAACACCTGGTCACATCTAGAGACTCTTGAGCCCCTGATCTGACACTCCCAGCAGCTTTGGAAGCAATGGCCAGGAACCAACAATGCAAATGGATCTGATTTGGCAACTGTTTTTGTCATAAAGAGCCCACCACTTCAGAACCCCTATCAAAGAGGCAGGCCAAGCATCACCTGGATCTTCTTGCCTGTGGCTCTCAGTTGAAGTGTATGTGAACCAAAGGCAGTCAAAAGGTGAAACCACAATAAAGATGTTTGGGTTGATACCCAGGCATTCTGGGAGCCTGGCCAATTTCCCAAGCTCCGGGTGCAAGAACTCCAGACCTCTTAAACCTCTAAAAACCCAGGCTGATTCCCTGAACCAGAGAACTTGGGTCAAATGTCCAGTATCTTGAAGTGCCAACAAAGGTACCCAAGTCTGTGGTGGTGTCTACCTGAAACAATCCTTCAGCTCCTGCAGTTGTGTTCCCTATTGCAAACCAAATGCAGACTCTGGAGCCCCCAACCACTGTGCCGGTTGTGCTGGCAGATGCCCTTACAGGCTAAACCTGGAGCGAGCAGATGGCAATCCTGCCATACCCTTCATTTGAGCCAGGTATGATGCCTTCCTCCCTTGCAAGGCAAGTGGAACATGAACTCTGCATGAAGCAGCAGTTGCATTCAGAGATTTTGTTTTCACCCACCCCTGCCTGTACTCCCACTATGTCAAAGTCAGCAGTTTTGCATGGACTGCTCTCTGCTGCATTCTGAGTTAGCTCACATTAGCCTGCAGGCTAGGGAGTTCTCACAACTGCAGCAGACCTTGGGTTGGTGTTAGTTATTGTATGCCATGCTGATCTTCATGGAAATCATGCTTTCTTGCCTTTCCTGAGCGAATCAGATCCATGCTACTGGGGCCAAAGCAATGACCTTTCTGGAACTTTTGCCCCATCTGTGTTGGACACACTACTGTTTGATGAGGCTTTGAAGCATGTCACTCCAATGCCTGGTGATGCGTCTTTGGACATCAAAACTTCGGATGATGAGGTGTTGGTTTTGATTTTGTCTGTCTGCAGACCCATGCCACCGGCTAGCACCTGCCACTAGTTGCACGGGTAGAACTTATTTATACTCCGTTAGATACTACTTTGCAACCAATTCAGGGTTTTGAGCAGTCCCAAGCTGTCGTTTGGATCCTAAAGGCATCCAACCTGTGCTCACTCCAACAGAAGGGAGGGAAGGGATTGTTGCAATGTGCTTCAAGGACTTTTCCTTGGAAGATGTATGGTATAAGTCCCCCATTACCTACTCTTCATTTGTATCTGAGTTCTAAAAGCAGTTGACAAACAGGTTTCATGCCACCCAGGTTGCCACCCCTGGAGCAATTGACATTAGGCTACCGTAGGCAAAATATGAGTTCTTCTCAGGCTGGATGTCCAAGGGAAATGGAGCAAATCTATTTCTCTTGGTCACTTCTAGAGCACTTTGGTTGAGAGCATTTTATATTGCAAGGACATTTCAACATCTTTGGATACCCTCAATAGACAGGAGTCAGATGATAGAGGCTCTCTTCTCACAGCTTCATGCTCAAACATCTTTATGTCGGCACTGAGGTCTCTCTTTCACAACCCCTTGCACCTGCTCGAGAAATTGCCTATGGTAGGCAGCCTCAGTCATGACCACCTTGTTAGTGGAAATTGACCATCAGATCAGGATGGCCTGCACTATAGAAGGAAACAAGCGTTTGCTATGTAGGGATGCCTACCTAAGTATCAGAGGTTGCATGACAGAGTCTACTGCTGAGTGCACAGGGGTCCACTTTTCACAAACATGCTGTTTAGAGGAGATATAGCAGGTGTTTTTCATCAGGTGTATGGTCTTTGAGCCCACTCTGTCAAGCACAAATGGACAAAGGATATGGCTGACTCTTTTTTTATGGCTTTCCATCTCGGCCACCGCCCCCATCCAAATACATGGCCCCCAAGCCATGCCCACATGCCCCCTGGGCTGAGTCATGCCCCCTGCCTGGCAAGAACCCAGGAAGAGTGGAAAGTAATTTGGGAGAAGTCTGGAAAAAAGCAATAAGTCAATGAAGCCTCAGAGCTGATAACTTTTGCCTTCTAAACCATGCCATCTCAGGGTCACTCCCCCAGTACTGTCAACGTTTCTGAGCATCCAGTAAGCAATTGCCTTACATCTTTTCACTCACAATTTGAGTCTATCACTGATAATTCGTCTGTCTTAATGACCCTGAACCACAGCTATTTGCTGCCTTTCAGAGAGGAGACAGACCTTGACATAAACCAAAGTGGTTAACACACACCCAGAAAGGAAACATAAATTATCGGAATTCCTAGAAGTGGTGTTAAAGCTACAGAGCTAGAATGCATAGATCAGGTGTAAAATCCTGGCTCTTCAGGATTCTACATCCTACTGTGCTCCATAGTCAGTGATGGTGGCCTTGTGGCCCAAGGAATGGATGATATCTTTGCACCTGAAAGACTCATTCTTATACGTGCTCATTGTGCAAACTTCACAGAAGTATCTGCCATTTACATTCTTGCTCCAAGTATACCAGTTCAGAGTGCTTCTGTTCTCCACCCATTCGTGCAGGTGTGGCCCTGAATATTCGACACAGAGCAGTGTACATTCATATATATATATGGGTGACTAGCTGATCTCAGCACTTTGGCAACTAAATTTGAAGCACTGCACACAGACCATTCCACAACTTTGCAAATGCTTAGCCCTGACTGTGAATCTCACCACCTCAAGCCTATGGTCAAACCAGATCTTTATCGGGATCCAGTTTGATGTGGTTGCCTTCATCTGTCATCCTTCAAACATAGGTAGGAGAGACTCCAGCTCCAGTTCCTTCAGGCATTTTTGACTCCTGATGTTCCCTGTGCATAATCCTGTAAGGCTACCTGACATCAATGGACTCTACAGTCCCCCTGGGCTGCTGCACTCTTGTCCCTGGCAGAACACTCTGAGGGACAGATGGTCCAAGGACCGGGAATCTCAAGCACAGGTGCCACTACTCCTGGAGGACCACCACCACCTCATTTGGTGAACCAAGTGAGAGAACATCATGTTGGGTCAGATATTGACATCATTGCAGGTGAAACTCACCATGTACACAGTCTCATCTCATTCTGGTTGGGGAGTCCATGTAGATGGTTGGATGGCATAGAGTCTTTGGCCAACACGTGTCCCACCATTTAAACTAGTTGGAACCTGAGGCAATATGCTAAGTGATATTTGCTTCCAGGATCTAGTGGAACACAAACACATTACTTTTATGTGTGTCAACAGGAATGCAATCATCTACCTCAACCAACAGTGCAGGTCATGTTTCCAAAAGCTAAGAGAGTTAAGTGGACACATTACTCAATTGTGCTCTGAACATGCCATCCGCATGCATGTGAGGTATGTCCCAAGACAAAATGTCCTGGCCAACCAGATCTCAAGAGGAAGTTATTCTATAGAGACAGAGTGGCCACTCCACCCATGGGCATTTCAAGCCATGTTGGCCAGGTGGGGTACCCCACATGTGGACCTATTCATAACAAGTGCAAATGCAAAACACCCTATGTATCTGTCATGTGTCTAACATAGTGCAGGCCATAGCAGTGGATGCCCTATCCATAGACTGGGGCTACCTCTGTGCCAATGCCTTTCTGCCTCTGCAGAAATGCCTGAGCCCCCCCCCCCCCCCCCCCCCCGTTAAGTTTTGTTTTTGTTGCCTCCTGGTAACTGAGGACAGATCAGTCCAGGAACCTTATAGGATTAACATTGAGCTACTGCTATGTTTACTGGTATGGCCAAATGACCGATGCAACTGCAGACAAATGTGTTCCACATAAAAAGTCTCAAGTGTCAACTGGCATCCTGATGTTGCTCAGATAGAATGCAACAAGGGGGTTTGAGACTCTTGTCCAGCCATTTACTCAGCCCAATGGAAGGTGTTCTCAGATTGGTGCAGTTGTCAGAAAAAAACATCCTTGGTGTCTGTGTATTGTAGCATTTATCCTGCTGTACTAGTGAGAGGTCCTTGGTAAGAGCTCAAGAAACGGCGAGTGGTTTCAGTCCACCATCTCCTTAACCCTGGTGAATGACTTGGACATTCACATAGGGAGGGATTCTTATCCCTCTCTGCTCCTAGTGCCCTTCCATATGGACACACTTGCTGATAGGCTATGGTGAGACCTCCAGCTCACATTAGTCTTTTTGATGTAATTCTTTGGATGCCTAAAGGATGCCCATTGGGTGGGCCTAAATTACTGGATGTGGAAAACTTGTTTTATCTGAATCTTGGCTTCAGGGGCTAGATGAAGCTAGATCCACACTCTGCTGCATGACCAAATCCATTGATCATCTGACCACTGCCAGGTCACCCTGAGACGTCACTTGGGCTTTCTTGCAAAGAACAATGTGGCTGTAGATCCATCTCTGGCCTTTAGGGGCTATGCCATTTATGCTATGGATACAGCTCTGCCTGCCTGCTGAGGAGAGATATATGTGCCCAGTGAGTGCTCTGCATTGGTATCTCTGATGCATGAATGGTGCCAGGGGTCAGAGGTCTACCCTCTTTTGCCCCTGGATCACTCCCAAAAGAATCAGGTCTGCTGAAACATGATCGCATTGTGGATAAAGCATACCATCCTACAGGGTTCAAACTTGATGCAGTCTATAAGTCGGCATACCTTCAGGAGGCAAAGACCTTGTTTCAGACTTGTATCTGTCAGATGACCCGGCATTTATGATGCTGTGAGTATGCTGGGGACACATTCTAATAAGACTGCCTTAGAAAACCATATGTGCGCCCCCTAGTACCTGCCACATTTGCCATCATTTATGGGTCTTGCTATGTCTCCAGGATCCAAAGAATGGAAATAGACAGTATCCCCCTTAAGGCAGAGTGCTCTCAGCTTGGTGGGCAGCTTTCTGGGGGTCCCATTGGCAGTCCTTTGCTGCTCGTTAAGCAGGGGTTCTGGGCTTCAGCGAAGATTCTGCTGTTGACTCCCTCAGGTCCACATACCTCTGCAATTTTTCCAACAGACGTTGCTTCCTCATTGGGACAGCTGCCCCCCCCCCCCCCCCCCGCTCTCGGTTGCAGTAGTTGTTGGCCTTCATCGAACACTACACCCTCCTCCAATGCTTTTGTATATCTGCAATGGTGGTCGAGATGTAACGTTACATAGCTAAAATTGCAAAATGCCTGTTAATTTTGGTATTAGTTCTTACCTCTGGACCACCAGAGAAGCCTAGATGACCACCCCACTTCCATCTCACAGGTAATGTCCACTCACCAATTATCAAGGAGGAAAGACGAACAGGGGAGCACATGCACCAGAAGTCACCCCCTGGATTCAGAGGAAATGAATGGAGGCACCAACCGGGACCATCAGGGTTTCAGAATAATCGAGTGAGTACCCAGCTTGATTGTGTTGGCCAATTTGGACAGACACAGAGGTCTCAACCACAGTGGTTTAGATGTGAGCATACTTACGAACACCAAGATAACTAAATAAATCGTGTCATTGTTTATAATAATGAATCATCATTGGTAATTTGATTGCACACTTAACATTAACTATGCTCTAAGGCAAATACCCAGGAAGCCTCTGTCTGTCTATCTGTCTGTATATCTCTCTGTCTGTCTGGCTTTCTCTCTTTCTCTGTCTCTAAATACATATGCTTGCAACTTGTGGGACACACTGCATCATTTCTCGTGTGACATAAGTGAATGAGAAGTGAAGTTGGGTAGTCCTGTATTTTTGCACTCTATCTGTAGTATTAAAGGGATTGGTACCCTTAGCCGAACAAAACCACTATCACAAGTGATAGAGAATTGGCTTGCTTGGATCCTGCCTGTGCAAAAAGTATTTTTGCCTTCATACTCCTCTTCATGAAAAATCTATGAACACCACTAGATGTTTCCCGAAGGTAATCACCAGATTATACGGACACAGAAGTGGACCAGTGGGAGTGATGGGAAGTACAAGATATGCAGGGAGGATGAGGATGAGACAATAGATAATTTTCTTGTGTGGTGTTCAGAGTATTAGGGATTGAGAGATAGTCTGTTGGAAAGATGGAAAGAGAAGGATGAATTATGTAGAAGTCTAGAACAAGTTCAGAGCATGGCAGAGGGTGATAGGTCAGCCTGGATGTTGGGGTTGAAAGGAGATATGCCAAGAAGTGGCGTAGGGATTGAGTTAGTTAAGGGCTTTCTCGTGAAGTGCTGGGAAAGAAGCAGTAACGTGTTAGGTTTGAGGGAGTCTGAAGCCAGAGTAAGGAACTGAGAGAGGGGAAGGGACAAGGTAGCCCTTATAAGGGCTCCCACGACTCTGTCTATGGCAACATAGACAGGGACTATGGGCATGCCACCGCAAGATGCGATTGTGGGATAGGTTTTGATTTCCTGGCCTCCTTTTCAGGACCACAGCAAACAAGTGGAGGGCCAAAGACAATTATTATTACCAGACTTCCCAGCCACAGATTGTGTAATTAAGGCTAAAAGTTGCATCAATTCTCATATAATCCGGCTTGCCAACATTTAAAGTGTCATTTCAGGGAGAAATAGTCAAGACCACCAGGGGCAAATAATAATCAACAAGAATATAGCAGGAAATGCTCAATTTTGATGAGGGATGCACACTGTTAGCTGGCCTAATGATAGGGCACCTCTACAATGGCGCCAGTAGCAATCTTTACTCAATCCAAAAGGTTTTCGGCACCTTCCCAAGACAACGTACCTGAGTCGGATACCATAGGGCCAGAAGAACAATGCCACCTGTAATAAAGATATACGTCAATCGATTTACCTACGTCTAAGTCTACACATACTATACGTTCTTGAACATTTGAATTTATGAAGATCCTGCCTTGTTAATGTTCCATCTGCAATGTGTAATTCATAGGTCTGTTCAGCCAACCAATAAGACGTCTGCATGCTAATCTGTAGATTAAACATATTTCGTTCACTTGTTATTGGGGTGAGAATAGCAACCGTAAGTAATATCAAGAATGGAGCAGAATACGTTTTCTCAAAGGGCGAAAGCTAAGTGTAACTGCAGCTTAACTATCTTATTTGAATATACAATCCATGTCTAAGACATAAATAATAAAAAATACACACCATCGGTTCTGTACACCATATTTGTATGATTTATGGTTAAATTTGGACGAGATGCCAGCAGCAGCACTTAGTGAACAACTTTTCGTTTCAGACTAATATAGTTATAATAAACACAGCTTGTGGTTTAGGACAAGTAGAAAAGTACGAAAGTTCGCACAAAATCAATAGAACATAGACAGAGGACTTGATCATCACCTATTGAGCATATTGAGCTTTGGATAGGTCTAACAGTGTATTGTATATGCAGTGTCAAATCAATTGCCTTCAGTGGCTGCAGTTGCTTAAGTGAAGCCCTTCCTTAAGGTTGTTTATTCCTGGCATGCGCTGGATACAATTGACAAACAGACGTTTAGATGATAGGGAAGACCTTGTTTCTACTTTTACAGTACATGCAGCGTAATGTGATGAGATGGAAATTATCGCCGTCCCAAAATGGAGCTAACACTGGCCTATCCCCTCACTTGCGTCGTTCATGGCTGCTGTCCAACGGTCACTGGATATTATTCACAGTGTACCATACGAGTTCTGCCCTTTCATTTGTTTGAAATGACAGCAGCGCCACCA
>OZ026625.1:76037799-76105299 GCA_964020975.1 Hermodice carunculata | reverse complement strand
AATCAACAAGGACAGAAACACTTATCTTGCATATTTCTCCCAGTGAGAATTTAAAAACAAATATCGATATTTTCAGTCCATTCTTTCAATGCCAATAGGAACACGAGTGGATGTACTCTGAACAAAAAGATCTCAGATTAATATTTTTTTTTCCTTAGCGGATTTTTCATTCAAGTACCAGCACGCTCTCAACTTCAGAGACGATAAAATAGATCCAGGCCATCAACTTTTCTCGGTGCATGAAGGCCGCATTTGCTCAGAAAGGTTGGTGGCCAAACCATGGTGATGAAAGTTGTCAAGCCAAAGATAGCACTGGGAAGCCTACGTCGGAGCTTTCCGCATGTATTCCAAGGGCAGCCAGTACACAAGGCTATCTAAATGTGCAACGTTGAAGTTTTATCTTTCTCAAATCTATGGTTATTGATATACCAACATTTCAATTCACCATAACATGTATGTAACGTGGGGACTTAATAAAGTTCATGTCCCGTGTCAGTTTTACCCTTGCACTGGTTAATGTTGATATGATATACCAAAGGTTTAAATATTTTTAGATCTATTTCCCGAAGACATAAACTTACTGATCTGGCATTTTTACCTCGGTAATCAAATCAAAGATGCAGTATTAACTCTTGCAATGCCACATTTAGACCTTGTCAACAGCTTTCCACGACGCCTTTTGGCCGCAACGCGCCGAAAAGCACGCTGAAGAAAGCTGTTGACCTGAACTATTATATTCAATAATTTGCTTCGTGGTGTCAAAAAAGCACATAGAATATATTTTTGGACAAATGGGCCCTAAAACGACAAGTGCAATCTAACAATCGCCGAAGCATGGTCATTCGATTAAAAAATTGCTGAATTATACAATTTTGAACACATGAACACACAGAAACTAACCGAGGCACACATATTATCAATCACAGCATTCGAAAACCAGTCATCCACACGGTAATCTGCAATAAGAGCTCCATACTGTCGCCCTGATGATTTGATTATAACGTTTTATATATATATATATATATATATATATATATATATATATATATATATATATATATATATATATATATATATATATATATATATTATCTAATACACTTGCCACTAGCGGTCAGCATGACCCATTTATTGATGCAAAAAAAAATTCTTAACCGTGTGTCTACTTACTCTATAATCAGATGGCTACCCATTGAAGGCACTCTATTGTCTTTAAGGCTAATATGACCGTCTTTGAAAATTACCGGGTGAAAGTGTTTTGGTAAAAACATTTGTATGAAAACAAACTCTATCTTATGACTATTGTATCGTGGAGGAGCCTCGGCGGAGGGATTCCGGTTATTGATCATGTGGAATGCTGCATGATATTTGACTACTTAAGGCAAATAAAGTGGGAGCATGAAACAACACATCTTCCTATTAAGGGAAGATGTTGCTATGTTAGAAGAAAGACACGCATAAAAAAAAAAATAAGAAAAAGCGAAAGAAGGAGCTTAACCTGCATGGAAGTACATAAATGTATGAACCCCCAAATCTGTCATGTCGCTTTGCGCTCAGTTTGCAACAGTGGACGTCAAGGTCAGTGTGCAGGATTGAGATCAATGCTCAGAACTATACTGGCAATATTTTTGGCCAGTAGTGTAACTTTCAGTCTGTGAACAATCTAATTCCTAGCCATCTAAGTTGATCTTTTTAGGACATTATTTAATTCGACGAACGATGCACTCCTGTGTACGATTGACACAGATGCACAGGTCTTGGAACAGTCTCGCTTAATTTGAGAAAACTTTAAAAAAAAAATGTTAGGACTGAAAATGAATATTGTAGCAAATGAGGTGCAAGAACAGGGTGTTTTCAGTTGACTTTCCGATGGTACAGGACCATCGAGCGTGAAGAGGGTACCGCCAGCGGTTGTTTGAGAAACCACACACACACACACACACACACACACACACACACACACACACACACACACACACACACACACACACACACGCACACACACAACACTATTATGTTGTCACACGACTCTATTATTTATCATTAATTCTATTTAAAATTTGCTCACACACCAAATACTCAAAACAGTACGACTCCTTCAAAGAAGTTTGAAGTGTTTCACCAGTTTTGAAATGAATTAATCCTTCAGTCTGTGCGAAGTTTGAAGTCAACCAGCAGGCATAGAAGTGCATTGAAATAGGATATTTCATGGCCACTAAACAGACGAATAAAAATGGCCATGGTTAACTGGGTCCTTTTCTGATCAGTAAAGGGTTAAAACTGCATATAATTTCTCAGGCGTACCCTCTTTTGAGTAGTGGTGGTCTAGCCTGCATACCGTTTACTCCGAGTTGATAAGGGCATGGATTCAGAAGTAGTTGTAGCCTCTGGCTAAGAGGCCTCGAAGTGATGCCTAACCGTGACGTATCACATAGCACATCTTGGCATGTGATACGTCACGGTTAGGCAGTCGCATGCATAATATTACAGTCTGTCATATAGATAATGCACATAGGTGTATAAGTTGTAATAGCGAACCGATATTTTGTACGGGTTGTCTTACAGACTGGACATCTAAACGCCTTCTTTGAAGTTCCATTTTTCATGGGATTTAGCATAAGCAACGATATCAAACATATCGTCAATACGTATGCATTAATTTCAACAAGATGATCATGATGATCCTGTGCTCTGCTGACTTGAATCTGCTTTTGCCAAATCGCAATACATGCACCAGTCTGTAGTCTGTATAGATATATACTTGCACAGTGGTAATACTCAAGCATCGGAATTTGAGAAAAAGAAATTGGAAAAACAATAGTTCTATGCGTGCACTGTTTTGCCATATATATTTATACAGTGTCAGCACTCACTTATGTATGTTAAGTTTGATACCCCATAACTTTGTCAAAAAATAGCATATCCACGTGGTTTTTGCAAACCTCCATTGTCTAAGGTCCAAATATACTCTGGCGAAATTTTTAGCAAATCTGCTCAGCCATTCTGGAGAAGAAGTCGAAAATAGGCCTAACACACCAAAAAAAAAAAAAAAAAAATCTTGGAAAATTGCAGCATCACCTGTTGGCCAGAGTAAGAATAAAGTGACCCCAGGTGACCGTATGTGCATACCAAATCAACTGGCCAAGTAGCTTTTGAAGCAGGGCTTTTGTGTGTGTGTGTGTGGTTTTTTTTTTTGTTTTTTTTTTTGTTTTTGTTTTTGTTCATGTTTTTTTCTAAATGAATTAAAAAATTCGTCAAAAAAAAAAAAATAGAAAAAATATTGCATCATCATCTACTCTGCAAACTTTGGCACAGGTTCCTCTGGGCAACATTCAGGTGCAAAATCAGAACATACCATGCAGCTGTTTTTTGAGAAGAGGTCGAAAATGTTAATACAATAGTGCAATATATGTACTGAATTGCCATATATACATTTACAGCGGCAGCAGTCGCAAAGTTTGATACCCCATAACTTTGTCACAAATTAACATATCCACATTATTTTCGAAAGTTTTTATTGTCTGAAGCCTAACTATATTGTGAAAATATTTTAAAGCAATTCTGTTTAGCCTTTCTAGAGAAGTCGAAAATAGCCATAACACACAGAAATTCATTTTTTGAAAAATCGAAAATAAAAAAATGCAGTGCCACCTGGTGGCCAAAGTAAGAACTCGCTGACCCCAGGTGACCCCATATCTGTACTTTAAAAGCAATGGGGCAGGAAGTTCTTGAGACCAGTTTTTTTCCCTCAAGAGATATATTAAAAAATTCATAAAAAGAGATGAAATATTTCATCATATCATTTGCAAAATTGGTAGCAACATCCATATGCAAAATCAAAACATTCCATGCAGCTGTTTTTGAAAAGAAGTCGACAATGTAAGTGCAATAGTGCAATATATGCACTGTATTGCCATATATTCACATACAGTGACAGCCCTCACTTAGGCACAAAGATTGATATACCGTTATTTTTTGTCAAAGTTAAACATGTCGATATAATTTTTCCGCCAACTTTTATTGTCTAAAGGCAAACTATATTCTGACAACATTTTCGGCAATTATGCTGAGGCGTTCTAGAGAAGATTTCGAAAAATGCGTTAACACACAAAAATTGATAAGGAATAGGAAAACTTACAGCGCCATTTGATGACCAAAATAAGAACTAGTTGACCCTAGGTGACCCTATGTGCAATATCAAATCAATTTGCCAAGTAGGTCCTTAGATGAAGATTTTTTTTCTCTTTTCCATAAAGTAATTAAAAAATCCATAAAAAATAGAAAAAAAAATTGTATCATTATCTCCTTTACAAATTTTGTAGATGTCTACCTGGGGAACATCTTTGTGCCAAATGAAAACATTTCACGTAGCGTTTTTTTAGAAGACCGAAATGTAAAAAAGTCGAATAACAGAGGTACGGGCGGATGAACGGACGGACGACGGACGGAAACGGCTTCTATAAGCTTTGCTAACGAGTCAGCAGAGCGGAATGCAACATATTCACTTCTGCTCGAGTATGTTTACTTGATTAGTTTTGAAATGGTCCACACCTAAACTGTTCACGCAGCTAGCAAGTACTCCTACGCATGACAATATACATTTTGATAAACTTATTACAAAAAACTTGCAAATGAGAGCAGCGTGATTTATCACAGCAGAACCTGTGTTAAGTACGCACTGTTGGGCCTGGGTAAAAGTGGCCACGTATGAGATGTGTCCGTTCAGTAGGGGTTTGTTATCCAGCGGAATATAGGAAACGGCCTTGAAAAGAGAGCCCTTTAAACATAGGTGCACATTTGTTGGAAGTGTCCACTTTAACAGCTTTTACTGTACTTATATACGGTACACATCTAGGCAAGGTGCGCCTGCACTAAGTTGAAGAAAATCCTGGATGTAGAATATTTAAAATTTAAAAAAAAAAAAAAAAAAAAAAGCAAAAACAATTTGCAGAAGCAGCAGCAGCAGCGGAACAAATTGGGTTTACAGTAGGCAGACATTCTTGCATGCCATTTCAACAGAACTTCTCCTGAGGATTCAGATGAAAAGGCCGTAATTGACTTATCTGCCTGATGGATCGGTGAGTCAAAATCATTGAAGCATGACCTACTCAATAAATAGGGTAGAGTCTTATTTAAGGTACATATGTATCCACATTGAACAGAATCTCTGTTTTCGTTTATAGTAGAACAAATTGTATGTGGTGGTTCAAGGACAGCACCAGACACACGACAAACAAGACCGTGGGCCAGCTAGCTAACTACCACTACTACTTCTACTACTAGTAGTAGTAGTAGTAGTAGTAGTAGTAGTAGTAGTAGTAGTAGTAGTAGTAGTAGTACAACGACGGCGACGGAGATGACGATCATTAGAGCCGTCTCACGAGCAGCATAGGTTGTGCAGAATAACCTAAAGCGGCCCAAATTGTTTAAAAGCACTTTACCAAAAAAGACCCCCCCCCAAAAAAGGGCATTGCTTTTGTTTTTATTGTGTGTGTGTGTGTGTGTGTGTGTGTGTGTGTTTTTTTTTCTTTTTTTTTTTTTTTTTTTTTTTTTTTTTTTTTTTTTTTTTTTGTTTGTTTGTTTTTTTTTTCTTTTTCTTTTGGTCAAGGGTTGAAGCAAGGATAAAATTTTCTGTGAACCACGACCATACTCTCCCAAATATGGATTATCCCATAGTTGCATGTATTTCAAAAGTCTCCTTTGGCTGAAATATAGATAATGGAGCACCCTGCATGACTGATGCGGAGTAAGGCATGTCTGCACATAAGCTTAAACTTAATATGCTGTAGACAAACTATTCATAGAAGACGTACACACCTTTATTCGCATACACACCTGGCTGCTGTAGCGTCGAGACAAATAAGAATGCAGTTGTCTGAAGCCATAATAACAAAAAATAGACTTGTCTCGAGAAAGTGCTTCTATGTTATTCACTTTCAAATGTGTATAAGCTATACGGAATAGCTGCATGGGCATCTCTTCCTGAATCTAATTATTAAGCTTCTTATAAACAGTCACTATGGCTTCCGTTTTCTTTCCATATGTTACTATTGCCTTCCGCTGTGACTGGTTGTAGTGTTAATTGAAAATATGTTGAGTTGACAGTATATTTACATTGTATGGCCGTCATATACTCGCCGTCTTTCTAACGCGCTTTCATAACGATTGTAGAAGTCAGCTTCGTTCACATAAAACGACGGCACTGAGAAAATCCCCAATAGTAATAAATAAAATAGGAGTAGAATATATGTTAACATATTTTGTCTGAATAATGGCGCCTATCACATGTGACAAAATGAATGGATCTCATCTATGTGTTATTGTATGTAGAAACCCATTCTAACTACGTCTGGTAGCACGTCGCAAGCCGGTCAGCCATGTTGCCTTTACCCGAGCTAACGCCAACTTTACATCTATCTCCCGCGTAGTCTGTTTCAACTCCTGGTAATCTTGCACTCAGAACAGTTCCAGCTCGTCAAATGTGTTTTGTGGTATGTTTGCCGGCGATCATCTTGCAGACAATGTGAGCGTTCATGTAAACATCAAGATACCGGGACTTCCCGTCGATTGTGGAAATGCAACTGAGTGAACAGGCTCCTGAAAGGAAGTTGTTGCTAATTTCTTTTTTGACATTTTATATTCATGCGCACTAATGTAGAAAGCAAAGCATCACAATTAAAGTCTGAATTTATTTTCAGTGTTCAAATCACTGTAAGTGTGTTCTCCTTCTTAAAATTGAATAATTTATCAATGAAACATTATACGGGATATACAAACAACCACTCCCGTGTTTACTGTCTCGTCGCAAGTGCTCGTGCCTTCTGTGACCAAGAAATATTTCGTTCAGACAGTAAACACTGGTCGTGGTGTTTCGTTTATACGAACGTATTTAGTCAAACTGGATTGCCGATTAGTGATCAAAGTTTAACTGTTCTGGAACACACTCACAGGTACAACTCAAACCAACGGTCACAAAAACACACCGGCCTCCTTTCCATATACACCGAGGAAAAATATCATCCAGCGTCACTGCGGACTTATTGAGGTTATCACAAAGAAATAACAGTGAAGTAAAATATATAGTGTATTTTTATAATCAAATGTGACAAAGTCATGAAATATTCTTTCAGACAAAACTGACAGAAGTGTCACCCTTTTGACCCATGGAATGCTGCAACGTGATCCCAAGTTTTGCTGCCTAAGCATCTGCAGCGCCACGTTTACAGCGTTGGACTAAGCAATCAGGTTGTCAGATCAACGCCAGGTCACAATCTCGAACCAAAGTTGTGAACCGAAAGAGGGTACTGAGAGAGTGGTGGATTCGCAAATTGGTTCACTGTCGGTTTGTACACATTAACAAGCGTCCCATTATATCGCCGAGTCAGTATCGTGTAACAATGTTCAGCCAAACCTCGGCGCTTTGCACGACGGGCTCCGCCTTAGTTATTGGCAGCAAGGAAAAATCTGCTCAAACACCCTGTATTCTCATTGCCATACAGAATCTTCCGTACGGGAAATCCTGTATGATAGATCACTATACTAATACAAATTGCCGCTATGTGTACAGTTTGCCATAATTGTGGTCAAATGTTATTTTAACCTTATATTTTAGTCACTTACCTCATTTCACCTTTATTACGTCCTTGTCAATTACATGTAATTCATAAAAAATAAAATAAAAATACAACAAATATGATTAAAATGTGATGATCCTAAAAACGGAATGGGAAGAACGAACGAGAGAAAGAGAGAAAAAATACGTGTGCAGTTACGTTGTGATGATCTCAAAGTGTCTAGCCTGGGAACCGCTGTTGTATCTCCGGTATGAACTATGGTCACTCGCATGATGCCTCACTTCCACATAACCAATCTCTGTATCCTCAAAATTGGCGCATAATATGTTCCAGCGAATACAGTTCTACCTTTTTCGTTTCTTCACATCTTCTATACCTGAAAAATCAAACGTACCCACACTCGACAGCTTTTGCATGTCCAACTGCAATATCTCAAAATTTATATCTAAATCCATAGATCTGATCTATTTTTTATCATTTTTTATTGTTGCCGTATGTCATTTTTTATTAATTAATTAATTGATTGATTGATTGATTGATTCATTCATTCATTCATTCATTCATTTATTTATCTATTTATTTATTCATTTATTTATTTATTTATTAGTGTATTCATTCATTCATTCATTTATTCACTCATTCATCTATTTATTTATTTATTTATTTATTTATTTATTTATTTATTTATTTATTTATTTAATTTGGGTTTTTTCTTGGTTTTAGTTTTGTTTTAATTTGTTTTGTTATTTATTTATTTGGGACTTGTTGTTTTCCTTTCTTTTTATTCTTGTTTTCTGCTCTTGTTTTTTTTTTTTTTTCTGGCTGATTTTAACATTTTCTGTTAATTTGTATCTTATTTTTTCATTCTCTTTTCATGTTCCGTCACCACCCTCAGTAGATCATCAAATGCGAAACACAGGATTCTACAGTCGGCCAAAGCGTCTTTTCGTCAGAGCTGTTGTTATACACACAAAAGAGGACTTTCAGCAGTGAGACAACTGCTTTTTTCTGCTCAATTTAGGCGAGAGCTCGGCGATGCTTTTGACTTGCTCCTACTTAACCTTCAAGGAATTAGAGGTATATTGTTATTTGAATGAAATAGCACACAACGAGCATATGGATGTTCAATTAAGGAAATTCTAATCAGCAAAAGTTTTGTTATGATAAGGAGCACTTAACTCTCATTGAGAGGTTTGTACCAGATACCAGTAGACAATTGTAGCCAGAGTGTCTCATGAAAGCGCCATATTCGGTTTACAATGAGGCAAGACTGGCAAACCACCTCATCCGTCATGATTAAACGTATTCGAGGTCTAGAGAACATTAGTGGTCCTTGCAAAGAGCGCAGAGGCCGACCCGAGGAAATGGTTGGTGTGGAAATAGCAGTAGGTGCTGCATGAAGTAAAAAAAAATAGCAGTTCCTGTATCTATTTCATTTTGGTACAATAACGTTTTCCCTGAACACCATCACCTTTCTGGGAGTTTCGAGTCCATCTAGCGTTAAGGTGTTGACATATGACGAATTTCCTGCATCCTATATACTACAAATTGTTGTTTGAATATTCGGTTTGGGGTCATTGATATGTATATATATATATATATTACCTTGGGATTTTTTGGTGTAAAGAGGTTTGCTACAATTTTTTTTATTAATTTTTCCATCTACTTACGGCGTCGAACGTAGGGTTTGCTTCAACTAAGAAGGGCCGTTGCAATGGTACAGCATGCTAGGTTGGTGGTGACTTGATGTGAAGCAGGACTATATTTGTATCTATGACATTGTTTTAATACTGTCAGCAGAGCAACAGTCCCTAGGCACGTCCAACATCACAACTGCCAATGAATCATCAGACCAGAAAATTGAAGTTGGTAGGGTTTGCAAATGAAAACGCCATGGTAATTAAGTTTCGAATATGCTTAAATTTTGAATGAAACTAAGGCTTGCGCATACATAAGTGACCAATCGTTATATTAATCTATGTATGTATGTATGTATGTATGTATGTATGTATGTATGTATGTATGTATGTATGTATGTGTGTGTACATGTTTCTCTATTTATCAATTATATGCCTCTCTCCATGATTGTGTCTCTCTCTCCATCTCGCCTGCCTTTTCTTAATCCACATGTCCACAATGTTTGAAAAAACAAAACAAATACCCCCACCCCCACCAACCCCCCTCACAAAAAAGGACACACACAAACAAACGAACAAAAAGTGAAAATAAAGCCTGATACCTCTGAGGGTTAAATATTAGTCAGGCCAGTAGTCTGCAGTAACTAAATGCAGAGAGAATGGGGTTGCATATCTTACTACCGTGGAATACATGCGGCATGATAAACTTCCATGTTTTTTCCCGCCAACCGCATACTAACATTTTTAATTGCAAGAATTTCAAGGCTTAAATAATGACACGGCCCGAGTTCTTATGACAAAACCTTGTTTACGGCCAAGCAGAGGATTCAATATATGTAATAAATAGTACTTTAAAGTATTGATCTTAAAGAGTGTCTGAGTTGCGTCTTCTCATCAATATACCCTTATTGATTTTACCGTTCTCACTTTCATGATATAATCTCTATCCTTAACTGACTTTTGAGTAGAAAAAACGTAATTTAAATTACTACATTAGGGATATTAAATTACACGTTTTGCGTATAAATGAAACGCGTTGCTGTGTCTTGTGATAACTGATGAAAAAAAATGAATCACATTTTAACAAGCTAATGATTTTATTCATCGATACGGTCCAAGTTCTTGTTGAGGCAAACTTAATTACAAAATTTTGTCAAGCATATCTGCTCTATAGCAAATTGTATGAACGCAATGTAGGCAGTGTAATTTCTGAAAAAAAAAAAATCCACAGAAGGCAGAACAAACTATGAGGAGAAATTTTTAAAACATCTCAGATGAGGAGAGTCAAATATGATACGGTGTTCTTGTGTCACTTGAGGGCACCATGAGTGTTACCGAAAAAATGTGCCCTTGAGTGAGAAGAAACACAGAATTTAAGTCCTACTCATGTGAGAATCTATTTATTCGACATATAAGATGTTATTTACCGCAAAGCATATGCCCTTTTGGCCTACTTTGAATGCCGATCAGATGTGATATCTTTATTGACGTGGTTCGTATTCATACCGCGTCCTATCTGACGTACATCAAATATGGTCACGCACATTTGCTTCCGTGTACGTTTTATGGTACTACGTCATTGTTGCTGGCGCCTCACAATAAGGGTCGTAACTATGTTTTGAGCATGAGACTATGGGGGATATCTTTGTTGGTTTTAACTCCTCCAATACCGTATTGAACTTCCCAACATAGAAAAGATAGATGTAATCAAACATTGAATGTATAGACAAGCAGCTATTTTCAAATATTGAGACTTGTTTATAAGCACTAAAGGTAAGGATCATCACATTGTTAGCGTCTTGGGCACCATGTAAAAACTGAGCATTAAATTTCACTGCCATATTTTCTCTGCTCAAAACAATTTGAACAAAATAGATAGATAGATTGAGAGATAGATAGATAGCTAGGTAGATAGATAGACAGATAGACAGATAGATAGATAGATAGATAGATAGATAGATAGATAGATAGATAGATAGATAGATAGATAGATAGATAGATAGATAGATAGATATTAAAACACGCCCCACAATTTACCATGTGGTAAACCCGTTCGGGCAGACAGCTATATTGAAACGAGAAGAAAAAAAGAGAGAAGGAAAAAAGAGAGAAGAAGAAGAAGAAGAAGAAGAAGAAGAAGAAGAAGAAGAAGAAGAAGAAGAAGAAGAAGAAGAAGAAGAAGAAGAAGAAGAACAACAACAACAACAACAACAACAACAACAACAACAACATAACAAGCATGTGACAAGACGCATTTCTGTAAAGCAACACTGTTCCCAGGTACAGAAATGACACATTATTTAAAAAAGAGTACTGTATGAAAACGTGTCAGCTGGATGAACAAAGTTTGCACTATGTAAGTACAATAGTAATGGTCAGGCTGAGTTCCGATAGGCTGCAAGTTGAACTAAGAAAATACTATGGACCTAGTTAAGCACTATTCCTGATTCGTAAGGTTCGGCAACTGAGGTCTTATTTTAGCTGGGCTTGAAGCTGGACACCATGATTAAACATTCCGTTTACCACTGTCACCAGTATACTCCATAGAATATACCCTACATACTTCATTCTGTCTTCCATTTCTGCCTGAACCGTTGTGACAACGGGCCTTAGAATCCGATGTGCTACTTTCCTTCACGGCTTTTATCCGTTTTCTTCCATATCTGTAAAAGTAGTCAGATTTATATAATCAACCACATATCTCAAAGGAAATGGATATAATTGTGTTTTTGTTGCTGGACCAAGTATGATATCAGTTTTGATTTCATTTCATTGCATCTCATTTTTATTAATCTTTATGTTGTTGCTAGATCAACAGGCGCATTCACTACCTTCCCATTTAGGCCTGCGGCAAATCTGAGAAAAGGGCCTTATTTAAGGAGTTTGGTCTACCCGTCTGCCTTATAGCTGTAACATACCTCATTCTTTTGCAAATCTTCTGTAGATTTCAAATATGCCTGTTGTGGAGCTCTCATGTGGTCCAGTTTTATGGTATATGCAAATTAGGAAACCTGTATAGTAGAGCAGCTGAATTTTCAAAAAAGGCTTATTTTCAGTTTACGTTCAACCGGAAAAATACCCGGCTGGATTTGGTATCAATCAAAAGATAAGAACCGTAAGTTTAAAGTTACGTAAGGTGTACTATCTATTTCATGGTCAATTTGTATTTATATTGGTTACCATGGCAACGAAATTAAGTTTTCATGAAAGAGAGAAATACCTTATTAACCATAACTTTATACGCATACAAGATACCACCTCACAACTTTACATCAACATACCCTCTATACAGGTGTTTCATAAGAAATCAGGTCGAGATCGTAAGTGTCAACAGTTGGTTGCCATGGCAACAGAATGTTTGTAGAAATCACTTAAATTTGCATGTAAACACTAGAAACTTATTTATAGCTCTAAATATCGGGAATAATTTTTATAACATTTGATGTTAAAATGTAAAAAGATTCTTTCTGCACAAACAATGAGGTCAATTGAGTGAAGGAAGACTGTTCTGGGTAGCCTAGCAACGTTCTTCCAAATGTTTACATTACTCAAAATGAGCAGATCTTTGTGGATATTGCAAAAATTGATCATATGGCCAGTGCTGCGCATTGCTGAGAAATGATACATACAAGTGATAATATTGCCAGAAAATCTGTCCTTAAACAAAAAAATTCTTAGCTAAATTTGGTATTAATTGAAAGATAAGAACCCGTAATTAAAGGTTACGTAAAATGTACCATCGATTTAATGGGCAACATATGTTTTTATTGGTTGCCATGGTAACGACATTTTTTTAGTAGTCCAGGGAAAAACACATTTTTCACTATTACGTAATGAAAATGCAAGGTACCACTTCACAACTTAACATCAGCATACCTACTATACAGGCATTTCCTAAGAAACCAGTTTGAGATTGTAAGTATCAAAGTTGGTGGCCATGGCAACGGAATGTTATTAAAAATCACATAAATTTGCAATCAAACATCAGAAAGCTTGTTTCTAGCATCAAACTTTAGGAATACTTTTTTTCAAATGCGCTGTTAAAATGTAAAGAGAATCTTTCTCCACTAAATTTGATGTAAATTGAGTCAAGTAGGAGTGTTTTATGGTCACCTGGCAACGTTCCTCCAAATATCATGATTATTCAAAAGCAGATTTTTGTTGATATTGGACACACATTATCAACCGTGTTGCAAACTGCTGAGCAATGATACATGTGATAATACTACCAGTAGATGTTTTTATAAACTTTCCATATTTCCCTGCAGTAACTCCTGTCCTAAAGCAACATTATTATGTCTTTTGAACAATAAAATTAAAGAATTTGTTCCAAATTTTATGCCTTTTTCAAATATATTTTTCATTTAACTCTAATTTAAGGTATCCATGACACTGAGCGCATACTTATCAAGTATGTATATTACCTATCATATCCAGCAAAAAGATGGTAAAATTGTCAGAGCTCCCAAAGAACGTCCTTATCGTATGCCCGCCTAATTAGCGCAATTTTGTCTGAATTATTTTGTGTCAATGTAAGAAACCATTTTATACTCAGCACAATGTGCCTCCCTTTCTTCCTTCCAAGAAAATATTCAGACAATTAATATGGCAAAAAAGTCTCAACATTGCCACATTTAGTTGCACTTCTAGAACTTTTGTCACTGCCCATTGGCAGGTGTCTCAAACCTACATGTGATAGGTAGAACTCTGTGTCTGTCTGCAATAGTTCGGAAGATATGGAGCTTTTAAAATTTTAATTGTCCCTAATTTGCATAATTTCAAACACCATGACTATTCCAAGTCAGGTGCTTATTTTCACCGGGTAGGTGAGTCACCATGGCAAGTTTTGTGATTGTCGGAATAACAGTGTCCGAGAAAAACTCCAAATTTGGTCGTAGGGAGGAAAGAAGGAAAGAAAGAAAGAAAGAAAGAAAGAAAGAAAGGTAGAAAAGAGGACGGAAAGAAGGAAGAATGGAAGGAAGGAAAGAAAAAATAATTCTTTAAAAAACAAAATGTCTGGGTTGCACCCAGACATAAAAAAGCCACTGACGCGTGTCCTATAGAACAAAGCTTACTGGAGATCTATCCAAGGTACATCTGCAGCAGTGGCAAGTCTACAGTGGATCCAGTAAACTGTGTTTGGGAACATTACGTATACATGTCTTCACAGCAGCCTATCACTGTACCAATGGCAATGTGCTCTCTCTTTTATAATCACGACTTTTTGTGAAAAATCCGGGGCCGGGAAGAAGCATCGCCTAGTCTCTTTGATGGACACCAAGTCAAAGTAATACCCACCACCTTTGAATAGAGTTCAGTCAGTGATTTTAGAGAAGTGGAAACAAAAATTGACAAGAAAAGATTTGCTTCACAGCAAATCTGGCTGGGTACCTTCAAAATGAGAACAGTTTGAAATGCTACACTTTGCCATTGTTCAGCATAGTCTACATTTTGTGTATTATGCTAATTTACATAAATTAAAATGCTAGAACTCTTTGGTTCTTGGTTCATTGGATGTGGCCATGTCAAAAAACTTACAAGGTGAAGTTTGAATGACACTACTATCTGTAATAGTTTTGATAGCTATTCAAAGACTTTCAGTTTGTGTATTTGCCACTTTTGCAAAAATTAAAATCCTACAACTGTGGTTTATGGTTCATGGGATGCAGCTTTGCCACATACATAAAAACTGAAGTCGGAATGGCACCTCTATGTACAATAGTTTTGAAGTTATTCAAGATTTAAATTTCTTGTATTCATCTTATTTGCATAAATTAAAATTGTACAATTTTGAATGATGGGTCATTGTATGCAGCTATGTTACAAACCCCAAAATTGAAGTTTATATAGCATCTCTATCTATAGTAGTTCTGAAGCTATTCAACATTTAAAATTGTGCATATCCATCTAATTTGCATAAATTAAAACTCCTATAACTTTGGTTCATGGTTCATTTGATTTGGCTTTGCCCGAAACCCTTATATTGACTTTAGAATTTCATCTCTATCTATAATAGTTTTGGAGATATTCAACTTTTAAATTTTTAAATGCCCCTCATTAACATAAATTTAAATTCTACAATTTTCATTTACTGTCCAATATATTGGCATGTGTCACAAACCTAGATGTGCCCATTAAAATTTTGTGTTTATCTGCAAAAGTTTGAAAGATATGGAGCTTTAAAATTTTAGAAAGGCCCTAATTTGCATAATTTTAACATGTCGATTATTCCAAATCATATAAGTCAACTTCCTTACTAGCTCCTTTACCATGCCAAGTTTAAACATTGTAGCTTGCACGGTGTCTGCCAAAAGCTCCAGACAAATTATGTGGTGGAAATAAGAAGAAAGAAAGAATGAAAGAAAGGAGAAATTTTAAAAAACAATGTCTGGGATGACACACACACACACACACACACACACACATACACACACACACACACACACACACACACACACACACACACACATATACATACTTGTTCTATATACTCAGTTGCCCACTCTGTGTAAGTAAAGACAAAATATTTTGAAAAACGAAGTGATTTGTAGTAACTGAACATTTAACAATATTGAAATTGGAAATGGCGATTCTGGTCTTTTTGCATGTGCCAAAAAGACTTGTATAATGCAAATATATGCATATGGCATTAATCTACAGACACAGCTTTACTTGTAAGATAGTTTTGGTGCCTCAAGGAACCTAAAAGGTACGGTTCTGTAATTTAAAATAATAAACCTATATTGAAGAAATCCATTCGATTTCATTAAGGTGGTGGTTTTCTTTTTCAGACATAGGTATCTATTTTTGCTCATAGCATAAAACTGGACCACCTGAGAGCTCCACAACAGGCATTTTCTAAAAGTAGACAAAATTTTACATCAGGTAGGCTATGTTGTAGCTATAAGGCAGGCGGGTAGACCAAATTCATATTTTAGCCTCAAATGCCGCAGGCCTAATTGCTCTATCAAACCAAGCAAGTAGGAAAGTATACGCCATAATCTGTCCCATGGATAGTGATTTATATAGGCCTGGCCTCTTTTGCAATCCATGTAAAAGATAGTAGCCGATATTTTTTTCTGAATTTCTGCTGTATACCCTGTCATATCAAAATAACAGCCCTTTGGTATTGTTGTGCCCGTAAAGGGATTTTTTTAAGTCTTTCATCGGTCTTCTACTTTATCGGTACCAGATTTCTCTAAATCCTTGCATGGGGGTACTTCCTATCAAAGCTATGACAAGCTTTAGCGGGTGAATACGATCGGCCTTTTGCAAGTCTGTCTGATTTATCATGCGTGCCTGCAATGCCATATGTCCAAACAGCATCAAATGGACCTCAGTCCTGTTTTCCATTATAACTGGTCATTTTGAAAGCAGAAGGCTATCCAGCTTTTGATTTTCTTTTGCTGAGTGATACCTTTTCTTTGATAGATGAACACTGACCCGCAGAGCCTATGCTGTAAATAATTGGGCCCCTGGTGATATTTGCAGTCCCTTCAGTACTTGGGATTGCGAAGAAATTGATAACCAGATGTTGCGCATCTTGTGCCTAACAATGTATAAGTTGTTGCATACCAGGTTGTACATGAACCTGCATTCCACCCAAGGCTGGGATTTTTACACATGTTGGGTTAATCTTGTGAATAACCATGATATCTGAAATTATCTGCATTCATTTGCGCCTTTAAATGACCAACGATTTCAACAGTACATGCATTTGTTTGTCCTTGTAAACTGATAGGGTCATGTTGGCGACAAATAGTCTGATGCGCTATTTCATGTACAGGTTGGTTTGCCTGGACTTGAAATAGATTGAATTCGAAATGACGCATGCGAAATATGACTTAACCGGTCATACCAGCTGGCACACTCTGTAAATGAGAATGAGAGCAAACAGCAAGACGGATATGTGTTTTGGGGCGTGGCATTTCCATACCCTGCTGAATCAAACGAAGTGCTGTACTACCACAAAGGTAAGTGCTGTGAGGTGCCGTGTGGGTCATGATATCAGCATGTCATAACAAACAAGGATACATTGTGCTTGATGAATTGGTTGCAGTTACTTATTTGAAAGTGGCCTGCTATCCTTCACACAGTTAGTTTGTTACTGCTTGAGCGTTGCAGCACTTGCTATTATATGTAGTCACTTGTGTCTCTGTTGAACCCTACCCTTCAGTTTCAGTTCCATCCCACCTCTCACTCTCTGTTCTATCCAAACGTCCACTCTCTGTTCCAAGGCTTGTTTCATTTTCTGTTCCATCATACCTCTCATTGTTTGTCGCATCATACGCTTAATTTCCTTTTTCATAATACCACTCATTGCCTCTTGCATGAGACCTCTCATTTTCTGCTCCATCATAATTTTTTATTATTTTTTCCGTCACACCTCTCAGTATTTGTTCCATCATACCACTCGATATGTGTCCTATCATATCTCCCAGTGTCTGTTCAATCACACGTCTGAGCGTTTGTTACATGACGCCTTTCATTGTTCGATGATTTCCTCATTTTACGTTTTAGATTTCGTTCCATTATCTCTTTCCTAGTCTGTCCAAGCATACTAGCCATTGTCTTTTCCATCATACTCACCCCTATCGTCTACTTCATCATAACTGTCTGCTCCCACTTTCCTTATACTGTCTAATCTACATGTTTTACTGTACTATTCACGGTAAATATCATGTTACTTTGAACTGACCAATTAGTCGAACTGTATTGCCTTTCTCAAAACAAATTACTCCATTATGCTGGCAGAATAACATTCTGGACTTGCCTTTCGAAATGCAGCAATTGTCCTTGTACATATATTACTGTAGTTGTTTTTTACTTTTGACTGAGTAATATCTGTTTGTAAACCCGCAACTTGTGCACAGGTTAATGACTGGGATGTTGGGCAGTTGCATTTGAAAAAAATATGTAGATAAAGAAAGCATAGAGTATACCATCATATTTTTTCGCATCTGATGACTATATTGCGCCAACAATGACAATACCTTTAAGCCTGATAATTCATAAAACATCCAGTAAATATTAATTACCTAAAAGGTTGAAGCATGATGCCAATGAACATATGTAAAAAAACTATTTGTCAGAGAGTGGGTTTGCGTTTCCAGTCAATATTGCTTCCGATATGCCTGGTACACATAAAAAGGCGCAAAGTACAGAAAAAATCACAAACAATGGCTACACAAGTCTTGGTACTTTCCCAAAAAATGCTGATAATGTCTATTTGCCGGTCTTTTTTATCGCTTTTTAAATTTGATACCTGGATAACAGTTGGAATATGAGTAATAACTCCATAATAAGAAAAAAAGTCCACTTGCCAGTCCAATTTCTAAATAAACTCTGTATGTGGCAAAGTCGGGTTATTTCTCATTAATAGGCTTTTTACCTAATGGATGCCCGTCTCATTCGAATGTCTTCAAAATGGTTTTCCTAATTAAACCAGAAAGTTTGTTTGTTGATCTCAATAATATTTCCTGGATCATGAAAAAAAAAACCATACTCCAACTTAACATAACTTCATGCCAGAACTCATTTTTCACATTATGTAACAAGTCTAAAATTGAAGTGTTTCCGTTTGGCTTCAGTGTATTTATACAAGCACATTTGAGAGCGAAAAAAAAAAAAAAAAAAAATAAATAAATAAATAAATAAATAAATAAATAAATAAATAAATAAAACGAATAAAATAAAATAGAATAAAATTGTAAGCTGACGTGTCAAGACTGAACCACCTTTTTTGTGCGAGCAATGATTTAACTGTGTCTTATATTATCTGGTTTCCGGTTCCACATATATTTGTATAGCACACTTTCCACATTTTTAATATTTTTTTGCTGATAGGTTTTTAGGAGAGATGCCAAGAATAAAAAGGTGTGATGACGCTTATGATTTTATAATTAGCGTTTTCCCATATCAAGTGTCCTTTTTATGCCAAGTATAGAAGGCATTTTTAAGTTTTTGTAACGTCTGATCATAATAATTAGATTCTGTTTTATCTCTTCCTGGTGTAATTTTAACACCAAGCATATCTAGAAGCAAGTTTGTTCAATGTAAGTTAAAATTTTCTGGATAAAAGGGTTGGTATTTCTAAAGCGCCCTATTCGCAACACCTATGTTTTTGTATAGTTTACGTTTAGCCCTGTTTAAGAGTTTTAAATTCGTTCAGGATACGAAAAATGATGCAGACTCTTTTTTTTTTAAGCAAGGTTAGTGAAACTCGTATTGTTCGCATGTTGTGTAACTATATATATATATATATATGTTTCAGTTTGTATGCTCTTCACATTTTCGGCATTGAAAAATAAATTGTCCTAAAATTTCCACGCACAAAATGAACAGGTATGGATAAATTAGGCTACCCTGCCCCACACCACGTGATATAGTAAAAGGCTGTGCTGTCCATCCATTGTTAATGATGGAGATTTTAATAAACGTGTGAAACAATTTAAATCATTTTCGAAACGAATGGCCAAAGGTAAAATAGTTTAAACATTTTTTTCAAGAAGTTCCACTCTCAGCAGTCAAAAGCTTTTTAAAATCTTTTTGAACTACTAGTGCTGGTATACTTTCTTCACTGGTATACTCTAATAAGTTTCATATTCTAATTGTATTGTTACTTATACCGGTCTTAAAAAAAATAACCTTCATGCATAGGTATCTCTAAACCTTTTTTTCATCCTTATAGCTATATATTCGCTAATTTATAATTTTCATTGAACAACGAGAATAGTTTCCAGTTTTTAAGCTCTTATATATCTTTTTTTTTTCTATCTAAGAGGGCAGTTTATTTATGCAATGCCTCTGTGTAGTTAACAAGAGCACCCTTTGACTAGCTGAATTCAGTAAATCTTTCAAATAGAATTTACCATCCTTCCAAAAATTATTAGAAAATTCTGCCTGGAAACCATCGGACTCAGGGGGACTTGTTATTTTTTATCGTTTAAGGGTTGCAAGCAATTCAAGTTCAGTTATTTGTCCATCTCAACTTTTCTTTTGTTTTTTTAATACTTAAATCCATATTGGAGACACCTAGATCTTCTCCATTAGACACAGGCAAAACCAATGCATACAGGTCACTGTAGAATCGATTTAGGTCTAGTTGCATCTGTTCTAGAGTCAGAAAATGGTTTCATTATTTTAATTTTTTTCTAATTACTCTCTAGTTAAAATTTCTTCTTCTTTTTTTCAAGATTGTAAAAATAATTTTGAAGGTTTCTGAAACTCATTGTACCTTGTGAGCTTGCTTCTTATAAAGTCACCTTTAGTATCTTGTTCAATTTCTGTCTCTAAATTCACTTTTGTATCTCTTATCTCTTTTTCAATCATTTCATTTTCCTTTTTTATGTAGATTTGTTCCATTTTTTAAAAATTTGTTTTATTAATTTGTAATTCTTTGTAATCCGTATCTTTTCCGTTTGCTAGAGTACTTCATTGTTTTTCTACGTACTCCTTTTTGTATCAGTTCCTCATTTTAGTACAGCATCTTCCTCATGGTATATCTTTGCAGTTTGTTATATTGTTTCTTTTATTAGTTAAACATTTATTTTTGTTCGTTTAGGATAGCGCAATAAAATTTTGAGACCCCTGGACCTCTCTTGTCTGGGTTCAGTTCCAATTCTATAGTTTAAGCAGTGTGATCTTATTTTTGTTAATAGTTATATTACTTTCTTTTTTTACTTGACCGACCAACCCAGTGGAAACCAAAAAAAAAAAAGAACTGTAATCTGCTTTGTATTAGATAAGGATTTTTTCTGCGCCAAGGGTTCCTAGGTGCGTCAGTGTTTACTTGCCTCCAAATGTCAACTGAATCTGTTTCCTACCTCCATGACAATAGCTCTGTTTGACTCTCTAGGTGAGTTTTCATATAGCCACCTTTCTCATCTTTCAATGCGTTTAAAACGAGATTGCAACTTATTCAAACGATCCTATTATCATTTTTACAGTGATTCAACATTCTGTATTGTGTCTACATAAAAATCCGGCTTATCATCATTATGTCCATGTACATTTCCCAATGTCAGTCTTTGACCATGTAAAGCTATATCTTATATTAGGTATTTGCCGTCATTATCCTTAATTATATGGATTTCATATTCGAAATTGTTTGTAAACAAAGTACCTAAATATCTGGCATAGATGCTTTCCTTTTTTTGAAACCACCCAAACAATTGCCTTCTGTTATCGAAATATCTTAAACCTCTCACATTGAAAGAAACAATTCTTACAGTAGATTACAATTTTATAATTGGACTAGTTCAGCCAATCATTGACTATGGGTCCACAGTTTGGGGCAACTGCTCAAAACAAAATCTCCGGCGGATGCACAAGATCATCAGAATGTTTGGACGCTCTATTCTTGACATTAAGAAATGCCGAGAAGTTCCAACTGTAGCAATATTTGACAAACTAGGCTAGTTACCATTGAACGAGTGTATCAAATATCTTTAATGTCTGCTAGTTTACAAATATCTTAACAATTTGGTGCCAGAATATCTCGCTGGGTATTTTACTTTATCTGTGACAGCATATAAGTATAATGTACGCCATAGTTTTTCTTCGGGCGTGTGCTGTCCCCGTTTTATAACTGGTCAAGGTGCTAGTACTTTGCAGGCTCAAGGAGCGGAACTTTGGAAGACACATTAAAAGTTTTATCTACCAGAGGCACCACTCCTGGTTGGACAGTTAGATAATTTCTCCAGTTTTTTTAGAAAGGGTTCTAAATGTGTAACATGTTTGAACTTGTATATTTTAGCTTTTTATTGAAAAATGTTTTCCTTTAATTTATGATGTATACATGTATTTTAGGAGGGCCCTGTGTAAATCAACTTTGTATTTACTATGTTTTACCGTCAATAAAAAGGCATTTATGTACTTATTTACTTAAGTACTATTTTCATTACATTGCACTCATAATGATAACAAAAATTACTCACTGTGCAAATAAGCATGATAAAGTATGAGTGTACTCGATCTGGTCTGATTTTTAAACAATTTTGGTGAAATGTTAAATAAACGTTTCCCAATAATTCTTCTTTTTATTATTTTCAGTCTATTTTAAATATGTATTTTTTTGCAAAGCGTGTGCCCGCTACAGTACAAAAAAAAGACAGAAGTAAAATGGTTGAACTTGGAAGACTTCAGGCCAAGACAATAGGGAAAGCTTTCATGTGCCCAGATCCACACGCAGTCCGTTGCATCCACAAGCAAAACTAGGAAATATTTCACTACCCATAAAAAAGAAAGAAAGCACTGGCGAATGCCCCAGATCGCGCAAGAACCTGGGCACATGGACGTTTGCCCTGAAGATGGTATAATAAAGATAGGACCCCATCTATGTAGCCATGTCTACACGAGAGAGCTGCTACACAAAAGTACCAAACAATTAATTAGGTTTTGTGTCCATCACCAATGGAATAGTTATCTTATTTACAGTATATGCATGAAACTGTTGGTCATAGAAATATTTCTAACAGGATGATGCCAGACCTCAACCTGGACAACGGTGACCTTAACTGCCACATAATAACGTGATTGTAGGTGTTAATTATCAAAGTTGAAGCTTCGAAAAATCATTTAACATATACATAGATATGATAATATTTTTCCAACGAGCCAAATATCTATAATATGATAACAGCAGAAATATTTCTCTGCACCGTCAAAGTATTAATACAAAATATCAGAACCAGAACTAAACAAAGCCGCATTTGCACGCCCACATCTAGTTGTCCCAGTGTCCAAAAGTGTCTGTTTTCTGCTAAGGTGAGCAATCATAAAAGTAACTGTTTGTATTTTAGTTTATTTTATTTTATTATTAATTATTATTATTATTATTATTATTATTATTATCATCATCATCATCATCATCATCATCATCATCATCATCATCATCATCATCATCATCATCATCATCATCATCATCATCATCATCATCATCATCATCATCATCATCATCATCATCATCATCATCATTATTATTATTTTTTTTATTTATTTTTTTATTTATTTATTTTTTTTTTTTTTTTTTGATTGGAGTTACTCAAGATCATTGTTAAACATATACAGCCCCAAATAAAGCAAAAACACAAAAGACAAAAAACAAAAATAAACAAAAAAAAAAAAAAAAACAACAACACAAAAAACAAAAACAAACGAACAACTACAACAACAACAACAACAACAACAATAACAAAAAAGGATTATGAGCATATATAAACAAATATATAAACAAATCTAGACCATATGTCGTTTGTACTGGTAGAGGGGTGGCAGATAATGAGGTAAATGAGAAACCAGTAAATAGCGTAATAAACATTAACAAAAAGTATTCAGGTGTACCTGAATAATATTGATGTAAATTATCTATTTTGTTTCAGAAAATGAGAACAGAAACTTTCAGTAACAGAGTTTTTGAGACTTCAGAAGGTTGTGACTGTTTGCTTGCCATAATATTTTGATCCTGACAGGAGAAAACAGCTATGGCTGTCGTGAATGTTCCCATATAATTGTATTTATTTGTTGTAGCTGGCTATGTCCTTCGCAATGCTTGGACGCAATTTTAGGAAGCAGATCTTGTTAACCAACGACATGGCATGAAGCCGGTCATATAGCATGTGATGATTGACTGGTTCCCTTGGATCTCTACTCATCTCGTTTGGGTTTCCTCTTGCTGTTGCATATAGCATTGGGATGCCAGAAGAGGCAGGCAGTTATACTGTACGATATTTTTGGTCGCAGTTTAGCTCAGAAAGCTTGTAATTTAATTCTATGATTTCTTCAAGATGTGTCTTTTGTTCCTCGTTGGACAGAATCCCCCTCTCAAGGCCTCTGTAAACTTTTTGGTTCCCAAGATGTGCAGGGGGAAGGGTAACAAAAGTCACTATGATTTTAGGGTGCATGTTATGAATTATTCCTATGAGTTCTGTGAGGCCCATTCTAATAGTGCGCGTTCCTTTATGGTCCAATATTAGAGAATGATCCTGCGGTATTCTTTGTAAGATGTCATCTATTTCTGCTGCAATCTTCGCCACTACATTTCCTTGCCTGCATATTACTTTGCTATCCAGGAGTTCAATGGTGAGATGGGTAAGACTATCAACGGTACCGCCCCTCTCTATAATGTAAACTTGTTTGTATCTGAATGGAAAGTGTGCGTTGTGTTTATCAAACGAAAAATTCATTGAATCTGGTATTAAAAATGAGTAATGCATCTTGCAGGTTCCAAACGGCGTCGTGATGGTAACATTTTATATCTATAGATAAAAATAATCTCCCAGTAGTAATATGGTAGGCCTGGGTAACGCAAGTCTGCCTCCTCAGTAGAGGTACAAGTTAGGATGTTATATGACCGGTTCACACACACACACACACACACCCCACACACACAAAATGAAAAAAAAAAATGAAAAAAATGGCTTGCTTCTCCTCCAACTATATCCATTGGAAGCGTGGAGGCACTTCGAAGTATCAATGTCATGCGCGGTCCGACTACAGGCGCTACACGTAAAAACAAACACACGCGACACGCTGGTGTGTGAAGTGTTACTTACTCAGCTTGTCAACATTCCCAAGGAGTACCGGTGTACCCAGTTTGTCAACCGACACATCAATGCATTTGTCGATTGGTTTTAGTCAGTCCGAGCCCCATTTGCTTGCCTACATCTGACAATTACAATACGTAAAATCCACATCTCGTTACAGCAGATGAGTGGGTTTTCATTGTATCTCTTAAGGACAATGCAAGCCTCTTTATAAATTGTCTATAGAATTTACTCTTGTTGAAGTGAAACTGTTTGCAATTAACACTGTAGCAATTTTTGTCTACATTTACAACGAAGTTACATTGGGTTACATTTGACAGGGCCGCATTCGTATACCCAGGCAGTAACTCATAATTCGGGTCTGTGATGAAAACTTGACAAGCGGCTCTTCGTCAAGTTCTTGTTTACGCCAAAGTAGATGACACATGCACAGCAGGTTGACAGACACTTGCAGCGAAATACCCTCGAAAAACAGTATTGTTTTCCACTGTAGAAACCGTCACCAGCCTACCTGCACGAGAAACACTAGTATAAATGTCTTAAATTGTTGATGTGTACACGTTCAGTTGTTGGTCATAGGTCTGAGTGCAATGTAGACAGTTGTTTTGTCCGTGAACAACAGCATTTGGAAATCTAATTGTCACGCGTAAGTTTCACCACCAACATGAAGTCGAATAGGCTGGTCCAAGAGGCGTGTAGTGAATCTTCCGATGCACATAGATTGCTCTTCTGGCTATGCACTCACTTCTTTCTAAGGTCCCGCTCGTGGTTCTGTGGTGAGTTATAGATCCACTGACAATAAATTTCAATTTCACTGGGAACCGCTTGCCAAATCGCTTCTATGAATTTGAACACACGGAGCGCAAATTCTTCCATCCTGGCAGGAGTGGAAACCGAAAGGCCACTTCTTGTTTCGTTTTCTTTAGTCTAAAAACTTTCGCGCCAGATTTAAAATCGCACCCCTCACGCAACAAAACGCAAAACCTAAAGGCGCAAAACTAGAATTCACCATATTTCATTAGACTTACACCTGGGGCATTTGAAAGTGCGAAAATGAAAATACGTGGAAATACAAGTTATACAGAAATCAGGCGCACGTGAAAATTTCCAGAACTACAGCATTAGTTGAGTTAAATGAGTAAATTATAGCAGATCGAGTAATGACATTTGGGGATATACGTGCTTGTCCTCTAACATATTACACAGAGTTTATGCTTTCAAAATATCTCTCCCTGTACACTCGGTTGTTTTGTTTTTTTGTGAATATCTAAGAGTCTCGAGACCAACAGTCTTTGATTCGATAGCCATTTCGAAGCCTGTTATAAACATGCTTTCGTGGCTCTAACCACCAAAAGCAAAAAAAAAAAAAAAAAAGAAAAACAAGGACCAAAAAAACAACAACAACAAAAAACAAACAAACAAAAAAGAAAAAAAAAAAAAACCCACAAAAAACAAACAAACGAACAAAACAAAACAAAAAAGTGATAAGAGCAGCAACCCGTCAGTCACGCAGAATGGAAATCGGATGACTGCAAAAATGCCTATATGATATCAGGGCAAGAGGTAGCAAATGAACATGAATTGTAAAAGTGTAATTTAGCGGAAATATAAGGTATCCCAAATCCATCCTGTTTCCTTTGATATATGCACCTTAACATCCAACAAATGGCCACGATCCATGCACAATCCAGTTGCTTTGTATTTTAGAAACCAAAAAACCTGCGCAAATACAGTATCAAAAGTAACCATTTAATGTGTGGTTAAAATGGTGAACTATTTTCGAGGCACAAGAGTAAGTATAGTAAAGCGTATCCTGGTGTGATTAAAAAATAGTAAGAATACATTGAACGTATTAATCGTGTGCACTGGCAAAATAAAATTGATCGCAAGGGAAACACTATCATACTGAATTGTCATTAAAGTTCGCGTAAAAGCAACTTGCCTGGAATATGCTGATATGTTTTAATCAAAGTAATTATTACCCGACGTAAATGAGGGATCAAGACTCAAATACGCCCGGATAGTTGCTAATGTATTAAAATGATATTTTGGAGATATGGGTCTTCAAATGATTATATGTCCTGAATCAGAAAAGCTGGAATATAGGGAACATTGTCTGTAGGGTTTTCCTTGTAATACAGAGGGTCAGTGCACTTTCATCATACAAATGTATCTGATGGTTTTATTGAACTAAGGGTTGGAAAAGAATACAGTGTGGTTTTAAGGAACGAAAGCACTTTAATCAAGGAGCAGTACCAATGAGTCGGCAAGTCATATAGGTAGTTCCCAATAAATGCAACATAAACTATTTTCTATGGTAGTAGAAATAATGGTGCATTTTTTTCTAAGAAAATGATATATGGTAAGAGTTTAATGGCACATATTAGAAATAGCAGAGACTAAATGAGTCAATCTGCACTTCCAAAGGTATCTGCAGCCTGTAAATAAAAGACGATGGTCAAAACATGGCTTGACTTTGAAACATTTCTGAGACATTTGATGCCGTATCAAGAAATCAATTGTTCTCTTATTTTAGGCACGTAGAGTCCACGGCAACACAGGGAGGTAACAGCCAATCTTGAATGTAAAAACTAAACTAATAATATTGTATTTAGTCTCATTGAAGGATCATGGTACTTAGTTTATATATTCGGTGATGTTAAACACGGTGTACTGTTTACTAATCAGATACATTCGCCATTGTTTAATGCCGATGACACAATTCGCCCTGCAGAAATTTAAGGCCAGCTTTACTCAACGCTATCCTGCACTGATGGGTTGCGATTATGCCCGAACAAAAATGGACTTTGCACTTTTAAATCCTTATCAAATTTGCTTATAAATATCGTGGGATTGTTTTTATACTGAGCCTTTGACCAACTCATCTCATATTTACAATGCTTCAAGTCGGGACGTAAACAAACTAAGATAGTGGTATCTTGGCTTTGCATGGTAATATGAACAAAATGTTATTAAGGAAAATGTCATACAAACATGTGGTCGCACTGTCTCTGCTGCATAGTTGTAGGTTGTCAAACATATGTCAAACACATTTAAATACTTCATTGCATGAACAGTTCTAAGGATAAAACATTCGCCAGATTGCATAGCCATCATTGGCAAAGTGGGTGGCCAGCTTTATCAAGGTGACCCGGCACTCGTAGAATTGAATACCACATGTACAACATTCAAAGTGTTCAGCTGAAAGCCCCAAACTTTGAATCCTAATCATGGACGAGATGTCTTACTGTTTCGGACAGGAATAATGTAAAGAATCTGGATTGTCTGCAGCAGATTGATAGCGTCCCTACTTTTACGTTAACATGTTTTTAAAAATTGGTTTGAAAGGGAGAAGTATGTATCAGATGTAAGTGCTTGCACTTATTCTTGGCGTAAGTTGAAAGCACGTGCCTGGACCCTGATTCGTATGGCTGATCTGGAGCACTAGGATAACAGGAGTGGTTTTAGCCTGTGTGGTTCGGAAAAGGAGGCTATTTCATTGCCTGTTAGATATATGCAGATCAAAGGCAAATATATTTCGTTGGCAAAGTACGGCAACTCCCAAATTCCAATGGTGTGTTCTAATAGGAACATCTGATGGCTTCATCCCCAATTAATATATATGTATTATCCGGTAGAGATTCGGCAAAGCGATGTGGGCATACATATTTTATGAATCTGAATATTGCTGGACACAAAGCTTTAAAAGATGTTTTGACGCACTCTTTTTAAGAATTTCATATTTTGTCGACTCTGTTGCGTTTGCAAAGTGGGGCCCAAAGCTGAGCTAACATATTGATTGTATCTCCCTCACTATACCATCACTTTGGAAAGGCAGCTCCTTGAACCGGTGCTTGTAATTTTCAATCTTTGGTGTTTCCTTTTTAGCTTTTTCTGATTTGTATATGCTTTAGGTATAAATTGATATGCATTTGTCTACATGATATTATATATTCAATCAATGTGACATTGTACCCATCTCCATTTTAAATGCTTATATGATGATGTGTCATATTTAAATAATATGCGAGTTTCAATTTTATTTGTGAGGTATTATTATAGGCATCTTAGTTATAGAAAATTTTATTTTGATTGTGATACAGTTGGATGCACCGCTGTTAAGGACAGTTCAGACACGAAAAAACCTTGGCATGGCCTATTTTAAAATTTTAACGCTTTTTACAAGATGAATGTCCTTTCTATTTGTTGTCAAAATTTCGAGCTTTTAACTAAAGTAGAAATATGAGAAAAACGCCAAAAACCACACATGCATGTGGACCTCCGAACATCCATTTGTCTTTCTTTTGATTTTCGGCCGCCAAACGGAACAATGCCACCCGTCAATCATACTTAACAGCCTGTCACGTGGCTGCAGGTAACAACGGCCGATGGCAAAAAGAGAGTGGTATCAGGGCAGCAATGCGAAATAAGGCAGCATGCCGAAAGTATGTTTGTGGGCAGGTAAAAGATGCAAACATGCTAACATATCATCGCCTTAGTGGTTTACTTTATAGTTATATTACTTGTTTTGCGTTCTAATAAAGGGAGACTTTAAATGTTCAAGAGGAGCGAGAATCGTCAGACCATGTCCCTTCAAACTTCAAAGGCCGTGCCGCGATGGATCACCCCAGTGGTCCTTCACACCAAAGACAGACGGGGAAAAAAACTGACACCCTAATCAACAATACCCACGTGCATCATAATACTTTATCGGAACCCAGGGATGAGGAAATAAAAGTACAAATAAACACATCGAAATTAGCATAAACGTGAACAGCAGAGAAAACACACAAAAAAAGCGTCACAAAGCTCAGGTTGGAAAGAGAAATGCAACTCATTGAGAAAACATCTACAAAATAATGACAAGCTAAGTAAGGTGTAAAGACAAGTCTAACAAGCTAACTACATAATGTATACAGATAGGAGACGAGTAAATACAATGAAACACTATCCCTAAAAACGGGATGAAGAGGTAGGAGCGGAAGACCGAACCCGCCATCCGTACACTGACCACGAGCGGCCGCAGGCCGCCCCACCAAAACAAGGCAACACAACTTTCGTTGCCAGGCTTGAGGTCACGGGGCCGGAAGGGCCGCCTCCATGACGTCATCCTTTGAAGCCAGACTATCGCTGTCGCCGTTTGACAGATCGCTGAATAATGTTTTCCGTACTTCAAAGGCTCTTTTATTCATGTGATTGGCCAAGAATTGATTGCCAACCTCCCCAAATGTTCAGGGGCGATGTTTACTACATTTTGTACAAATATCAGTTCAACTTGAGCAAATGGCATTGTTCCAGAGGCAAATGATCAAATCGAAGGCCCTTGAAGCTTGTTTTCTCAGAAAGGATAATAGGACGAGAGCCCCACCTAAGAATGGTTATTCAAAGAAAACGGCTGGGCGAAATTTAATCCGAATAGCGGCTTTTGATTCTTTAATGTATGAACTGCAAAAACAATTCAGCGATTTTCTATATTTTGCTTCGCTGTGTTTCTATGAAATGAAGAAAATGAACATCCTGAAAATCAAAGAGAAAATTGAAACTTCAAACTTTGAGAATGGATAACGGAAAAACGAAACCAAACATAAAAAATCGCAGGATAATTTTTTGTTGCGAACATGTCAGGATTAAGATCCAAGTGTAATTATGATTATATCACAAATAATTAGTGACTTATATCGACATATGTGTTTTCCATATACTCGCTGTAAATGAATTAATTTCAATGTTTACCAATGAGTGAATGAATAAATGAATGACTAATAATGGAATTAATAAATGAATGAATAAGTGAATGAATGAATGAATTATTGAATAAATAAATTAATGAATGAATAGGGGGATATGATATTTCTATCTCCAAGGGGTAACATTGTGCTTATATTGTTACTCAAGCTGATGCACATGTTCATTGTAGGGTTCTTATGGCACTGCAATGTCCATGAGCCTAACTGGAGAGGTGCAACACATTTAAGTATCCTGTTAATCCTAGCTCGTTCTTCTACTTTGGTGATGCACCACCACGCAAGGTCAGATTTCTCATTCACAATTGCCATCTTCAATACAATACCCATAGCTTAACCTTGTCTCGATGTGCCCATAGGCTGATTTTGTCCTACTTCACCTAGCGTATAATGAGCGCAAGGCTACACATGTGTGCAGGATATTGAACAAAGTGGATCAAGATTCCAATAAGTCAAATTTTAGCGCACCATGGTTCGAGACATATTGTCTATTGTAATTGATATTTCAATTTGGTCCATGCTGCTTTGTATTGCTCTTTGTGTCTGCAGATACATTGCGGAGGTAAAGTGCTTAAAAATTGTAGATAAATCTTTAAATGCAAGTAATTTAACTGTCTATCATTTCAGGAAGTCAAATCGGGAAACGAGTGTTGGGCAGGGGTTACTTAGATAAAGCTAGTGAACCAGGAGGCAAGCGGCAATTCTATTGTGTGGATCGGTATGTCTATAATTTGGTCCATTCGATTAAATGCAGTGCTTAGAAATTGACTGGCTAATCCCAACGTATGGTATTAAAGACACACAAATTGTGTGTCAAACAGATTCCATTGTGGAAGATGATTCATTTGTTTTGATTCTAAAACGGCAAAACAGAGATACTTTTGTCTGACCTTTATATTTGTCAGGAAATGAATCGTAGGCAGTGGTACATTGCCAAGGGCACTTGATTGGTTTATATTAAATGTAAACAAATGCTTTATCTTCAAATGGGTATTTTAGAAGTGGCCACAGTATATATTTTCCTACATGTGGGAGAAACATACTAATTGCGACTTTTTCTTGTGTTTTAATTATTACCATTATTTGTCTTTATTTTCGTATACTTTTATGTTTGTTTTTCTTCATTGTCTTTCCTTTGTTTTGTTGTTGTTTATTTTTTGTTCGTTTTTATTCATTTCTTTTGTTGTTGTTTATATTTTTCATGTTATTTTTTTTTTAAAGTTATGATCCTACGACCATGTATACTATGCAACTAGATTGGTCTGTCTTCCTAACTACATATAGATTATTCTGTATAAGAGTACTGCTGAAACATGCATAGTGAGGTAAACTGTTGAAATCTCCAATGTATGGGTTCCGTGGGAAAATACAATGCTGTAAAAAAGGGAGGGGGCGCTCAGGAAAAAAAGAAAAAAGAAAAGAAAGAAAGAAACCAGCACAGGAATGCATGGGTATTTTAACCACATGTCTGCACAGCTTTTTTTATCAGTCAATAAAAAAAGCATCTACCTGCACCGGATTTGTAACTAGCCACAACCGAAAAAAGCACGGATTCCAGACAAGAGGCAATCTTCAGTGAAGTACCATCAGGCGCCACCAGTTACACGGAGGTTGGGCTAGTATACTTTTAACTGAAATCAGGCCTATGAAGTTGACGTGTGTATGCTACTTGCTTTACTTTTCGCAGTAATGTTTAACTGTTAAAATGCTGCGACAAATTAGAATATTTTTGGGAAGGCCCTCAGAAAATATAACAGAAGCTATTTTGCGTCTGGTGCGACAGAAATGGTAACATTAGGCCGCACTGCATGTAGATAAGTACATCAATATGATATATAGTCAGCGGTAGAATAAATAATGCATACATCTGGCACACAGGTGCTCCTACGCGTGGACGTGCTGTCTCTCCCAACTCCAGGTTAACATATATGCATGATTTGCCTGTATGAGTGAAGGCTTTACATTCTTTTCCCAGTAGGAGATAAATTCAAAGACCTATCTTACACTTTCATTTTCTGCGGGGTTTTTTTTTTAATCTTTTTTTCTTTTCTTTTTTTTTCTTTTTTTACTTTATCAAGCTTCTTCGTCGCATGTATGCTTTGTATATTTTGACATGACTAAAAGTATCAAAATTTGTTAAATTAGTACTTTTGTGGTTTTGAATTGGCGTTGTCCTTATAACCTCATAAAATAAGACTTAACCGAACAAGACACTGCGCATATGGCGTTTGATGATTGTATATTGTGGAGGGATTCAAGTCGGAAAAGGAGATGCTTAGGATGTACAAAAAATATGTCTCTATAAAGGTCAAGTAAGATACCAACAGGGGGCGTTTATATGGAGTAGTCCTTGTATGGACACATTTAAACAAAGTACAGTATAGAACAAATGGGGCTGTAAATTGGTCGCTTTGATGTAGAAAAAACCTCCTCTTGGAGGTGCTCTAGATGTATGCATGTCCCTATAATTTTATCTGGATTGTAGAATAAAAGTTTGATGAGGTTACATCTATGCCAATTAACATCTCAGTGAAGCACCATACTGACAAACTATAAACCAAATAATCGTGTTTCGGTGGAAGGGGTGGAGGTGGGATAAGAAAGGTTAGTGATTTGAACACCTATGATAAATTGAAATAGACAATTTAATTACTCATTTTCAAATAAAGCGTAACCCTGTTTGGTAGAACATCTATTTAAATTGAAAAAAAGTAGTTGATGTCCATGGTTTATGTTCAAATGCATATAAACACGAAACGACGTTAGTCAACTTGATGAGAAATTCTGCAGTGTAGTGCGGCAGCACGCATTTGTGGATATGGGGGTACTTGCTTATCGCCATAACACGTATCTCAGCGAACAGTGGGATCCGGCATCATATATAATTTTGCAAAGTCACGAAAATGTGCACGGTTGGTAGAGGTGCAACACACTCGCCTCTCACCTCTGTGGCCCGGGTTCGATTCACGACAGGGGAAGCAAGCGGAAAGAGTTCCTACCCTTCAGATGATGCATGGTTGTTTTCCCCGAGTCCTTTGGTTATCTCCACCAAACGGGTAGGTAGGGAAGTATGTGTCACACTCTGTGCCATGGACAGTGATTAATATAGGGTTGGCCTGTTTTTTAAATCCATGTGTCTGTGCTTTTTTCCCCAAGTCTGGACAAATCTGCAGTTTGGAATATTGTTTTCTTTTGTTTGTGTTCCTATTCTGTCAAGACACCTGTTTAAATTGCACTTAAAGATGAACAACAGAGCCTTTACTCTACATATCTTAATTAAGCAACTGGGGCAGGGTTACCTGTGAATTACATAAAAAAAGGTGTCCAATGTGCTTGTACCATATATGTTTAAATCAACCACGTTTTAGTCGTATATATTCATTCTTGTTTGTCATAATAATACATACCCGACTTTTGTGCAATGAACGGTTGAAGGCACCCACAGTAGTGTATGTCCTCATGCTGGGTGGCGCTACGAATTTGCAAGGATCACAAAACACGAAGAATGTTTGTCGATACCAAATACAGATCTAGATTTATACATTTACTCAGTATATAGAATGGTCCTTTACCTTTATCCTTGATCATTTAATTTGCGAAACGTGATATGAATGAATGCATTAAAATAGGCATTATCTTATATCCAGAACCTTGTTTTATTTTAACACATTGAAGCAAAGAAATTTGCCTCTAACACACTGAAATATATAACATACTTTAAAATATTAAAACACACACATACAATCATATATATGTATATATATATATATATATGTATATATATATATATATATATATATATATATATATATATATATATATATATATATATATATACATATAAGTTTCTCGCGCTTTGAGACTACAAAATTAATCAATATTTTCATAAAGTTATGTTTAACATTGTGTGGATTTGTATGATTATACACTCAGTAAAATTGTTTATATATTGATGAATATGATATGAAATATTTAAGATCTTGTAATATGTCGGAGTAAATGAGGTACCGTGCTTACTCTTTTTAATTTTTATTAATTTATTTATTTTTATTTTTTAAATCTGGCGTCCCCTGCTACGGATTATGTGGCAATTTGTCAAATAGAAGCTCCCCATGCACTTTGACATTTGGTGATCATGACTAGGAATAATGTGAGTCCGATACAATTGAATGCATGTCCTGTACTGTACCTATGGGTGGTTGGGATAAAACAGCTGTTGTGAATATTAGTTGTATTCTACTGCTTACGTAAAAAAAAAAAAAAAAAAAAAAAAAAAAAAACAATTAAGAGTGATATGCCATACAGATGAATCAGCTTCAAAATATCTGCTTGTCTGTGAATGAGATTTGTTGGGGTTCTTGAGAGACCATTGAAGACAATTTTCTGACATATTAAGAATAGTTTATAGTTTAGTAAGATATTGGGTAGGGTGTTTTTAAATTTTGCCTTGCGTAGATGAAGGGGTTCGGCAGGATTTCTGTGCTGTTTAATTTTTTAAAAACACGAATTCTCCTTCAATTCAAATGGGTTTGGTCGAGAGGGAACTTTAGCAGGTTTAGTGCAGGTCATCAATTGAAGACATGGGTCCTGCCAGTACGAAAAACGAAGTGAAAAGAACTATATGTCGTATTTCGGGAGTGTTAGCCATATATATTTGTAATGGCTCAGTTCGTTTGCTACAAAAGATACTCAACATATTGTCTTGTAACAATCAAAAACAACAGAAATTGGAACACTTACATGGGGCTCTCTCGGAATATGTATCGTGAACCTGGGATACTGTTAACCATTTCAAGCATAAAATATTCCGCTGCTTACTGCTACGTCAATAGGTGTGGCGCACTGACCTGCTTGATCTCTTGTGAAACCTTTCTGAATGGACACAGGGTTTGGGACATTTCTGTGGCAGGATTGTGTTCAAAAGAAAGAAGTAGACCCAAACCTGTCATGCAAAATGCGATAGTAGGCAACATGCACTACATCACAACCTGCTTTTTGTGATACCATTTCCAGCTACAAGGACTAAAGGTAAAGGCAGCGTTTTTTTCTATAGAAGTCTTAGTAATCTATACTTCGAGCACACCAGGCAGAGTTGCATTGCAGAAGTTACATCATGAGAATCAATGCAAAATTGTCACTCATCCGACCACATCACACTTCACTTATCTCAAGTCCAATCAGCATGTTCCTGACTCTACTGTATCCAAGCAACACTGTATACTGCACCAAGAGGGAGACGATGGCAGGGTGGGGGTAGCCTCAGTCAGACTGAAAACAGTTTCCTGTTAATTGTACACCGTGATGCTGCAATGTTGCAAACTTGGTGCCAGAACCTCCCCGCGGAAAGGAACCAGTGTCTCTTCGCATACTGCAACAGGTAATGGTCGTCCCTCTTATCTGAAAGTCTTGATCACTCGGATCCAGCTTCACTCTTACAACCTCTTGCTTCTTGAAAATGGCCACACCACCATGCCACCGCTGAGCTGGAGCACACCATTCTCCTGACAAACTCACACTGGAAATGACCTGCCTCTAACATGCCAATGATCTGGTATCTGTCGAATTTAGAGAGCTTTGCATAACCCTTAGGCCATGACATTATGGAGGCACATTGATTCCTGTGCTGCCGGAAGCCCCTTATAAAGCCCATGAGCAACCCAATTCCAGGCCACCTCTTTGCACCTTTGTGGCCGTTATACCATTTCCTGGATATTTTGTTTTTTTGTGCGACCACCCAGACATTCTTTGAGCTACCGTGTGTGCATCATACATAGCAGTTCATGTGACGCTCATATTTTCTGCACAAAGCAATATTAAGAGCGGCTCTTGTTAAGCAAATTGTGTTGCAAGTTTGTTCCATTTATTTTTTTATATTTATTTATTATATTATATTCATTTTTGATTACATTTAACTTTGCCAGGTGTATGCAATATCAGGGGCGGTTGCATCATGCTCAACTCGGTTTTTACAGAATACATTGTTGTACATAACATTCAATTACACCAAGTAAACATATACCAGCTGACTGCTTGCTGTATGATGAAACGATGGGTTCCTTATAAGTTCATTTGAAACTTTTCAAAAGGATGAAGAAGTAAATGAACAAACAGCATAAGTCGAAGAAGCAAGAAAAGCAGACAGCGCTGGACACCTGATGTGTCTGTGGGTCACCACACTGGGTGGTGTACAGTGATGGAGCGGTAAGGCAACACCCGTAATGCTGGGTGCAAGTGTGCCTCGACATTAGCGTTCTGCCCATCTCCCTTGGTGCCTTTTGCTATATGCTGTCAATGTGCGAGAAATCTTCACGCGTTTGTGGTGTTTCACAAATTTTCTGCACAAAACTGTTTGTCCAAGTGCATAGTCATTTTATACTTATTCTGTGTGCCTTCTATATATATATTGTGGCTTTCTATGTCTGTAAACTCCCACAAAAGTCAGTTGTGTACTATATGCGAATCCAGTTTGAATTTATTAGATTAAACTAGGATAACTATATATTTCTGGAGGTTGGCGTCCAATTTGTCAACCAGTTAGGCATGGTATATGCCATATGATGACAAAGTTGATTCCGACACAGCTGTTACACGACTGACATGATCAAATACAAGGCGTACACGACATGAACAACAACTACCCTAAATACACAGAATTGATGACATCAGACACCAATAACAAAGAGTGGCGGTTGACCGCCTCCAGAGTAAGGTTTTTTTTTTTTGGGGGGGGGGGGGTAATGGGCTGTGTGCTCGTAAAAGCTGCACTTAATCAAAAAGGGGCATTTGTGTGTGTCTATATTTCCACAATAAGGATTCAATATAATTTAACGACCAGCCACATATTGGTGAAGCCAGGTACACAAAGATTTGACTGTACCTTGTGCTTGATTCTAATATGTTTTCGAAGATAAGGGCTTTGTTCATTCATACCCATGCGACTGCATCATGCTAAACATCACCAGTTTCGGATTATAACCTTTTATGGAAAAGTGATTAACAAGCTCTCAATGTTGTATTTATGTTTACTGTAAACAACAATTCGGCTATAATGCACTTAAATAGTGATTTAATGAGATGGCTTACTCACTCCTCTATGTATGGCATTGGCATTTTAGATATGACACATAACGCAAAATACCTGCCGATAACCAGTTCCACCGTTAAATTTCTCCATAAACGAGAGCTCCCCAAAGAAATACTTCAAGGATACTAACAGTTTAGCATGGCCATGTACACGATTTAGAAGAACCAAAAAAAAAACAAAAAAACAAAAAACAAAAAAACAAAAAAACAAAAAAAAAAACAAACAAACAAACAAAAACAAAAACAGGAGTCACTCAACGATTTCGGCTGATTTTTAAACGATTTTTTTTTTATAAAAATAAAGGTTTCCTAGAAACACTTTCTAACCATGGATGCAAGAGGGATTCATAAAAGCTTCACATATTGTATTTTGAGCCAAATTTCATTTGGGATAAAAGATTTTCACCTTGTCAGATTAGGCGTATATGAAAATGATGAATGAGAAGTATGTATTTGCAGAGCGGAAAAACATTTTTGGGGTGATTGCAGAATCAAAAGGTTAAAGACTCCCACGTGTTGTGTCTATGAAGTGAAAGTGATTCCATTGCTTATGTACATAAACCTTTATTTGTATTAATTTATTTATCTGTTTGTTTGTTTGTTTGTTCGTTCGTTCGATTCCTTCCTTCCTTCCTCCCTTCCTTCGTTCATTCATTTATTTATTTCTTTATTATTTATTGAACATTCAGGACAGTACATTAGCATGGTTTATAACGATAACGGAACAAACTGGTAGGTCTACAATTTATCTGTAGTAAGTCTGTTTTTGTGTGTGTGTGTTATTTTTTTGGTGGGGGGTTTTTTGTTTTGTTTTCTTTCTTTGTATTTTTGGGGGGTGGGGGTGTTTTTTTCGTGGATACATTTTTGCACACTGTCGAAGGTCTAACTTTAACGACGACCAATGGTTCCTGGATTGCATTTAGATCTGATATGATCAAAAGCATTGAATAAAAGATAATAATAATGGCTATGATAAGGAGGAGGAGGAGGAGGAGGAGGAGGAGGAGGAGGAGGAGGAGGATAATGTATAGACTAGTCTGTTTTGTCGATTAACCAAGTCAAAACTCCACCTTTTGTAAGGACAAAATAACATCCATCATGGGAAGAGAAGATCAAACTGAAAAAGTATATTGGGGCACCATGGCATATCTGAAATCAGTCACTTGCAACTGGCTCCAAAATAGATTTATTTTACTTGTTGTCATAGAGATTAAGTGAAGATATCCATGACGTCCGTTGTATCTTGTTCTTCCATCATGCTACCAAACTCCATTACGGTGTACTGTGTCCAATACATTACTTATATTAAAAAGGGTCAACCATGCTGTCTAATTTATTGGCTTCCATAAAAGTAAATAGTCCTTGAAACGGAAAATGAGGATCTTCCACTCTGCGACCTACCTAGTGTGCTTCAGCAGGTACCACAAGAACGCCACTTTGTCATTTTTTTTTTCGTTTTTATCAGATTTCAGATATACCATCTCTCCACCGTGGATTGACACTTTTCTGTACCAACTGCCCACGAACGCTTCCAGCAGCGTGCATTAAAATTATAGAAAATACACATTTGTACAAGATAAATGCATGAAAACGGACCTCGTTCTTCGGATATCCACTCACAGTAAAGTCAATGTCAGATAATGTTTAGTGTTTTCATAGACTTCTTAGCTGCGTTTTCATGTATCCTCATACAGTGAGCAAATCATAGAAAATTAACGAAAAACTGCAAGTTCAGTACTGGTACCAACATTAGGTTCACACACATCTCTCAACCGTTGGTCACCGTCGCATTTGCTCAACTGGTGGAGTAATCGCCCAACTTGCGCTAATATTCACCTGAAGCTGTTTATTTTGCATTTGCAATAATACGACTATTAACCCGTTGTAACACAGATCCGTGTAATATATGAGTTGTGTCCTTGTTTCTTAAGAACCTTTCAGCGAATCATTAAATATCACAATACCAATTGTTCTCCTTTTTCGGTATGATTTTGTTAAGTCAGTGATTTTAAACTCTCATGTATCCATGTCAAAGTGGACCAGGAAACACAATCCAACTTTCAACCTGCCGGGCAGCTTGCACATGCATATAAGTGTATATGGTATTGATATGCATGTTTGTTACATATACCACTTCTTGTTGTTAATCCCCCTTCCCCACCTCGTAATTGTCTGCGACCTCAAATACAATAACAGATCACTTGGATCATGGTGTGTTGGACATATTTGTATATCCTAGAATTGCAATCAGGACTTTAGCTGAAATTATCCAGGCGATTCGAAATTTCCTTTTTCTATCCACCTCAGGCCTTTCCGCTTTTCACCCACCACTTGATTTAATGGAAGTACGGTCCAGTGGGACTTGAATTACCTTTAATATAAAGATCCAAGTTAAACTTATAAAATTTATCTTCTCACTGTTGTCCACGTCAATGATAATGCCCTCTTCTCAGAGTACATTTGATTTCTAATAAAATCGATCAGTTCTAGGCCAGATATCATAGAAGTATGCATTTCTACATAGATAGCCTGTGTACTCAATTGACCCCAAGGTTTTGTCTGCACTAATAATAGAACTCTAGATTCAAAGTTGTTGTATACACAAAATCATTGTGGGTTCATACGTGTCTTTGTGAAATTTTGGTCATCTTTTGATAAATGAAAGTAACAAATGGCCACATTTGTGCTATAATTATCAACATAAATGTATCTCCAAAAACGTATCAGGGATTTTTCATAACTGCGTTTGCTTTTGGTAAAATGGTGATACAAAAATTTGGATATGGCTGATTTTGTCAAGATTGACGAAGTTGATGGACTCTTCACTTTTGACACACATTTTAAAGGAACGTGCCTTTTCCTTGATAACTCCAAAACCCTTTTCGCTCTAAGAACTTTTGGAGTATATCAGTTTTCACTTGATTAAAATCGGATCATCAGTTTAAGAGAAATTACCAGATGAACTGGGCATTTCATTTTGGTGCATATACCTATAGCCTGTAATCAAAAATCAAAGGTTAACATGGTCCATTGACAACCATGCTAGCATTAAAAGTATTTTCTGAGATTATATATATATATATATATATATATATATATATATATATATATATATATATATATATATATATATGTATACATTTGTATATATATATATGTGTATATATGTATATATATATATATATATATATATATATATATATGTATACATTTGTATATATATGTATATATGTATATATATATATATATATATATATATATATATATATATATATATATATATATATATATATATATATATATATATATACATATATATTCATATGTATACATGAGTTAGAATCTCAAGTTACCTAAGGTTAAAATCTCTATGTCGTGTATTATTTACATTCTAAAACATTCAGACAATAAATTTATCGCTTTTAACTCTGTTGTCTAATCCAGCACCTCGGTTAAATCACCATAAAAACCAAACTTGTTTTAGCTGTAACAGAAATTTACTATGAAATTTACCAAAGGGAAGACATCCAATGCCTTCCTCAATACCATGCCTATTTTTTCAAGTAATTCATACCATACATTAGTACATCTTTCCAGGAATTGTCATTTGGACTATGTACCAGGCGTATCATCACCATATTTCTCTTTTTTCGTTGAAGATAATCTTTCGCAAGTCAACACGTTTAATCTAACCATAATCCTGCCACTTGAAAGGTAGCTAATGCTACCTCCGTTTTCATTAACTCTAAGCTTTCTCTAGCTGTATTTTTTGTAGCTCTGAACTCTATTATTGCTCTATTCGTATATGTGATGTATATTCGACACAATACTATGTCAGTAGGAGCATAATATGTTGTCACCATACAAAACACACGAATACCATGTAGCTAACAGCTGAGTTACGTCTTTTTACTTATCCTATATGTTGGGCGTTGGCAATGGATGTTTTGAGTTTAAATAATTTTATAGCATGCCCTATTGCCTCTGTGGTTTACAGTGTAAGTGTAGCATTCCATTTACCAATTCTTTCGTGTTGCTGAGACCTTGAAAATTGCTTGTTGTAGCTACCATGTTTTCTAGTTTTTCATGGCCATGTTTCCACCACTCACGGTAGCCTACGTAACACGTATGTATAACATTCCTCGAAAGGAGATTCTCTTTTTGCATTCACGGCTGTTATCGTGCAATATGGTCATCCGTATCTCACCGAAGGATCATTGCCATTCTTTGCAGTAGGGGGGTGATACACCTTATTTGTTTAGTTCATTTTTGAAAGTTAATAATGTTATACTCAAAACGCCCCATTGTTTTTTCAGTCATGTGGTTAATTGTCTATATCAGGCAGGCCATGAACATAAATCAAAGATAATTGTTAATTGGGGGCTTATTTTACTGACAAATGCATAACCAGAAACATGTGTTACTGTTTTTTATAACTGATCGAAAGGACACCTTCTGTATGTAGAACAAGTATATGAAACAGGTATCATATATATATATATATATATATATATATATATATATATATATATATATATATATATATATATATATATATATATATATATATATATATATATATATATATATGTATATATGTTGGAAAAATTATCATATATCACTATGGCTGGAGTGTATTGATACCACAACCAATTTGAAAAACTTTCTTAGAAACGAACATATGTTTCACTAATCCTCGCATTTTCATTAAGGCACGATATTCGTTTAAATGTAGAAGTATATGTTTGCTAGCTTATTGTGGTTTTCGAACCATAGACCTCTGGCACCTCAGTCAATTGTGTAATACTCTGACCCTTGGTCCATCAAAAATAAATATTCGCCAAGCACACACAGGATGATGCTATAACATGTTTAGTTGTACTTTGACACTGTTATAAGGCATTTTTGCAGGCTGACCATTATAATTATGCGTCAGTTTACACAACTTTTCACAATTTTCAAAGTCAGCATGACCCGCAGAACTTACAAATAATCAAATAATGAAATATAATAATATATTGTCGCCCTATTGCAGGATTCGAAAATCTAGGAACTGAAAATGCTTATTTGTGCTCATGTCGAATATGTTATCCCTCAAAAACAATACGCAAAACATCATGTAAATGTTTTGAGACTACAGTATACTTTGAAAAATGTTCATCCAAGCCATACATCCAATTTTACTAATGGCAGTCCTCATGAATAGGAAGTAGGAAGTTTTATTTTTATTTACATGCCTTTTGTATCATATGGAGTGTTTTTTTTTTTTATCTCCTACCTATTGCTGTAAGAGAGTATGTAACGCATTTAAAACGCTAAAACGTGGACAGTTTTATTTTCTTTTTTTTTCTCCCTCTTCTTTGTAAATTGCATGCGATAAAAACATTTAATGCATGCAAAATATATTAAAACGGTTTTTTTTTCTGTTTCAACATTTTAATACCTACCTTTGTGCATATAGGTGTAAAAAGAGTGGATTTTCAAACTGAGCATGTCAACTTCCCCAGTATATGTCAATGATCTTAAGCCATAGTGGTGCGGCTTGCTTTGGCCGTAGCCCGTACAGGTTTTTATCAAGTCGGCACTTCACCAGAACTTATATAATAACAAATACCAGAGCTAGTACAAATGCCGTGCTGACCTGTCAGGTTTTGTTTTCCTCCCCATTAAGGTGTCTCATCTGTCAGAGTCTCGTGAGCAGCCGTTAGCATGTTTATATCGGATCCGCATTGGATTATGGCTTTGTAAATGGGACCCAGGAACAAGGAAACAAGCGTTATTATTGGATATTGCTCTGGACCACTGAAACAAACTGGGCCCTATGGTCATAATACAAATGTCTGACTACTTTAGTATAATGGCTTTAGAGAGTATACATCAGGGGCATAACTACAGATGAAGATGAATTTTACGCTCACATATAATCACAGCTTCTGTCAAAATTAATTGCATCAGTCGAAAATGCATAAAAATGAAATTTAAAAAAAAATCGTGTCTATGGCTTGCCCCCACCAACTGTCAAAGGCAGCTGGCCAGATCTATTGGTATATTCAAATCTGCATTAAGGTAGTCGCAGCGCTACCATGCTGCCATTATACTCGCATAGCAGGTCGACTGCTTCGCCCCATTGGATCTGTCATCCACAGGCCTACATTGGTTTTACCCAAGGTGGTTGGTTTACACATATTCTATTATGACATTTGGGCAGTTGTGCCCTATATGAATTCATTTTCTAGACGAAAAATGGAGGAATAATAGACATAACATAACAAATGTTCACAAAGACTGAGTAAAATCCGACACCAAGTGATGTAACATATAAAAAACACTTTGCCAAAACTACATTTTTTAATCTGATTTAAGGTCTGCTAGCTAGCTACAACTTGGAAGTTTATAAGCCTACATGTAGTATGGTTTCTCTTCTCAATTTGTGGTTTCTCAATTGTATAATTAGACCTTTCCTGAATAAAACGCGAACTTCAAAACGGAAGGATGTGTTAAAGGGTATGGTTAAGACATTACGTTATATGGACAAAGTAGGCAGTGATCTCTTTTTTAAAAATTGGTACATTCCATGCATGTGTGCGCTTACACTTATATAGTTTTGAAACACATGGTAATGACAGTCGAATATCAAACATAATACCATATAATTCCTGCAGTATAAAAGTTCTAATACGGTTGCTTCTTTAGGTGGTCGGTCAAACATGTTCTAAAACCGCACCATTTGCAACCAACTCTTCCACTGTATGCTCTGAATCAAATACCATGTTCCTCACTCAATATATTACAGTTATTGTCATAGCAGGTAAAAAGGTTTCTGCAAACACCATTGAAGCGGGGGAGGGGTATATTTGGTGGCAGATTTAGGATTGAGTCCATGGAGAACCTATAGATCTATAACAGGACAAGGGAACGATGCTCAGCTGTATCATGACATTATCCCATACAAAGGAACCAGCCACTAAGAACCCACAAAACGAAGGTTGCGTGTAAGTAATATACCAGTCATACACTCGTTTAAGAAAAATGGACAAACAGCTGAATACACAAATAACTAACTTATTGCAGACCAATGGATTTGGTAACAAACATTAGTGTATGACCCTTTAGGAATACACTTATGTGCTAACGATCTATAATTGTATAAAAAAATTGTTTGCCTGATAATGTCGCGAAATCTACTCCCCTGGCGGAATAGTGCTCAGTATGCAGGTTTTCTGCTGCGAGAAAAAAGGAGCAAAGTTGTCATCAATTTCGCTTTGTTTAAGATAGTGCCAGCACCCTAACCCTACTGCCGGCACAGCACTCCAGCAGTAGGGATACACATTAGCAAAATATCCATTGTTGGCGGTAATGATTACTTGACATCCCCCCCTGCCATATATATATATATATATATATATATATATATATATATATATATATATATATATATATATATATATGTATATATATATGTATATATATGTATATATATATATATATATATATATATATATATATATATATATATATATATATATATATATATATATATATATATATATATATATATATATATATATATATGTGTGTGTGTGTGTATTATCCCTAATGGAAATATAAAGAATAACGCAGTAGGTATTGTTCATTAAACATATGATGATGGGGGTATGATATTCCCTTTCCCTCTCAGTCTTTCGAATATAATTATTAGGGAGAGGTCAAAATGGTTGGCACGGGCAGGGAAATGGTTGTCAAGAGAAACACAATTTTTAAAATGATAATTAATAATGGGTTATTTAATGGTCACATGACAGCAAATAGTATTAGACTTGTGCATCAATGTACAATGATGTTTGGCTTTGAATGTTTTGTTGTAATGTGGAACAACGACCCACCTGCCGGACAGTGTGAATCAGTAGCCTATATTTTGTTTTTTTCCTATCGACTGTTAATGTACAAATAAAGTATATTGAGTGTGAATATATATTGGACACTCTTCAGAGATTAAAAAAAAAAAAATGCATATACATAGTTAAAATCGGTATATATATAATAATGCATGATCTGTAATAGAAGAAGAAATATAATTGACAATTTCCCAGATGGAACTCTTGAAAATATATTGCTGCCTTATCGTGAAAAAAAAAAAAAAAAAAAAAAAAAAAAAAAAAAAATATATATATATATATATATATATATATATATATATATATATATCTGCGTTACTGGATAGCCAGGGGTATTAGGTGACATGTTAATCTGATACTGGATCCAATACTTGATATTGCAGATACAGACCAACCCTCAACCCCTGCCCACCCATACATGATATCAATATGGAACCATCCCTCCAAATTAAAGACCTTTTATTTACTTAACTATGCCCGTGTTCGGTACTATTTCCGTAACTATACTATTGCCAATACCTACAAATCACAAAATGAATCTGCGGATTTACTATCACAGATATGTACATTATAAAAGATTAGTTCTGATCAATAAACAATTTTCTGTACCAATTTAGTGTTGAAATATGTCATTAAAACACATTTATTTTATTCTTACAGGTGTTTAAAATACATGTGCCCACATGTTGTAAATGGTTAGTTTCATGATGTTTCAAATCCTTAGCATTTTTTGTACTAAAGTGAATGTATTCACGGAAAATATAGACAGTGTCTACGCATGCTTTCCCTTTTAACAACCACCTGTATCAATCAGGACGTTGCTTTATTTTGACCAGCATGCATGTGCTATAGTGAGCGACTTATCATCTGAGCTTGTGCATCCCGATCTTTGTCATAAATGTTTGATGTATACACATAAAGGACACGTCGAGTCCTGAGCCTTATTATAAAAGCTCTACGATTACTGTGCTGACTGTCCCTGTCTAGAACACGATCACCTTGATATTTCGAACATTGATGGCATTTCCGGTGCAAGATTACTCCATGAATAATTATTATAGCAGTTCGTGGGCATTGCATCAGCCGTTCCTCTTTCTGTGTGAGACTCCCTGGCCAAAAACGTCTTCATGCATGATTTTTCCTGGCATTTTTTATTGAAAGCAGTCTGCATTTACAGGAAAGTTCAGTAGCATGGACACTAATACATCGGTGCCTCTTGTCACCGATGATCTGTTTAACAATTTCAGCAATTTTACCAATATATACATCCATACGCGAATGCGCTGATATTTGAAATTTTTATTGGAGAAAGTCTGACCAACATTGGCTCCTTCTTGCATTAAAATGATGCAGTTTCAGATTACAATGTTCATTGCAATTACCTGCACCACAGATGAAATATGTAATTCACAAAAATAATTGTACATAGGACAGTTTTGTTATACATGAGCGTGCTATTTGACGAATTAAGAAGCAGCTGGATCCCTCCAGGATGCCGAAACGTTACAAACAAAACAAAACAAAACAAAAAAAGAAAAAAAAAATGAAATATGAGTCTGGTACACTGCTTGTTTTTAGACACGACAAAGACTGCTAACTCACTGGTGAGTTGTTAAGGAATGTGAAGATTTATATTCCAGGGAATCAGAGATAATATGTACATATAACGGAACAAACCTCACCTAATTAATCAGGTGAGGCTTTATGCCCGCACCGCTACAACCATGAGCGTGTGACCTTTGTCTGGAAAACAATATGTTAAACAATATATATTCTTGGTAAAAACTGATTAACGTGTTCCAATATCTTTCGGGTATAACCGTTGATCTCAGGTGGATTTGCACATATTGCCCTCTGGTGAACGAAATATTAAATATTGCCGCAAGAATGGTTACGCCAATGTCAAAAAATAGTAACATCTGCTAAAAATACGCATGTTCCGAAAAGAAATGGGAAAAATGGCAACCGCTGTAACATTAAGCGTGTGTCATGTGCTCATGAAAAACAAATCAGTACAAATATGTACAGTACATTGAATACATCAAGGCAGCTAGAAAGTTCTAAACCACTCTTACAGTAAAAGCAATATATGCAGTAGCTGAAACTGCAAGCCCGTTCTTCAACTTTAAACTTAATATTGGAAGACGCACGTGAGACGAAAATGTTGTTTGCACCAAAATACAATTTTAACTTCATTTAAATTTGTTAAATTTATTTCGATCTTGAACCTATCCTAACTTAACCTTTAGTGATTTGAAACGTAAAGACTATCCGTTCAGGAAACGTCTTACATTATCATCAAGTCATTTTCTTACATTTTTCAACATATGGTTAAAGCCTTCAAACAATGAAATAGTTGACTACATCAAGGAACATTTTGGCATATCTTCAAATCTGGTCCTTGGCTGATTGAATGCTGCGATGATATTTCAATTAGAAACAATCGTGTTTTTCAATGCCTTGAATGAAGTGTTCAACTCGCTGTGCTCATGCATATCAAATTCATAAACAAAAAGATAATGTAAATAAACGTCACATACTGATACAAACACAGACACACAAACATAGAGAGAGAGAGAGAGAGAGAGAGAGAGAGAGAGAGAGAGAGAGAATGAGAGAGAGAGAGAGTGTGGCTTAACTACACAAACCTAACAAAAATAATAGGTGCACCAAAAAAAGAAGAAGGAAGTCAATACTGTATAATCATGACATAAAAATTTATCATTTTGTTGTTGTTGTTGTTTTTGGTTTGTTTTTTTTTTTTTTTTTTTTTTGTTTGTTTGTTTTTTTTTTGGATTTTTTTGTGTGTGTGTGTTTTTTTTTTTTTTTTTTTTTTTTTTTAGTGTTTTGTTTTGTTTTGTTTCTGTTTTTTTTTTTGGGGGGGGGGGGGTCATAGATTTGATGATAAATTGATTCTGACGAATGTAATGCGTTGGAACAGAATTTTTAGTCAACAGTAATACAACACGCAGCCTACGTATAAAAAATCCTTCAAACAAATTGGGCAAAGCAAATTATTAGTAGAGTTTTGCACTGAAGAAGGGATCGAGATGTACTGAAGTGTAATTTCAAAGGTCGCTTCTGTGTATTCTACCATTGTAATTTTTTCTTGACAACAGCTGTTGCTAGACGATACGCTATATCTGAAAATTGGCTCAATCTAATACGAAAAAAAAAAAATGTTTTTAAAAGACCCATGGTTACATTGCCTTCTTACGGTTGCCTTTGTACCTCATTTTACAGCCAAGCATCGGTGATGTGTGTTGTTCATTGTTCGAGCTTCTAAGGATAAAATACCATTATTTAGGTGCGTGGTCAACTGGACGCCTGCCTGAGACAAATAAAAAAAAGGCTACGACACAAAATGTTAGGGTCCACAAAATCATGTCTTTACTACACACGTTTGAATATAACTTTAATAAATCATGGACGTACCGAAACATCAAACAAATATCTTAGGCTAACAAACAAAGATTCTCCTAACGGGCATTTGCAAAATTTACGTAATGTCAAAAGCATTTAACTACTATACTGCTCAGACAAAATGAAGACCTTTTCCCTCTAAAGTAAATTGCAAATTTCCTGAACGCCTATGTACTCTAATTGGCCTAATGTTCCCAAATCCACGTTTTCTTGTAAGCCGATCTTTCATTCAAGTCTCCAGCATGGCCACAGTAGCAGAGACCATAAAATGCTCCGGGCCAAAAGGTTTGCTCCAAACAAAGGTTTCCATGAATTAATGCATTAGTATGAACAAAATTCCTCTTTCTTACGATTTCATTGTTGAAGATTCTATGAATAACATAATTTCAATGTGCTGTCTGAAATCGTTGCAGATTACATACATGGAAAATATCAAGATAATATATGGAACAGTTGTCAAATTAAATTATGCAATGGCTATAAAGGCAATTTGCCAAATTAGAAAGAACATAGAATAAAGTACCCCCACAAAAAAATTAAAAAACAACAAAACCAAAACCAAAAAAAAAAAAAAAAATATATAAAAAAAAATAAAATAAAATAACAAAAAAAAAAAAAAAAAAAAAAAAAAAAAGGCCCGGCAAGACTTTAATTTCCCCGTTCATATTTGTGATGAAAATTTAGAATATGACACTACCACTGGTTGATGCACTTCTTCCAGTGAATATGATGTGGATCATAAGGTTAGTGTCCTTATTCTATGAACCAAAGCGTAGCAACAAAGCGTAGCAACATACAAAACAACATTAAGTAAATTGTCACCATTTTATTGTGATTTTCCTGCCAGCTTATGAAAACTCGCAACTCTTCTGTACGTCATACTCCAAGCAGTTATGGGAGTCCTTGAATCTGATATGAACATATTCTTTAATCGCAGAAACTGATCTCATATAAAAAGTTCAAGTTCATATGAATGGTCAAATTTCAATAGAGGTTAAGCACAATCAAGCCTGGAGTATTTCAGAACCATTCTACACAGCCCGTCATGAAAAAGGAATTAATGTAACCGTACCAAACTTGGCCCCAATTGCGGCAGTCACTCATAAGCAACTATCTTGAATAACTCAGTTTTCTACTCGCAGGGAATTGTTTGTGTGTATATCTTTATTACATTTATAATATACATTTAAATGGTGATGCCAAATAACGTAGACATGTGTCCATTGCATTGAAGGATATACACCTACAGATATAGACATTAATGCATTGCATTATCTTTCATTCATTATAAAGAAAAATAAATTTGCAGCAAGTGTACTGTTATATGTGCATGATATACAAGACCGTTAAAAGCCAAATTGCTTTTTCAATTCATGAAATGTTTAGTAAATAAACGTAGGGCGGATCAATCCATGCGTTTTCCCGCTTTGATTAGTATATGATAAATGAGGAGAGATGTGCAGTTTTGCACAGATCAGGTTTTACTTTTGTAAACAAAATCCCTATAATGTCTAGGTCATGTATGTGTAAGATTCAAGCTCAATGACATATGTTTACACCTCGGCAAACAGTATGAGTGAAGTTCAGTCTCGACTCCAGAATGACGTTTCTAGCGTTGAACAATGGTTTAAGGGAAACAAATTTTGTGCAAACCCTGGCAAGTCACATACATTGTTGATTGGTTCAGGTGCACGTGGTCACTCTGACTGTCTTATCGATATGTATAGTGAGCCGGTTGCCCGAGTTAATTCTTTTAAGTATCTTGGTGTGGTTATCGACGATGAATTAAATTGGCAACATCATTAACTTCACTTACAAAAGCAAGTGAATAGTAAACTGGTCATCCTTTGCAGACTTAGTTCTTTCTTACCTCGCAGCGTTTTAATTCGGATTTGTAAATCTTACATTGAGCCTAACTTGGATTATGCTGATACTGCCTTGGTATCCTGTAGTACTTGTGGCGCAAAATCATTACAACGACTTTAAAATTATGCCGCCCGCATTATGTTTGGTAATTTGGACTTATAAATACCAGAGGCGTGGACCCGGTCAGACAACTCAACTGGCCAGTTTCAGAAAACCGACGCACATTTTACACAGCTTGCCTTATGCTTACATGTCTCAATGGTCTTGCACCTGATTATTTGTCTGATTAGGTGACGCTTGTATCTGATGTTGCCTCATACAATACTAGGCGTTCCTGTTCATTAGATGTGGTTGTGCCTGCAGTGAACAAGGCAATTTTTAAACGTTCTTTTCATTATTACAGTGCTACTCTGTGGAACAGTTTACCGGACGCTATTAGACGTGTAGACGACATATTGTCTTTTAAGCTCAGATACAAACAGTTTTATTTCACAACGACCAGAGAAAAATCTTTATGTTTGGACCATGTATAGCATTAACTTTTAATGGGCTTTCGTAGTTTAACAATTATTTTTCATATTATAGGTTATGGTTTTAATGTGACCTAGTTTTACGTATGTCGTGGATCTGATCATGTTTCTTTCATGTACCACTTTTCATACTATGTACATTTCTGTATATGATTTTTACTGTGGGTGCACGGTTGGCGGAGCTGCAACACGCTCGCCTTTCACCTGTGCGGCCCAGGTTCGATTCACGGCGGGGGAAGCATATGGAAAGAGTTCCTACCACTCCAAGTGCGCACGGTGGTTTTCTCCGAGTCCTTTGATTTCCTCCACCAAATATGTAGGTAGGAAAGTATACGCCACCATGTGTGCCATGGAGAGTGATTATTATAGGCTTAGCCTGCTTCGCAATCCATGTAAAAGATAGGGGTTTATTTTTTTTTTACTGGGCCCGATTGAAAAACTGCGTTTCTGCTGAATCGGATTCCCATATTAAATATATTCAATTATTATTATTATTATTATTATTATTATTATTATTATTATTATTATTATTATTATTATTATTATTATTATTATTATTATTATTATTATTATTATTATTATTATTATTATGTATAGCTGTACCGCCACAATACGTATATGTAGTTCGGTTTTGCACTTGCCTGATTCGGTGCATTGAAATTAGGACCATCATGTGGTTCGGTGGATACAGAATATCTGCAAAATATTAAAAACTATACTGTCAGACAGAGTTTCTTCACAGACATTGTGCCTGTGTGGATAGATACTTCAAATCCTAATCTCTACATGATCGTCCATTGTCAGAGTTCAGATCAACCTAGTATGACGTCATCACAATGAAAAAAAAATCCCTCTGTATTCTGTATTATAGTTATTTCGCCCGTCGTTTTAGTTGTTGTTGCTGTCACCGATAGGGTTATACTAGCGAAAGCTTTCTTCATTTAACGCCAGCACTTTACTATTCGAACCTGTGGCATACCTGTACACGTGTACTTCATTTTTTCAGCCAGTATGCGAGTACCAGCACCAATGGTATGATCATAGTTAATACAGTGACCCTGACGAACTTAATTTTGCCTGTTCACAAAAGGTCCACAGTTTCCAAAATCTTGGCTGTTAAGTGGGTGTACTTCTCGTCACAAGGCACCTTAGCACTACCGTGCCACACATCAATAGCCTTGGCACTATTTACATTGTCTTTATCGGACTCTATCGCACCGTTTGGAATATCCCATCGACTTTTCTCTGGGGTATCTAAGAGCACTGCAGTGGAGTTAACCTGCTTGATCGATCAGAAATGACCATATTTTTGAACACATCAGATTGTTTATAACGTTCACTGCTAATCCGTCTAGATGTTCCAATAATTCCCTTTACAAGCCTGGGAGATTTGCTTTCTAAAAGATAAGTGACATTTTCCGTTTGTGTTACAGGGATTCGGTATCGACGCTAGCCATGGCGATAATGGGTATCCCAAAGCGAAACAACTTAATCTGACAATGGCGTCAGATGTATGATGTCCATCTCCCAGTAGCGAAATAAAGTCCGTCGATAATAACACTGTTGTACGTTGTAGTCCACAGAAGTTTAATTCCAAATGTTTTTAACTGCCGACGTGAGCTCTTAGATGAAAAACTGCAGGAAGGGTCACTGTCTTACAGCACTCATACAAACAGAAAAAACAAGAAAAGATGTACGCTTCACGGCAGCCATCAGCTGCTGCAGATGTGCATTCATACTACTCAAAGGTGAACTGTAGGTTAGTGTGATCAGCTGAAATTAGGAAATGATTCAAGTTACTCCCGTTCTTACCAATCCATTTAACTAGAGAAAAATAACTATCATTGAAAAAACTGATACACTGATGTCACTGGTGAATTGATTATACTGTAGGTCTATGAGGCTATAGACCTGTTCATACCGATTGTACCGAACTTTTCCGGACCCTAATTAATTATGGATTCCATTGTTAGCCTGGTTGTCCAATCAGCAAGTGGCCGAGTCGGGCCCACACTTCCATATGTTCACAACGGATTCCATGGCTAACGCTATTGATTACAGGATGGATTGTGCTGAACACTGCGATTTTTTCACCTAAAATGTCACATCAGTGGTGATATGTGCATGTTTAGTTTGCTGACGGTTTGATTTTCCATTAAACCAAAGCACACCCTGTGTTTTACTTTCTGATCCTTCCACGTTAAACCTGGCCAGCGTGGTCGAGCACAAAATGTAAACAAAGCAGGGTGCGCTTCCCGAGGTGAACCAAATAAACCCGAGTCATATGAACTGGTCTATGTCTATTTCCATAATATGTATTTTCTAACCCCGTGCAATGTAAGGCATGGCACCAAATGTAATGTTGACATCATGAAGACGCTCATATAGCTCAAGTAGATAGCATAAGTAACGTCAAAATAGAAATCCTATAGATTACAATTTGGTTGAAGCTTAAAAATGGGATAATAAATAGAGAAGTAAGCGGGCGGATGGTCGTTTAACATGGTGCTTCTTTTCTTGCAAATTACGGTTCCTTTTTTCCAAACAGGGACACTTTCGGCTCTGATAGATGTGTTCCTACCAGACAGGTCTAACTGTAATCCAGATGCAGCACTTTGACAATTAGTCAAACATACATGTATGTACAACATGGAACAAAACTTGCATAAACAATAGTAAATACGCAGGTTTGCCCTGTGTATTTACCTTGAATCACACAAAAATATGCTGTATAATGGACTTACTGAAAACAAACTGACAACATGAAATAGGTTCATACATATGTGGTAATCGGCACTTTGTTTTTTCATGTGTTTGTGGTATCTTTCACTCAAAGTCATTCAGTGTGCAGAAAACTGGTACAATGGTTTTATACCCTCTATATGCAGTTTGTATTGGACTAAAGTATATTAACACATTTCGTACCACAGGACTGCAACGGTTATATATGGATCAGCATACTGTCATCAATGTCCGCTTTTGCTTTGCACCTGACAGCGTATCAGAAATTGAAAGTTCTTATCCGCGGCAGACTTAGGTAATTTTTTGTCCAGCAAGGTGTGTCGTGTTACATGTCAGACTTATCAATAATCAACCCCTGCTTCTAATAACCAAGTACATCTGCATTGTCTGAAGCTGGGTCACTACTTGGTTTCATCGTAGGTTCTAAATCACTGAGAAATAGCCCTTAGTATCCTGATGTAAGGTTCTTTTGGCTGACAACACTATTGCTGATGCTTTGTTCAAATTTTTAATTTATATAACCCAGGTATGCGATACAGATACAGATATAGATATACAGAATCAGTAATTATAAAGCCGGTCCATTTTTCAGTTGCATCATTCAGTCGTATTATGTAATACACCAACATGTTAAACTGCTACTCGCCGTAATATAGACAGCTGTCAGTGTGAGGCTATCCGAATAATTAGCCAACGCTACTGAATATATTGCCTTCAGTCGCCCTGAATGCACGTACGCAACTTGATCGAAAGATAAAGGGTAAGTGACATGTCGTGCAATTTGAGGTCAGTTACTCCTTGCCCTGTTGTCTTACGGGCATGTCACAAAGTAACATTTACATGCAATATTCACTCAAATACATGTATTATGTGTATAGTTATTTATTGTGACTGTTGTTTCATGCCCAATAGCTATTCTCATAGAACAAGAAAGTCGTATTTTTACAAAGGCTCCCCCCCCCGCACTCCCATCCCCACCCCCACCCCCGCCGCAAAGGTAATGGCGTGGTACTTCAAGTGGGACTTGTACAAATTATGAAAAGCCTAAATCGTTTGGAAATGCACTAATATCAGTAACACCGAGTATGATACAAGATTTTGCTTTAACCTAGCTAAAGGACTGTGACAGTCCAGTGCTAAGGCGAGTTTGCGCACAGACACTGGGTCCAGGTGTATTCCCACCAAGTTCGAGCAGAATCCTTCATGTCGTTTGGGAGAAACACAAAAAAGAAAAAAAGACAATAAAAATCATACAAAATGCTAAATAAGTTAGAGCACCATCCGCCACAGCAAGTTAAAGCTAACAGAACCCAGATGTATGTATGTGTGTGTGTGTGGGTGGGTATGGGTGAGTGTGTTTGTGTGTGTGTGTGTAGCTGGTGGCCGGGCATTCTTGGAAAAGCACTTTTTTCACATTTTTCACATTTCATCCAAACAAAAAGATCCATGTTTAATTAAATCAAAGGGCCTCTGACTGTGCCCAGGTTACAAATGAGACTGACGTCAAAGGAGATAGTGTATAAAACGGAAAAAAAAACACTCAACTTAAACATGTTTCAACAAACGTGAAATTCCCCTAAGGCCTAACAAAAATATACCTGACCGACCATACTGAAAATGCCCGCCCTAAATAAATTTTATGAAGCACTAAAAAAAAGGGTCTTTAGTCGTCCTTCCCAAGTAAAACTTGACCGACCTTGGCTGAAATTTTCTATCTAGAAAGTGGCCGTCGTGTGCCGTCATTTTTCAGTCAAGTGAGCTCCAAACATAGCATTTCAGTTCAGCTTGTCTGGAGGGTTAACTAGGATGCAGCACAGCTGTATAGCCACGGTTGTTCGGTAAAACAGCATAATCCCGGATGTTTGGTGATCGTTATCGTAATATTTCACCGAGTGCCAGGTGTCCGTACTCCGAGTTACCAGGCCCAGGGTCGTTTAAATACTTTTACAACATAGCCTACAATCTTAACTTGAACCTGCCTACTCCGTTGTGTCAGAAGGATTTGTTATCGTTGGTTATAAATCCAAATGCGACAAGATACCTTTTGCCGGGAAATCTTGCACGTTGGTGAGCATTTTTGCGTTGCCAGAGGGTCGCACAAAAATGTTTTTGATTTGGAAGTCAAAAGTGAATCGCAGCCACAGCATATATCATATCATTATTGATGCTCTGAAATATTGGTAAAATATATACTTTTGGTTTCATAAATTATCTTGCTGAGAACAGCCACCTTAAAAGCACTGTCCAACAAGTCAACGTGCCTCTTGTGAATCTGTTATCTCATACAAATGGTAATTGTATATGTGTCTTTTTGCCCAGAACCACTTCCTGGTAGTCAATACCCTATTCTTCAGTCCGAACTCTGTACTCTCCATAAGCTAACCTGTCCCTGTCTAACCTATATACATATGGAATTACTATTGTCCATATTGCTCACGTTCCTCTGTAAAATTTTGACATAGGCTGTATCAGCCCGAATAAATTGAAGGGTCTTCAGCGGGTAACTACTCAACATGTTTCGGAGCCTTTTACCCGCGCATGTCTCTCTGAGTAGCAGCTCCTTGTCTAAGCTAAATATTCAGCAAAGACAACCCACATAATAAAGAATAAATATGAATGTGGCAAATGATGAATTAGCTAAATATGTGAAGTTTTGCTTATAAATGTAATAGTAAACAAAAACAAAAACAAAAAACAAAACAAAAAAACAAACAAAAAAGAGCACAGACACTCAAAAAACAAAAAAAAAACAAAAAAAAATTGTTATTTTACTGAAATGTGATACAATTGAAGCCAAGGACAACCTATACTTAATGTGTATGCATTATATTCCTTTATTGTCCAGGATCACTGTAAAACTTGCTATCAAGGAATTAATCTTGTTACATCCTGCGCTGTCAAGAAATGATTGTCATAAATGTTGTTTGAGTATGTCCTTCAGGTGAATGACAAAACTGAAGACAAAACCGTTAATGTACAAATCTGTAATTTTTCCAGAAATGTCCCCTATCATGGGAAATGTTCGCCTCTCACGCAAAGGAGTAGTAGGGCGCACCGCAATGATAACTGAAGACGCTGAGAGTTCTTCTACTTCTCTAGCCTTTTCGTAAATCTCAGTGTATATTTCAAAAGCAAAAAAAAAAAAAAAAAAAAAAAAATTGATTGATAGAAACATACTCCCCGCTTTCTTTGAGCATTATCTTGTTGCAGGTTGAATTGCCGTTAACACCCATGCCAGGCTTCAGTACGTTGCGAACACTTGAGTAGCTTCTCCTGCAATACCGATACGTTTGCACGTGTTAATTGCGTGTTAGTTCAACCACGTGCCTTTAAATCTCGGAAGTCCCTTAAAGAATAAATAAATGAAAGAAAAAAACCTTTAAAAAGGATATGTTTGCCTTGTACATACGTAGCTGATTGACGAAAAACTGCGTATCGTTCGTCAAAACAGTCTATTTAGTAACTGATTCAGATCCTACGACATAAATATAAAATCTTTAGTTGAATATGATAGCGCTGATAATATATACTGAGCCAAGCTAATTAACCAGTTGCCTACAACCTTCAACATCAAGCCTCTTAAGTGCAGTTGGATTTTATAGACTGTGCAAGAAATCATCAAGATTCCTTGTGAGCACTCGACCTGGCATGAAAGGTACGCATTTTCTTTTCTGCACAGTCGGCAGTTTAAAACCTGGTAGTCTTTCTGCAGTGTATTAGATAGGACAGTTTAATAAAAGTGATACGGCGAAGTTAATAGCCTTGAAACAATCATTATATAAAACGTCGAGGGTTACTGCCGAACGATGTACCAGGGTATAGCTATGTACCGGAAGCAGAAGCTGTATGTAGCCCACGAGAGTTCTCCTCGCTGTCTCCTGCCGCTTGTAAAATGTGAGATATGCATTGAGGACTCCTGCCTGCAACTAATATGGACCTGGCAGGCGTATCAGCAGAACTGTACTGGGACACTGAGTTTGTTTGACCCCAGTGTAATCTTTAGTGGTTGCTTTGCAATTTAACTCCAGTTGATTGCTGCGGGAGCCTACAGCCCTGTTACCTTCCTCGGCAGAACACACCCACATCAAATCGAAGAATAACGTCTTCAGCGTTGTTGCTGCTGCTATTTGGGACCTTGCACATTATGATACATTCGTCTTTTCGGGCTGCCGGCACTGAGCCAGGGGATTTCCAAGCAATACACACACTGTGACTATTTTTCTGTCACCTAGATCGGGTTAAACTTCTGTGAATCCTGTCCATCCAATATTTCGCATATAAAACGAAAAGCAAGAAAGAAAAGAACAAAACAACACAAAAAAAAAACAACAAAAAATACAAAAACAAAAACAAAACAAAAAAAAAAACGCATAAAAAATCGGTTTGATTGCTTTTAAAGTATACATTTAACTTACCATTACCAATCGCTGGTAAATAATTTGGAATGTACTTACATTTCTGCTTTAAACAATTTTTTTTTTGTTTTGTTTTGTTTTGTTTTGTTTTTTTTTTTTTTTTTTTTTTTTATAATGTTTTTTATGATAACAAAAACAGAACAAAGAAACAATCGGCCAACAGGATCATCAGTCGATTCTGACAGTAAATGTTAACATTTAGCCCATGAAATCCACAAAAACACAGATATCCTTTGCGGTTTTTTGTCACATTTCTTTTTCAACGACTGAAAATATAGTGCTAGAGTGTTAGCATTAACCATGCATAGGAACCTGATCTGGTCACGGCTTGTCTGTGGTGTATCGTAACCTTTAGTGCACGTAGACGTGACAGCGATTTTCAATGAGCAATGGTCTAAAACCTGTCAGTTTTCAGTTTTCCATCAAATCATACGAGCGTAAATCTTTGAATAAAAGCACACGTTCATTGTCTAATACACCACACTTTGTATGAAATACATTAACCGCACTTGTTGCTTATTTTAATTTTATCGAACATAGTCACTGCCACCTGGAGTACAAGCTCAGGGTGATAGCCCTACTTGCTCTGCTTAAACTGTTAAATTCCTTTAATTGTGATTTTCCCTGTGCATTAAACAGTTTAATGCTTTTCATCGTAGGATATAAATATACATGACATACTCCGCGAGTACCGAATAATAGTACAAGTAACAATAATATATTGAACTGTGCACTCTTTTCAATCGGGATGTCTTTACATCGACCATGGGAGCGTAGTGTCTCCTGCATTGTCTTTAGCAGGAGAATTATCTTCCACAGTTTGAATAAATGTGTATACGTATTAAAAATAAGAAGAAGACACGCTCCGTGGCTCAGTGACAGAACGCTTGCCTCCCAGCACTGCAAGCCACAGGATAATAATTGATCTGAGCTCTGCTTCATCCATTGTCAGATTGAAACACTTTTTGATAATTTTTTTGTTTCTCTTGTGTGTGGCATATAAAATCAAGTCGTATTTATTAAACTGAAAGCAAAGCTGTTGACTATGATCGAGGGACGAAAACATGTTTTCCTTTCTGTTTCTTTATATACCAACTCGCTTGCATGATTCTCTTCAAACGAAATCGTTATATAAGGGTAAGCCTTGACCAAATGTTGTGCTAAGCGAGGCTTAGAAAATTGGTGAGTATATAGCTAGACCGAGAGAGAGAGAGAGAGAGAGAGAGATAGAGAGACAGACAGACAGACAGACAGAGAGACAGACAGACAGAAAGACAGATAGACAGATAGATAGATAGATAGATAGATAGATAGATAGATAGATAGATAGATAGATAGATAGATAGACAGATGGATAGATAGACAAACTGACAGACGGCGAAAGTAATAAATAAATAAAAGAATGAATTAATTAATTAATAAACGTAGCGACAAACAATCAAACAAACAACAAATAATATAACGTGCTGTCTGATGGTGTGTGATGGTTTTATGTGCGTTAGTGTATCCTTTTTATGTAAGGCTACCCCGCGTGTTGGGCCATTGATCACGACACCTATACAAAGATCATATGATCATGGCCGTCAGCATGATGATTTGATACGTCATGGGAAACCATGTCGGGATGCGCCATGTTAGGGTCCTGACACGCAAAAGACATGTATTATATGGATCTGTGATGCATAGAATCATAACAGTCCTGTGCGGCTTCAGAACGGAAATAGTGAAGACAAAAGGCAATTCGTCATATCACATGTATTTGGGACCAGTGTGACCTGTTAAACAACACAGCATGTCATGTTGTTACCGCAGTGCAGTTTCACCGGTAACCAATACGATTATATATCTCGTCACATTTATGGCAAGTAAACAATAAGTGCGGAAATTCCGTTTACACACAAAACAACAAAGAAATAGCACTATACCTGAAGATTGTACAGCCTGGCAGAGCCGTGTGCGCATGTTCCTGTTTGCAGGTGCTGTTGCTTTGTACAAACACGCACGCACGTACGCGCACACTCACTCACCCACAGACACACGCATACACACACACACACACATATATATATATATACATATATATGTATATATATATATTTATTTATATACATATATATATGTATATATATATTTATTTATATACATATATATATATATATATGTGTGTGTGTGTGTGTGTGTGTGTGTGTGTGTGTGTGCATGGTGGCATACACAATATATGCAAATACTGCCATAACTGAGCATAATTTGAGGAAAAAATATACACCCACAGAAAGAGAGACCTGCTCCAGACCGGCTGATTTGTATGTTCATGTTTGGCTGACTATAAAAAAAAGGGACGGGTGTGGCGATTTTAATTTTATTAGTGACTAAAATAAAAACTAGTCTACTCGAATACACTTATTAGTCCAAACGGTTGCGAATACGTGGCATAGGTAACTCATGCTTAATTTAATGAGTATTTCCCCCAAACGGGAAATACTATCTTGCTTGTGTGTAATTAAAACATGTTAAACTTCTAATTAACCTCGATTTTTTTTCCTTGACTTTTTTATTATATACCAAAAGCATGTGGTTGTTGTCACCTGCCAAAGAAGCACTGCTGGTTGTCAATTTTTTTTTATTTTGTTAATGGTTCCTGCTCCAGAATTGAAGCCTATTTTTTTCAAACGTTTTATTTATGTACCACCTGTAAATCTGTGTCACGGAAGTTCAGCAAAAAGGGCTGTTATAATTTCCTGACTTTTAATTGGCATCGTATTCAATAACTGTATCCAATGAATAAGGCAATGCTAATGTTTACGATCAGGATATAAATGATTTGTTGTTGACTTTATTTCATACAACAAAACTGATCATTTTTATCAAAACCCACGAGTGTACCTAGGTGAAAAACATGTTCTTATATTTGAGTCCTGTTTATAAATTTATGTGCTATGCATCCCTAACTAATAAATTCTTTGTTAAAACTATGTCACCATGTTTTGCAACTTGGTCAAAGTTACCCTTTAATGAACTAGCCTATTGGTATCTGGTTAAGATTTTCCAGTGTTCCTGTTTTGTTTCTTATAAGTCAATAGTAATATATATCTTGTGACCACGGAACGGCCCGGTCTCGAAACAGCAACCTTTGGCATCAATCACACAGCCGAAAATGAGAAAGGCTGTACCAGCTGTACTAAATCCCCATTCCGGAAAAAAAAATGGTTAAATGGAGGCAGGTATGTCTGAACGCAATTATCGACACGGCCCAGTTCATTGCATTTATTCCATTTCAGATGAAGTACTGTGTTCGGAGTACTCTCTGATTGGGGACTTTACACATGTAAGTCCACCAACATCAAAGTAGTTCCGAAAATATTTATGTTTTGTAAACTCGGAACGACCGCGTCTCGAACTAGTAGTATGAACACATTATGCGGTAATGCCATACTAAAAAATCGGCTAAACAAAAACACCTTTAAAACCTTGACAAGCCCGTCAACATGAACGTCACCATATATAACAACAAGTCCTGAATATACACAAGGCAATAAACATCCATTGATATATCTGAAGGTGTTTAGTTGACATTTGACAAGTTGACAGTTGGCAACATGAAAAACTGAAGCGGACAACAGTTTTCAACAATGCAAAATAAAGTACACCAAAATTAAAAGCAAATAACCAACATAGTCACGCCCCTCAGTCATCAAATTAGGTAGGTCAAACACCAGAAATTAATGCAGAAATAGGTCGAAAAATAATGTAGGAATGACAAAATCTGTATGGTATTTTATATACCAATGAACGCATATGAAATGCAGTATGAAGGAAACAGCGGCTGACTTGAGACAGGTACCAACAAAACTAAGCAGTAACTTAAATCGATTAAATTCTAGCAATTCCCAACCTAAGAAAGTGTGTATACCTCATACACCCAATGTGTAAGTCAACTACAATTGTTAGGCCATTTTTTTTACTACATCTTTAATTGAACATCTCAAACTCACCAGGTATCTGAATAGTAAGTTTTCATTTTTACTCAGAAACTTCATAAACGACCTCTTCAGTTTCGTTTTCAACGATTCCCTGTTTCACAAGTTATTGAATGGAAGTAAATAACAAAAAAAGCCAAAATCGTTGCATTATCTGGCAAAGACAACCAACCTTGACAGAGAGACTGCAAGTCGAATATTACTCTGTATGGGTTATTTACAATGTGATTTGAAAAAGAAGAAAAAAACTGTCTTGTTTGTTATATAGACAAAGTATAATTCACTACTGTCGTTATGCATCGGTATGTATGGAAACAACGCTCTCGCGTCATTTTTTTAAGTTTCTTTAATTTCCATGTAATGAGGGTGTATTTTTGAAATAAAATCTTGAAAGTGTATATTATTGATGCTTTATAGGTCAATATATATATACACACACATATATACACACACACACACACACACACACACACACACACACACATATATATATATATATATATATATATATATATATATATATATATATATATATATATATATATATATATATATATATATATATATATATGTCCACTTAACGCATTTATCATGAACTTTCTTCTCTTCCCACAGTTTTACCAAACGTATACGCATAATAAAATAAATATTGATTGGCCAAAAAGGTGCATATTTGGGATCCGTTCAAAGGCTAATCACCTCTCTGAGGATGAAATCTTCAAAATTCACATATTTGTCATCAATCAAAAAGATCAACAACTCAAGAAACTGATCATATTAATTTGCAGACAGGCCATCTTTCAGCTTTTTACCATAAATGAACCTTACCAAGATAAGATAACTTGTTAAAGCTATTTACTCATATGTTTCATATATGAGTGTCTTAAATTTGTCCAATATGTAACACAATTTACATGTCTGGATATTTTCCTTGTTTAGGGAAAGTAAGCTTGCTAACACTTATTCACAAAGTAGAGTATTCTAGGAATCCTAATAAAAGCAGAGGTATCTCTCTCAGCAGCTGTTTATCTAAACTGTTTTGTGCAGTCTTGAAAAAACAAATACAAATTCACATGGAATAACATAATTATAATAATAAATATCAAATCGGGTTTTTAGAAAACACTCGAACAAGTGAACACATTTTCGTGCTTCGATCTCTTTACGACACGTACGTAAAAATTCGGGAAAGAAAAGGATTCCTTTTCTGTGTTTTTATTGATCTTAAGGAAGCTTTCGATACTGTGGGCATGATGAACTATTCTACAAATGTTTGAATTACAATATTGGCGGTTTTATGTATAACATTTTGCGAGGCATGTATGGTAGGTCGTGTGTCGCACTTAAATTAAATTCGGGATTATCAGAATACTAATATATTTGAGTAATGGCATAAAACAAGGATGTGTGCTAAGTCCGACTCTATTCAATTTATTCATCGATGATTTGCCAGAATTTGTTACACATAACTGCCAACCAGTAACCCTATATAATGAGAAATTAAACTGTATGCTCTATACGGATGACCTGGTGCTAATTTCGGAAAGTGAACATGACTTACACTGTTGCTTTGATGAATTATACGCATAATGTAAAAACTGGAATTTGAATATCAATGTAGAAAAATCCAAAGTAGTTATATTTAATCAATCTATTAAATAAAATATGAGATACTTGTTTGTTGGCAATGCTGAACTAGAAATAACTTATAGATATACCTACCTCGCAACTGAAATGAAATCTAATGGAAATATTGTTGGAGCCATTCAACATTTATGCGAAAAAGCTAAAGCGGCTCGTGGACGCTTAAAATATACCCTGTTTAGTGAAAAAAATCGACATCCGTTTATATTTGGATTTATTTGATAAACTGATTCCCTATATATTTCTTTATGGTTGCGAAATATGGGATGCATATATGTTCTATCTCCTATAAGTCGCACCGGTCAAGACAATGCATCAGGTGACTTCAAAATTAATTTGAAAAAGTTATATTTAAGTTTTTTTTGTTTTTTTTTATTCTATAGGAGTGAACTCTAAACCATGCAATATTGCGGTTTTGAGTGAGCTCGGAGCTTTTCCATATTCTCTGAAAATACTGAAGACTATAAGTAAATACTAGTACCGAGTTATAAACTCTAAGAATCACAAATTGTTGTAAATGCATACAAATGTAACTCCGAAATTCATCATTGACTAGCTCTAACTAGCTAAACACGGTAAAAAACACCCTAAAATCAATCGAATGCGCAAAATATTTGGAACAATGGCGGCGATGAATTTAGAGACTTGTCGGCATATATTATACAATGTTATTACAGGATAAATTTATTATTCAATGGCACACTGACTTTTCTAGACAACCTATTCACATAAAAAATCAAGACCATATTCAAAATTTAGATCAAAGTTTCAAATGGAAAACTACTTACTGGTATTGAAAAATATAGATGAAAAAAGACCCTTAACCTGATTACAAATCAGTGCACACATTTAAGTATTGAAAAAGGGAGATACAAAAGGCTAATTAAAGTACCAGTGGATGACAGAATATGTGACTTCTGTTTTGGATTAGAAAACGATTTTCATTACATTTTAATTTGTCAAAAGTTCTGTGAAGCCTGGAAACAACTTATTGATAACTTGTCGAAATGTATACCTGATTTTGAGTTTTTAACTCCCGGAGATAAATACATTACGGTAATGAAATGTGATGACCTTGAAGTAATTTGGAATTTAGGAAAATTTATAACAGAAACTGTTAAAATCAAAGGCAAGTTGTGAGGGAAAGGTATTCTATTCTTTTGGTTCAACTCGGTACACATATGTTTGTCGGCTTCTTTTTCGTATATAGAACTCTTATTATCATCTTTATCTGTATGTGTTTCTAAGTATTGTTTATGTTCCTAACGGGTTTGCTGATAGGGGATATTTATGATGTAGACTGTGTTTGTACTGTTTCATCAACAAAATAGCACGAGTGTGTATGAAATGGTGCAGTTGCAATAAAGGTCTTTCATACTGCAAAGATTCATCAATGCAAACCTTATGATAAAATTTTGCATTATAAAAATATTAGTAGATGCATTATCACAAGGAACAAGAACATATATACCATGCTCTCTTGTAGGCGCTGAACAACTTCTGGATTTGCCACAAGAAAATCTGGCGGTGGTTTTCTCTATATGTTTTTATTCTGCTCGTAACGATATGCCTTATTTCACTTACCCATTCAACTAAGACGGAAATATCGAACATATCTTCACATTTTCTAGGATATGCTTCAATTGCTTCGATATTAATTTTCCTGTCATTACTCCAAGAAACCTGCTTCTGACCAAGGCATTCACCCTTTTGAAAATAGTTTACGTAGTGCGTCGTTATTGGTATAATAGAAAGCTCACCAGTATTTCTGTTACCATGACGATTTGAAATAGATGGAGGGAGAGTTAAAGCATGGACATGGGCATTTTTTCTATTTAAAGTCGTCCATATATTATTACTTTGTGTTGGTAAATATCTTAAAGACAATAGCTGTCGAATACTTGTATGAAACCTTTGAAGCGTCACTATCAAGTTAAATTCGTATGCATGATTGCACTTTTTTGTTAAGTAAAATATTGGACAAGTTCATTTGAACGATATCCTATGACAACTAAGCCTCTACGGGTGTGGGTAATATTCGTTTGCATCTGGCGTGTAGCAGTTTCATACTTTGCTCTTCTATGAAATTTTGCGCGCACATTCATCTGACAAATAAAATTCATGTTGTAGTTAACATAGGTCACTTGGTTAAGCATCGTGGTCATTCATATCAATTTGATTTCTGTGCATGCTGAAGCTCGTCGCAGCACAGATCTACTCATCTTAGGCCATTGCCAGCAATAGCTAGTGCTGACGCCTGACACGGCTTATGCTTATGTGTTGTTGTTAGTGTAAGGTTCATTCTATGATGATTGTTGAAGAAAAGATGCTTTTTGTTATTTTTAACAACCAAATACTCTATGTGCTCATTCTACGCACTCCCACTGAGAACAAGTTTATATTTAAATGGAAAAAAATTCTGAGCATCCAGTAACCAAATTAATTTCATATATACATAGTTTGTGATGCGAGCAATCTAAAAAAAGTCTGATCAGCAATAGAAATATAAATATAAAACATCCCCTCCGATGTGGACAGCTTTTGTAAAATTCTAAAAAGATAACCAGAAAAAATAATCACCTCGCCAGCTGGCATACAGAACAAACACTCTTTTTTCTGGCTTTGTACTAGCCAAACAGATATATATCATTTTGCTAACAAACGAACATACACAACTAAATGTGCAGAATCTTTTTAAGAAAAAACATCAAATAAACGAACTGCATGTATCATCAATAACATGATACCAATGTTCAGTCCTTACAAAACCAACTTCAGTTTCGCTATGGCTAGTGTAGCAAACCCTTTTCTTCTGTACAAATAGTATTACTGATTAATAATGCTACTTCATTATGACACAGAGAACAAAATGAAATTTCTTGGGAAGATGAGATTGATGCATATTTTGAGAGGGTAGCCCATTTGTATACCTCTGGGCAGCAAATGAAACAAAGTTAAACATTTAGAAAGTAACCCGCTCACCTAATTCAAGAGACTACTTTATTCCATTTGATATATCAGGCGTGTATACTTACAGAACTAAATCCGACACGTTGCTTGCTTCCAGTGTTCAGAGACCATGACCTTTGATTTTGCTTATTGAGTTTATAATAATACCATAACGTTCACAGAGCTTAAATCTGCAGTAATGTTCCAAAAACGTCTCAGAGTAAGGCCTCTGATTTGCTTTGGTATGAAAGTCGGATAGGGCTCTCTTAAGGTAATTGTTTCCGTATATATACATATGCACAGGGCAAACTAGTCATCCTTAACTTTGCCCTTGGAAAATAAATGTCATTATAATGCATTAATTGTGTATCCTTGTTGAAAGTGATGTAGCTAATAATTATATTTTTACCATGTAAATCGTTTATTCAGTGGGGGCAACTGTTTCCTCCCTAATATGTTTTGAAGTAACCTGATTG